>CM032762.1:9058075-9658075 GCA_019155195.1 Avicennia marina | reverse complement strand
CACTTATGAGGGGGGGGGGGGGGGATTTTAAAACACTAACCAATTCTAATTTCTTCAGACTCAATGACTATCACATTAGGCTCATTTATATTCAAATTAATCCTTTAAGATACATGGCCATAATTTGTTTAGTAATCTAACAATCTCCCACTTAGCTTATGTTACAACTTGATGATTTAATAACAAATAATGTGCACACCATATTCTAGATTTGTCAAGTCATGATCCTTAATTGAATTAAAATTATGGGATCATGGCTGCCACTAAGCATTTATCAACATGATTCCTTTCATGTATCACATGATTAACTAAACTTAACAAAAACTTTAGTTGAGGAGGACTGTAATCCTCAAATTTTCTATCATCTCATAAAGACTATTATTGTATATAACACGATGTAGTCAAGAAGTAAAAAACAAAAAGTAACTCTAATTAAATTCATAGATATCCCAATAATTTGAGAAAAACATCCATATGTATATGCATGATTTCATGCTAACAAGGATTTGTTCATAATAGCCATTCGTTCAACATGTTCGGTAAATGTTTTGGGTAGTAATTTTTTAGTTAACGAATCCACTTTCATGAGATCAATCTCAATATGCTTGATTGACTATTATTTTGCACTTCCTCTTTGACAAACAAGTACTCTATATCTATTTGTTTTGCATTCTTAGAATACTTGTTATTTTTTGAAAAAGAAAATCGATGCAGAATTGTCACGGTAAATTTTTAACCGCTTAGCTATACTTTCAACAATTCCAAAGCCTACAATGAAGTCCCACTACAATGCATGAATAGTGGCCACAAAACATGCCAAAAATTCAGCCACCATGTTATAAGTAGCAATAACAGACCGTTTTTCACTTTTTCCTAAAATTGTTCCTCTAACCAAAGGAAACATGTAATTGAATGTAGATTTCTTCGAGTTAACACATCCAGCATGGTTTGAGTCCAAGTCACTTGCCACTTCAAGGTGATTTGACTTCCTATTAGTGATCATGTAATCTCAGGTGCCTTGTAAGTATCAAAATACTCTCTTTGCTGTTGTCTAATGGTTTATTCCACAATTGCTTTAATGTTGACCCAACATTCCAACAACAAAGCTAATATTTGGTCGAGTACATGTTTAAGCACACATCAAGCTCTGAACTACTAATGCATAGGGAATATATTCTATTACCTTTCATTTCAAATCATTCTTGAGACATTGTATTTCACCAAACTTATCCTTTTTCTAAATTGGAGCTATGCCTCTGGGGCATCTCAATTTCTTTAATATTTTATTGATATAGTTTTTCTAAGACAATTTCTAACAATCCTTGGGATCTATCATAGAATATTTCTATTCCTATCACATAAATACTTCACCCATATCTTTCATTTTAATATTTTTCTAGACAAATTTCTTTATATCATGCAACAACCCAACATCATTAGTAGCAAGAAGGACGCCATCAACATATAGGACTAAATTAATGAACTTGCTCCTACTGACCATAAGTAGATATACCTATCAATGGTGTTTTCTACAAAACCATACAACTTAATGGTATTATTAAATTTAAGGTACTATTGTCATGAGGCTTGTTTCAATCACATATTGACATCTATAACTTACACACCATCTTTTCTTTTTGTGTCATCATTATTCCTTCTGGTTGGTCCTTATTAACTCTCTATAAGTCAGAATTTAGAAATGTGATCTTTATATCCATTTGGTGGAGATTTAGATCATAATGAGCCACTCAAGCTATAACAATTCTTAAGGAATCATTCTATATAACTAGAGAGATAGTCTCTTTATGGTCAATGTCATCTTTTTGAGTGCAACCTTTACTAACAAGCCTAGCTCTATACCTTCCAATGTTGCCACTTGAGTCTCTTTTAGTTTTGAAAGCCTTCTACAACCAACTTGTTTTGAAGCTTCAGTAAACTTGACTAGTTCTTAAACTTTGTTGTCCATCATTAATTTCAAATTCTCTTTTATGACATAAAAACACTTTTCAAAATTGCTATATTGCATGGCTTGCTTAAATAAGACTAGATCCTTATTGATGCTGAAGTCAAATTCTTGTTCAAGAAAGTAAACCACAATAATTTCTAGTCTTTTCTACTTTGTAGACCTTCGTAAAGCTATTTCTTGTAGCAAAACTTGCTTGTTTGTGGCTTGCACATTATTCACTAGTTCATCAACTCTATGTTCATTTTGTGTGTTTGGGATATTAATTTGTTATTCCCATGTTATGTAGTCGTGACATAGGTAAAGGGAAAACAACTTAAGGAGCAATATAGGGAGTGGGATTTCGATTTAAGTTTCTCATATATCAACGTTTTTTGATTCTCTACACCCATTGATTTGGCCATTTTTAGTGAAACGAGTGTTTCTAGACTTAATTATTCTTGTATTATAGTCAGGATAGTAAAATTTAGACTCTTATGACTTTCCAGCATAGTTGATGAAGTAACTACTAATGGTCTGTGCATTAAGATTCTTTTCATGTGGATTGTATACCCTTATTTCCTCTAAGCAACTCCAAACATGAAGGGGCTTTAAATTGGATTTCTTTTATGTCTTAAGTTCATAAAGAGTCTTAAAACTATCTTACTAAGAACCTTGTTAAGCAAATACATAGTAGTCTTTAATGCATGCATCCATATGGATAAAGGTATAGTATTATAACTTAGCATACTCCTAACCATATTCATAAGGGTATGATTTTACTTCAACTACACCACTTCGATGTATTGTGTCAGGCATTGTGTATTGTGCACATATGCCTCAGTTTAAGGAATTTTGCAAATGGACCCAAACACTATTCACTTCATCAAAATTTTCATATTATTCATTGCTCCTATCAGACCTCACAATTTTTACTATTCTATCTAGTTGTCTTTCCACCTCATTAATGAGTATCTTTTGAATGTCCATTAATTGACATTTTTCATGCAGCAAAGATATAAAAAATATCATGAGAAGTCTTCAATAAATGGGTTGAAACATTTCACCGCCTAAAAATGGCATATCAAATGGACCATAGATGTCAATGTGTATCAACTCAAGGAGTTCACTACTTCTTATGGTTAGATTTCTTTATATGTGTTTTATTTACTTTCCTTTAACTTAATTCACACATATCCTTGTAAGTAAAATCTAGTTAAGGCAAGATTTCATTTTTCATTAACTTTAACATCTATTCTTTGGATATGCAACCTTACCTTTGGCACCAAAAAAAAGTAGAATGTTCATTACATGTAGTACCTTTGTTATCAATACTATGTTCAACATGAAAAAGAGATTATGCAAAAATATCATCAAGATTAAAATGACAGAAAGCTTTAATTAAAGTATCAGAACCATAATAATATTTTTTTTTTATGTATATAACCACAACCTACCATTTCCAATCTTAAAATAAAATACTATATCATTTAACTTTTTAATAGAAATTAAATTTTTAACACATTTAGGAATATAAAGTCACTTTTCAAGATTGAGGCAACACCTAGAGTCCAAGATCATTCTATATGTCCTTATTCCTTCTACTCGTGCTTTCATTTTGCTCCCTATGTATAAAAACTTTTCCATTTGTTTATTGATTGAATTCGAAGGAATCCCTATATAACATGTGACATGTGAGTAGTAGTACCTGAGTCTAACCACTAAGTATTAATAGGAACTTTAATAAGATTTTATTTGAAACATTCTAAAATATAGTATGTAACTTTCTATTTGAATGAAGCCTTTCTTTTCAAGTAATCTTACTTAAAGTGGCTTGTCTTCTTATAGAAGTGGCACCTTTGCACTTTACTGACTTGGCCTTCATTAACCTTTATTAAGGTTTCATCCATCTTTTTGTCTTTCGTACTTAGTTTAGGCTTGTTGCTAGCTTCATTATGAAGCATGAGATGAATAGCATGTTGCCTTATTTTCTTTAATCTCCCTTCCTTGTCAACTAACATGACCTTAACTTCTTAAAGGTTCAATTTTTCTTTAAGCGTGTTATAATTAACCTAGAACTGGCTAAATTCAAGAGGAAGTGAGTCGATGATAAACTAAATGGAGAAGGATTCACTCGCATCCATACACATTAATTTTAGTTTTGTTGCTAGATTTTCCATGTCTATTACATGATCATGAATAGGCTGTGACCAATCAAATTTCTTGGTTGTTAGCTCACTCATCAAGCTCCCTACAATGGATTTGTTAATTGTGCTTGACCAAAAGTATTCCTTTTATTTTTATCAGAAATTCCGTTGCATTGTCAGTTTAAGGTATAGATTTGTTAACATTTTCAGCCATCATCATCCACATCAAGTTCAAACTCAGCCTATTAAACCACTCACAAGGTTTGTAATTAGACTTCTCAGCTTCTATACTTGTGTTAGTAATGGTTGCAGGCATTTCATCTATAATTATTGCCAGATTCAAATCTATAACACCCCACTAGAGTTGAATTTGTTTGGACTAAACCACATAGCTTAGCCTATTGAACTTAAAGCATACAAAGCAGCAGATGCTGCAAACATTATACAAGCTCACCCCTTAATGTTCTAAGTAAACTTGAATAGGTGTAAACATTAAACTTGATTGAGTATTTAAGTTCATCTTTAGGTGATACTTGAATATATAGCTTAAACAAAACTCATGTCAGCATAAATAGGCTTTAGTAGGTAGTCAACAAAACTTAAGTCAATAAGAATGCTATCTTTGAATATAAATACGTTGATTAATCTCTTTAATTTCATTAATTATAAGCAACGGTCCACCTTTAGGTGACCTCTTGGTGTTATAACCAAGGACCCAAGTCGTTCAATCTAAATAAAATCATACAAATATGAATAATTAAAAATGCATAATTAAATGTCTAAATATCTTTTCAAGCTAGGACACCTTGGTGATTGATAAGTTTTTATCCAATAAATATTTAACCGAGAAAACAAAATCTTGAACAATTCTCTTTAGATTTTTTGATCATGATATATGAATTAAAACACATGTCTCTATACATGCATACATACATACATATATGTATGTATGTATTTGAGATGTTAATTATAGGAAGGAGAGGCATTTCATATACATACATACATACATATATATATATATTTGTGTTTGTGTGTGTGTGTGTGTATTTGTATTAGTATTAGAGCTTCAATTCTAATTTAGGCTGATGTGAAGGATCATAGATGCTACAGAATTAGCCAAGCTGTCAGGGGGCAATGAAGTGGAAGCCCTGCCATGTAAGAATCTCACTATCAAGTAGTGTCAGAAGCCTTGGGATTATGTGAACTCATTCTCGGTGCTCTTGTTGGATATCCTAGACATGTCTAAGAAGGATAAGCTCTTCACCTTCCTAGAAGGCTTGAAACCTATGGCATGATTGGAGTTGCAGTACTAGTTGTAGCAGACTTGAGTTTGGCTATGGGTGTTGTTGAGTGACTCCTGAATTTTCAAGACCAACCCTGAAAGCAACGTCAAGTAGTAAGTGCACCTGAATAGAAAAGAAATAATGGGATGCCATTCAAAAATAATTCGAGCAAAGGTGAGGGAGACCGATAGTCTCAAATGTCGGTCAATCCCCACAGCAACCCTAAAAATAGACCTACCAACAACAAGTAGGGTACACCACCAAGAAAGACCGGTTGCTTTCTTTATGTTGGGCCACACATGCTTTGGGACTGCCCGAAGAGAAAACTAATGAATGCTTTATCCAGCATAAATGATGTAGAGCTATCAAAACAAGCTCAACCCCCTGCACTCGAATCAAATGAAAGTGAGTCAAATGGTGAGGGAAATAATTTTGGTGACATTTCACATTAATGCGGGACCATTTCTTACCCAGTAGCAGCAAATTAAAAAGGAAAGTCTATAGTCAGATGGACTACCTCAACACTAGTAAAGAATCCTACTAGTAAGGGGAGCTCTAAAAGCTATAAAAAGAAGGGACTAATGTATGTGGACATGAAGATTAATGGTAAGTCCATTCAGGCCATGATTAACATCGGGGTCATGCACAATTACTTGGCCACTACAGAGGTGGAAAGATTTGAGTTGACACTAGAGAAGACATTTGGATGAGCTAAAGTAATCAATTCGACTACACAACCTAATGCTAGTATAGCTAAAGGAGTACGGATCAATGTTAGGCCATTTGAGGGAAAGATCAACCTTTCTTTTGTTCAAATGGATGACTTCAAGCTCATCTTTGGGCTTGATTTCTTGAGAAAGAAAGAGTGATGGTCAAGTTGTGTAGGGAAGCTTTGATGATGTTGGGAAATAATCCCTACGTTGTGCCTATAGTTTTTTAGTCGACTTGATGAAAAGAGCTTATCGGCTATCTAATTTGAGAAGGGATGCAAGTGTAATGAGATATCCTACTTACGCACCCTTTAATTTGAGGAGATGGAGGAGTTTAGGCCACTTCTTGACGTAGTGAAAAGTCTTGTTAGGGAATTTGAGGATGTGATGACTGATGAACTTCCTTATAAACTACCACTCAAGAGATTCGTAGATCATGATATTGAACTTTTATCTGGCACCAAGCCACCTACCCATGCACCTTATTGCATGATGCAACCAGAACTTATGGAGTTTATGAAGCAATTGAGGGAAATGTTAGAGAGCAGTATCATTCAACCTGTGAAGTCACCATATGGAGCACCTGTCTTATTCTAAAAGAAGTCTGATGGGTTTTCGAGGATGTGTTATGATTATCAAGTTTTGAACAAGATCATTGTGAAGAACAAATATCTAATATTGCTGGTAATTGATTGTTTTGATAAGTTGAGTCACACTAAATATTTCTCTAAAATTGATTTAAGATCGAGAGACTAGCAAGTTCGAATTAAAGAGGGTAATGAAGCAAAGACTACTGTGGTGACTAGATATAGTGCTTAAGTCGCCACCCTTAGGAACATATTAGTGATTTCCCTTAGTCCTCAATAATCCTTTTTCCATCTAAAATTGCTTAGACTTTCTTAATTGCACCAACTTGATCAAACATTCCACGGCTGGCTCTTGCTTTAGCAACTCCTATATTTGATCCTTCATGGAAGTGGCCACCTCGTTTGAGAAGAGCACAGCGACCATCCTCAACTCTACTAGCTCTACCCTTTGGCTAAAGGCATCCACTGCTTTATTACAAGAGCTCACTTGAAACTCCGACATAAAGTTAAATTTCACCAATAGCTCTTGCCATCGAGCTTGCTTCCGTGTAAGTTTTAGTTGGGTCATGAAGTGACTCATAATGTTATTATCTGTCTTGACCACAAACTATGCTTCCAATAAATAAGGCCACCACAGCCTAAGGCAGTAGACTATGGTTGGCATCTCTTTCTGTGTGATAGGTAGTTCCTCTTTACATCCTTCAATTTCCTACTATCAAAGGTAACAGGATGCCCATTTTAGGTCAACACTTCCCTAATTGCAAAATTTGAGGCATCGATCTCCACCTGAAATGGTTTCTACAAGTTTGGGAGAGCTAAAACGGGGCTCGTGCTCTCGGAGTTGAGTGAGAACCTTCTTTAAGTGCTCTAAATGTTCTTGTAAGGTCTCACAAACACTACAACATCACCTAAGTGCACTACCACAAATTCATCAAGAAGCCCATAGAGTACTTGATTCATTAAGGTGCAGAAGGTCGTTAGTGCATTTATTAAGTCAAATAATATAATTAAGAATTCATAAGTATCGTATCTAGTCGCCACAGTAGTTTTTACCTCATCACCCTCTTTAATTCGAACCTGCTAGTATCGCAATTTCAAATTAATTTTAGAGAAGTATTTAGCTTGACTCAACTCATCAAAATAATCAGTAATCAGAAATATCAAATATTTGTTCTTCACTTATCAAATAGTATTCGTTGATTGTAGAATGCCATGAGACCCTTTGGGTCAGTCACTTGGAGGTGAGCATGCATTGGCCCTAGTGCAAAGGGCTTATTATTAGCCTCAAATGTGAATTGAAGTCAAGGCATAAGTTTGATCTTACTTGCTTTGCCAGTGGGACAAGATGGATCACCTGAAATCGAAGGGCCTGCTGGAACCCTTTCCAATTCCACCACGACCTTGGGAAAGTATCTCAATAGATTGCATTATAGATTGCCTAAAGTGGGAGATTTAGGCAGTATCATTGTTGTGGTGGACTGATTTTTGAAATATGCCACATTCATTGTAGCCCCAAAGCACGTGACAGTGGAGGCGACTGCACATTTGTTTTTTGTGAACATTGTCAAATATTGGGGACTATCGAAGGACATTATTAGTGACCGAGACCCTAGGTTTTTTGGAATATTTTGGATTGAACTATTTAATCCAAGCTGAGTATGAGCTTAAGTTACCACCTACAATCTGATGGCTAAACAGAGCGCTTCAAATCCATATTGAAGGAGTACATTTGAGACTGTCTGAATGGTTATTAGAAGAATTGGGTAAAGCTATTGGATGCTGCTCAGTAGTGCTTCAATGCTCAAAGAAGTTCCTTTACCAATTGGAGCCCTTTTAAGATCGCCACCAGGTAACAACTGCTGCTCCCACAAACTCTGAACTCTCCGCAGAGTCTCCCTTTACATGGAGTTTCTCTAAACAGTGGAAGTGTAACTTGGAGATTGTAAGGAGCTGCCCAGAAAAGGCCCAGAAGAGAATGAAAAAGTAGGCTGACTTGGGATCATGCTTTGTGGAATTCAATGTAGGGGACCTCGTGTTGGTGAAGGCATCGGACGCAGTGCTCCCAAAGTGTGTTCGATAAAGAGATTGGGAAGTGACCTACAAAATTGAGCTACCCTCGAGTGTAAGATGTAGAATGTTTTTCACATAAGCCAGCTGAAGCTCATCACAGTAGACCTAGAGGACACCAACCATATTAGAGAGACTTGGCTATAGCATCCATTTGGAAAGGTACCTAAGAGAGTAGTCGAAATAATCTTAGACCATCGAGTCGTAAGGACTGCCAAGTGAAAGATCAGCGGGTACTTAGTGAAATTGAAAGGTTTCTTGGTAGATGGGAACATTTGTGAGTAGGTGATAGACCTCAAGTCGCTAAAACTCTTAGTGGAATCATTCTTGGTTTCAAGGACATTGAGGGTGTCACCATCTTAAGGGGGGGAGAATGTGGAGGGTTGCCTACCCAGTAGGCCCTCCTAACACAGTGTTAGCCTTATTGTAGTTTGGTGCTAAATGAGACATCACCCGTTATTATTAGGTTTAGAGCTTTGTACATACTTGTAAATATTTGTAATTATTTTGTAATTATTTTTAGATGTGCTTCCTTAGATTTTTAATATCAACTGCTATCACTTAACTTTTTTTTACCAAGCTTATTATAGGGGATAAGGTATTAATGAAGTTTTGACTAGTTGTCGTATTGTTACTGTGTAGCCTAGGATTGTTAGAGTGATCCTCATATCTAAATGTCGCATATTGTAAATTGAGTTATTAAGCAATGCAAATAAATTTCTATCACAAATCGTATATATAATTACTATTTTCTTTACATCTCTGTTGGAATTGTTGAAATTGTTGGAATTGTGCTCTTAAGGTGTACAATTTACCAGCATACGAGTTTAAATGGTCTTAGTTAGTTGTGGAATGACTATTAGTCACACAATGCCGCTTTTGTCTCTATCTTCAGAAGGAGTCCTGTGAAAACATATATATATGTATGTATGTATGTATGAAATGCCTCTCCTTCCTATAATTAACATCTCATGTCAGAGATCAAAATAGGATAGCCTTCCAAAATTTACATTAATTTTTTTTTGTAATGAAATAGAAAACAAGGAATAATGTAAATATTAATACTAATAGAGATAACTTCATTATAGAACCAAGGAACCTTTCATCCTCTCTCCCCAAGTCACTATTTTCCTAACAACCCAAACATGCCTCTACATGTTCCAAATTAAAGAAAAAAAAAAAAACAGCATCTAATTTGCCGTATGTAATCAAGGATTAGAATGATTGCACTCTCAACTGTTGTAGCAAATTATGCTAAATTGCAGAACTAGCAAAGTTGTGTATGGTGAAACTGACGAGAATCTAAAAAAAAATTTCTTTGTGTACTAATTAGGATCCTCTTGTGGCATCAAGGAATCACACAAATAGTACAAGCCAACATTAGGAGACCAACCATTAAGAATTTGCTAGTTGTCCCATATGGTTGTATAATTAAAATTCTAAACTGTGCCAATCATGTAACATGTGTAATTAAACGACTTTAACTCTTACTAGTAAAACAATTTCGAGAACTAAGTCATGCCATTTGGCAAACCAATGGCAAAACTAAGTTAAAACTTTAATACATACATACATATATATGTATATAATATCCATTCTTTATATATATATATATATGGGTTGTGTAGATAAATCTATACCTATTTTAATACAAGTAGTGATTTTTCAATATATCCACAAATAATATCACAAGGAATTCATGTAAAAAAAATGATTAATTCCTATAGAGATGTGAGCTTATAATAGCTCATAACAATATACAGTGAATCAAACTTCTATTACCTACTCTAATACCAATTGTTAGGAAAAAAAATTAGTTCAACATAAATATATGCACAGATATATATAACGTAATTAAATCAACCAATAATTTTATATAACTAAAGAAGATGTTAGAATACTTACCTAATTTGGAAGAGAACTTCGAGCTCTCTCGACTCGTTTGTCTTTTCTTGTTTTTTGATGGATTACAACACCATAAATAGTATACTTATTGTTATTCTTTGTGTAATTGCTAACTGAATTTCTAGTAGAATAGGGGATTCTAGAGGAGTAAGAAGACACCCCTCTTTTTGAGATTTTGAAGGCCAAACAAAAGTCATCTAAAGGACCTTCTAAATGGCAATCGAACTAGAAATCAAAGAGGTCAAAGCCTGACAAAGGTAAGAAAAAGGTGGGCAAAGTGGAAAAAAAAAAAAAAAGGAAAGGAGCAAAAAGGCCAAAGAAAAAAAGGGTTACCAAAGAGCTATCCTTTCCACAAGAAGAATTGGAAAAAGTGAAAACTTTTAAGTTGCCAAAGCTTGTGGGATACAAGTTTCACCTCAACAAAGCCGAAAAACATCATGGTGAGATTGGAGAAAGGTGATATCAAACATGATTTGGAAATGATGAATTGGAGACCTAGACTTGGGAGGATCGGCAAAATTGATAAGTTAGCATAATATGCATTAGCTAAGTTGCTCCCATTTTTGCACCATCAAAACAACACATCTAAGAAGCTCTAAATTCATTATTGATAGTGAAGAGAGTGATAGTAAACTAAGTAAATCATTTGCAAGTTAAGATACAAGATATTAATGGTAATGTTGCAACATTATGTGCAACATTGGAGTCTCTTAGTTAGCCAATGATTGTTAATGGTGAGCAATTAGAATTTGAAACTAATCCCGAGCCTGGACCTGGAGTCTCTACCCAAGTCTATGATGAGCCTATTGCTGAGACACGTGATGAGCTGCATATTACAAAACAATAATTGATGAGCCAAAAGATGTTAATGATATTACTAGTGAACCTGATCAGCATGGTGTACCAAACACAGCAATAGATATTGAGGACACTCTTGTTGAACTAGCCATTGCCCTTGATGAGCCAACTGCTTCACAAACCTCATAGGTTAAGCATTTGCAAATTTGAAGCCCTGCCTAATTTCCAATCCTTTAGCAAATGTGTGGTATAAAGGGGAGGGAAGTCCCAAAAATTTCAGAGGGTCTTGAGGTAGCAAGAAGGTTTACTGTTATGAGGGAGGTTTTTTTATTTTTTGTCTTTTCAGTTGTATTGCATTTTGATGTTATGAATACTGTTGGAATAATGACCAACGGCTATGTTTGATGAATGGTCATTGTGATTATTTTGTTTTGTCATTAGGATTAGTTTTTGGAGATGTAACACTAAATCATGTATGATGCAAAGGTTGAATAAATCTAATTTGAGTATTTCAGCATTATTCTTTAAGTACTTAGCTGTGTTGTACCACAAACATGCCAAAGGGGAAAATTATTAACCTTGTTGTTGTAGGTACATTTATTAGCAACATCATAGTTGTTGATATGGAGAATATTATAATAGAGTTCTAATTTGATAGGTGTTTATGATGACTTTGATGAATTTTGTAGTGTTTAAACTCTTGGAAGAAGATTGAATTCATATGGGACTTCCGCAAGAGAGAGCTATTGATAATGAAAGACTTGGAGAGATAGGATAGTCATTGGATAGGAATTGAAGAGTTTGAGTTTATCTTAAATTGCTGCAATAGCTTTTGCAACGCTAGTTCAACAAGATTGGAAACTAACTTTGGCAAATGACGAAGTTTATCAAAAGAAATCCTCTAGGTTGACATATTTGTGCTTTCACAGCTATAAATATTAGAGAAGTTAGATGTGGAAGGTATAGAGTGAGCTTCCTTAAGAGTTAGCCCTTTGAGGGCTAAGAGTTTGAGAAATAGACAATTTTCGTTTAGATGGCTAGTTGTGACCAATTGAGTGAAAATAAACTCGAGAGATACAAACCTTCTGAGATGTATGAGTAGGGCTTGAAAAGGAGTTTTGGGTTAAGCATAAAACAAGAGAACGTTTTAGTGCATCCAATAGATTGGATACTTTTGGAGAGGTATTTGATTTGCGAAAGTGTAAGAGTTTATTGATATCAATATAGTGGAAGCTTTTGATCAGTAAAATGCTCACAGATATAGGAGTGCATCTCCTAAATGCATTACTACATTGGTGTTCACTTTTTAATTTCTATTGGTGTATGTTAGTTTGCAATTAAGTGTTCTTAACAATTTGTTGATTTATTGTTGCAACCACAGTTACAACCTAAACGCTGTGTTTTTTCACCATACATTTCAAATCCTTAAATTTTCATTTTGAACAATATATTAGTAATTGTGTTGGATTTTTTAAAATCATTTGAAATTTTTTTTCCAATTTTTTCTCCAAATCTAAATTTAGGCTAAGGATTGAAAGAAATCTAAAACATCATGCAACCGGAAAAATTATCTAGAGCTTCTTGAGTGCCAATGTAGTTCATGGCAAATTCCCTTCTTTTATTGACTAAATTAATATTTTCTCGTTGTAAAATTAAATTTTACATATTGACCACTTCACTCAATGTAAAACATTAATATCAATAACAAACGACCCTATTCTATATAGTTTTTGGATGAGGAATATCATCCATCATAACTCCTCAGAAGGGGCAAATTAACTAATTTATAAGTGTTGAAATCTGATAGTTTTATAGATTAGTTAATGCCATTCATCCTTGTCATAACAACATCGAAAAATTCTTCAGTACTTAAGGGTAAACAACACTAACCAAATCGAACTCAACTGTCAAACTAGTCTGTTTGATAAGTGTAACAATGATAAGTAGCATATACTATGCATATACACGAACTTTGCAAGGAGTCGTTTAATCAAATACTGTTGTGGTAAGTTGGATTACTAAAAGAATTCATTTAATAAAATGGAACAATCATATGCATGTCCCTTTCAGCACACAACTCAAAATTGACAGACGAACAGATCATTTGAGCTAAAAATCCATATATTGTAGAGGAAACTTTAATTCTTTCCCTTAAGGTTTAGACTTTGCATAACTTACCCTCTCAAGTTGAAAAATTATACATATCTTTCTTTAGTTATATCTTTAATTAATATTTAAACCTATTTGGTGGGTAAACTTTACGCAGATGTGCTTCTTAAAAAATTACATATATCTTTTCTGAAAGAAGGTATATGTAATTTCTCGTACTAGAAGTACTGATTTGTACAAAATTTAAATTTTAGATAAAGAAATTCTAATACTTGAGAGACTAATTTATGTAAAATCCAAATTTTAAGAGAGGGCGCTATAATATAATTTTTTACCTTTGTACCAAATATGTTCCAGAAGCTATAAATAAAAAAAATGGAATAGCATCCACAAATAATCGGTGAGAGCAACCTCATCTTGAATCCAAATGGATCTCATGTTTGTCTGCACTAGATGAATGTCCTCACGATTCTGAATCATTTCTTATGCACTCAAGAACTTGAACAACCTCCGCCATGCTTGGTCTCATTGAAGGCATCTCAGAAGTACAAATCAACCCCAACTTCATTACTTGAATCACTTCATCCTCCTCAGACCCCCCCAGACTTGTGTCGAGACAGTCTGAAGCATAGCCCGCCTCAATCAGACATCGAACGTGTTCACACAGAATGACTACCTCGTTGTCATCTGAGATCTCGACCGGCTTCCCTCCTGTAACCAACTCCAAAAGAATAACCCCGAAGCTGTAAACATCGCATTTATCGCTGAGTCCAAAACTTTGTGCAAGCTCTGGTGCAATGTATCCGACCGCGTTGTGAATTCTTGTGAAGCCATAACTTTCCAGCAGAGGAAGCAACTTCCCAAAGCCAAAGTCCGAGAGCTTGGCTGTGTAGTTTCCGTCCAGCAGTACATTAGTCGATTTGATGTTCAGATGAAGGATCGGAGGCTCGCAGTCATGGTGAAGGTAGGCCAGTGCTCTGGCTGTTCCAACTGCTATGCGAAACCTTGTCGACCAATTCAGTTCAAGATTACCAGGATAATCCCATCCATGGAGGTTATCATATAGACTCCCTTTGGGAACAAATTCGGACAAAATTAATGGCATGCTAGATGACCAATAATAGCCTTGAATGGCGACTAGATTAGGGTGCCGAAGGTTTCCAAGGGGTCCTATTTCGCACTCAAATTCCTCTTGGCTCCAGATTCTACCCAACATCTCAAGTTTCTTCACTGCAATGGCAGCTCCATCTTCGAAGGTAGTTTTGTACACTGCTCCAATCAAACCTCTACCTACTAAACCTTCCTCGTCACGCAAAGCTCTTGCTGCAGCTTCCCAATCCCGACACTTAGTGGGTAATCCTTCGTTGAAGAGGACTAATTTGCCTGAGAGGACATTCAATTCTGTTGAAGCTAATGGACTGCTGCCTACAGCCAACGTCTCCTCCTCTCTTCTCCTTCCACGGGCCTTCTTATTGACGACAATTATGGTGCAAACGCCAGTAACAATCAGAGCAGCAGCAACTATGGCAACTATTACAGAAACACTAAGCTTTGGATTCCTAGTAGGCGGAGCAGAAGCAACACCCGGGCACGAGTTTTCTAGAGGAGCACCACAAAGACCTTCATTGTGAAGAAAAGCTGAGAATCCAAACTGCTGGATGCTTCCAGTTGAAGGGATAGCACCAGAAAGGTTGTTACCAGAGACATTGAAATGAGTTAAACTTTTCAAATTTCCAACTGTAGAAGGAATAGACCCGGAAAGTAGATTCTCCGACAAATCTAAAGATCGCATGTTGGACAACTTTCCGATGCTCGATGGTATGCTTCCGTTGAGCTGGTTGTGATGTAGGTCGAGTATCGACAGGTGCGCCATTTCCTCAAGGTTTCGAGGAATCCCTCCATTCAAAGAGTTCCCAGAAACATCCCTGCAAACATATTTCAAGTCCCATCGGTTGCATGGAATAGAAAATTTGATGCGTAAAGAGGAAGGGATTGGACTCACAACTCACGGAGAAACTCGCACTTGGTGATCGCATCAGGGATTTCACCACCAAGTCTGAGATTGCGTAAATCAAGCACCTCAAGCCATTTTACACTCCCAAGCTCTGCAGGGATGGAGCCATCTATCGAGTTATTCGCCAGTCGAATGAGCACGAGATTTTTCAGATCAGAAATTCCAGCTGGTACGCTTCCATTCAGCCTGTTGTAACAGAAGTCTAAACGCTTAAGGCCACTGCATTTGGTGATACTTGATGATATTTCTCCATACAAAGCATTCCAAGAAACATCCAAGACTTCCAGTTTCCCTGCGCAAGTGCCTATGTCTGGAATCTCTCCTTGGAACATATTCCGTGAAGTATTGAAATATGTAAGATTTGCCACTCCAAGAACCTGGAGCGGGGCAGACCCTGTAAACATATTGCTGCCAATATCCAAAACAACCAAGCTTCCACATTCTGAGACCTGCCTCCCAACGCTTCCTGACAGCATATTACTCCTCACAGACAAGTACATCATCTTAGGACTGTTGCAAACTCCTGAAGGCAACGCCCCGCTGAGCTCGTTGAAGGACAAATCAATCCCTTCTAGATTTAAGCAATTTCCAACGGAGACAGGGATCGACCCCGAAAGCTTGTTATGTGCCAAAGAAACAAACCTTGCCTTGTAACAATTCTTGAACAATGCAGGAGGAATTTCCCCGCTATACGCGTTCCTAGATAAATCAAGAAACTCTATGTTTGGCAAATCTCCAAGAAACTCTGGGATCGATCCGGAAAGTTCATTGAAACTCACGTTTATCTTCCACAATGTGCCAATCTCTCCATACTCAGAAGGAATGTTGCCGATGAATTTATTTCCATACAAGTTTAATATCCTCAGAGATTTTAATCCGGATAATGCAGGAGATAAGACACCACCAAGACCAGTGTTCCACAACGTGATTTTTACCACATTTCCATCTGGATTACAGAACACCCCGGTATAATCACGGCAGGGGCTTGTACTAGGATCCCAAGACCTCAAAATGTTAAAGGGGTCACTAGAAATGTTACCTTTAAATTGAACCAAAATCTCTTTCTCAGTAATTGGAGGGAGTACTGTAACTACCACCAACTCAAGCAAACAAATTGCGTAAAGAAATACAAGGATTCTCATGTTTCCAACTTCACCCCCAAGCATTGTACTTGTTGGATCCTGTTCTTGATCCCTGCCTCTGCACATAAAATCACAGTCCCTCACTCAATCTAGAGGGAAAATGAGAAGGCTATGAAAAACTCTTTGGAGACCTTTTCTTGGAAAACACTGAATGGCGAGGATATCTGAGCATGGTATGCGTTTGTGGGTTAGGTTCAGAATTCCAAAACTAATGTTTCTTTTTCAGTTTCAAGAGTAGACGCGTGTGGAGTGAGTTAATGATATAGAGAATTTTCGTGGCTTGACTGGAAAAACAGACGATGACATTGGTGATAACTGATAAGCAACTCATTAATGCCTCGTCTCATGGACTTAGAGCGTGAATCTTGCAACGTGGTCGGAGATTCATGCATCCGTGGCCCTCATGTCCTTAACGCAACCGCATTACTGAGGTCTTTGATGAATGCTAGGTAAAATAGGAAACAAGAGAAGAAACCGTGGTGTGCGTTAGCTATGATGTTCGTTCATCCGAAGTGTCTGTGTCAGCACAGAAAGAAGGAATGTTTATTCTGTCAAGCAACCCGAAGGCATCGCCTCCATAACCAACGCTACGATTAATTAAATTATTGGAATGAATTCCAAAAAAGCTTGAAGTAGAAAAGAAATATTTAGAAGGAAATGAGCCTTACGTGGGTCAAATTGATAAAATTGTGATAAATATTACAGTATTGTATTTAAAAATATAAAAAATTAATGAAACAATAAAATTGTGACATTGTCAATTGGTCAACATCCCTATTATGGATGAGCCCGAGACAGGACTTCGGAATAAAATATTAAAATACTAATTTTTTCAAGCATGGACTAGAGAAGGTCCACCTTGCGTTCTTCAAATACTTTAAAGTTAAAAATTTCTACCCAGATTTCCGTTCTTGTAATATACCAAAGTACAAAGGCTAAATCATTTCATTATTTATTATGTAAATAATTTATTTTTAAGAATTTCAGTTAAATGAGAATTATATGTGTATATATTATATAAAACCAATACTCCAAATCATGTTCTAAAATAAGAGTTTTTCGTAGGTATATTATTAATTTATTTTAGTTTATATATTCTGATCTTCATGATATATTATCAAATGAATCAGATTAATTGACTGAAAAAATAATAGATAAATTAGAATAATTTATAAATTATTACAGATTATGTTACCATTCGTCTCTAGTATTTTAATAATAAATATATACTTTACCCAGTAGATATGCTGAATAAAGTGACACATAATTATTATGTTTTTAATTTCTAGCAATTTCTAGCGGTCGATTTTCCAACTAAAATTTATTCACATTGTATTTACATAATTGTGGACAAAAAATATTACTATTTTCATAAATGATATGTCATTTTTGAAAATGTCAATGGAATGCATTTCATCCAGCTCCAAGAAACTATGTAAAAACAAAATTATTTAGGTAGTGGTGCATAAAAACTATACCAATAGCAAAGCATAGCATATTTTTAATTCATTCAATAAAAATATAAATAAACATAATAATTGATGCACAGGACTGGAGCATTGGACAATGGACTTATTATCAATTTTGACCATATTTTGAATTTTTTTAAAAGGATTATTATCATATTAAATTATAAAATAAGTATCCCAAATATCATATTATTTTCAATTATAGAACAGAAGACAGGATTTCTTTTTATAGGTGCTACTCCGTAATTGAATAAACCATAAAACTTAGTTTAACTAGTGAAATTGGGACCTGAAATTGTGACCCGAGATTATGAGGGTATATATTTAAATTCCACTTTAACTTAGAGATCATTAAATTAATTAGAAACACATTTGATTGTAGCATTATATAAGTCAGAATATTTTTAAATATACATTTAGATTGTTAATAAGAACGTAAATATTTCTTTTATTGGACCTTTCCCCTCGTCATAAACGATAACGTTTATAATTTTAAACATGTAATGTGGGCAATTGTGGGCCGTTTTGGTTAGTTGTCAAAAGTAAAATAGCATGGTCAAAAAGGTAATATGATTTAAAATATATAATCTAAATGCACAAGAAAAAAACGTTGAAAAAACTTATTTTGTAATTTTATTTTAAAAATCTTATCAAATTGTTATTGCAATAAGATTTTGTTTGATACCTTGTTGACTTCTGATTGTTGAATTTGACAAAATTTTAAATTCTTACAGCATGATTGGTATGCATGAAGGGAATAAAGTGAGAATGAAATAAATTAAAAAATAGAATGAAACTAGAAAAGGAACGAGATAATTTACTATATTTTTTGCTTGATATGCATAAAAATGACATTAAGAATAAGAATGAAATAAAATTATCATTTTATTATTTTATTAAACAATAATTAAAAACAAATACAATGAATTAAAGATAAATATTTTTTAATAAAAAGGACATTGATTGAATATATTTAATTAATTATTATACTTTTGGTTATATGACTATATACATTTAGATATATAATAAATATTTAATATTTATTCAACTACACAATATTTGTATTACATACAAAAATTATATATTTATATACATAGCGAGTACTTGAACGAACATATATAATTGATCTTTAATTTGATTATTGTAAAATAAATATTTATATATTTTAATTTTTAACTTTATATAGATATTCATTGTATGAAAATAGTAAATATTCAATTGATATTAATATGTTAGCTAGCTTTACAAGTAATATACTAAATATTTATGCCACACACACACACACACACACACACATATTTCCATTATATTATGTTTATTTATTAAGTATACCAACACATGGCATATTTAAAAATATTTTTATTATTGCGAAAAATTAATTTAGTACATGTCTTGGATGCATAAATATGAATAGATATTTTTATATATTTAGCATATATTTTAATTATATAACAAATAATAATAGGATAATGCATATTATTAATTCATATGTATATATTTAATTTTAGGTCTACTTGTGTAATATATATATATATATATATATATTAAGATTTTCACATTTGACATTTTTTTATATTTCTTTATTTATTAACAATGCATAATATTTGCTGATATAAATCTTATAAATCTAAAAATTAATAAAATTATTTAAATAGTGCAAATATAAGTCATTCCCAATAATGTAGGAATTTGTAAACCCATGGCGGTGGGGGGGAAAATGGATATTCTTTATTTTTAAGAATACTATTTCTACTGGAATGATAGTTTCCAATATCTAAGTACATGAATTGCAGGAATAAAAATGATGTGAGAATACTATTTCATTCTTAATTCATTCCTGTGTACCAGTCATGCCATAATTTTGAGTTTTCTATATCTAAAAAATATTAGTAGCCTCTTAGTTGATCATTACATATCATAAATATGGTGATTCTAAAAATAGAAGCAAATATTTTGTAGATATATAAATTGTGTAATCTACTATTATAAGTAAAAATGTTATATAAGTATTATAGTTTTTCCTTAAATTTAACTATTATTTAAGGTAAAAATTTTAACCTGACATACTGTTTATCATATATATAATTAAGGATTATTTATATATAAAAGAATATATTCCTTAAATTAAAATTTTTTATTTAACAATATGAGTTAAAATATAATACGAGTATTAAGCAGAAGAAGAAATATATTATATAAGCAAAAATATTATATAATTATTGAATATTATATAGAGATTGTCATAATAAGAGATATATTACATAATCCACATTCTTGAAAGTACTCAATTTATGAAGATAAGGACGACAAAGAATATCTCTGCCCAAACAAGTAAGGCATTTCCTTCATTTTGCACTTCAACTTGTTCGTGATAGTTTTTGTTTTTCCAAATCTTAGTTTTTACTTCACCTTTTGGGATGTAATTAATTTATAATTAAAATATTTATCAAGTTTTTTGATTTTTCTTTGCGGTTAACTTTTTATATTGAAGCGTTTATTTTTAATGACACCGGATTGTTTTTGATGACTATACAGACTTCTGTGAATTTTGTAGAATAACTATTGAATAATTAGAATCAGATTTACTCATGTTTTCTTTTTCGTTATACGCTTTCTTTTTTACGTGTAAGAAATTATGAGTGAAATTGAATGGTGAATTCCTTCAGCAATTTCATTTTCAAAGGTTAGAATATATTCAAAGTTCATTGTAACATCTTTTTTCAAATATTTTCAAAGCTTTTTGGCTACACATGAATTCGTGTGTGATTATCATTTATACCACTTACATTTTTTTGATTAGTTACCATACTATTTTAGGGATTATAATTTACTATTTCATCACGCATCACAAATTTTTAGTTTTATGAGGAATTTGTAGATATTATAATTCATACAAGTCAAATTTTAGATGAAAACGTTCCATAAACCAATAAAGAGCTTCTTATAATATTTTAATTATTATATTAATGATAAATTATATAAATTCTCTCTCTCTCTCTCTCTCTCCCCCCTATGTAATTGCTTTAATTTAATAAGAAGTCACCCCTTTAATTATCTTTAATAAAAATACGTTTTATTTTCTTTTTAAACGTATAGCCTCATTTTTGTTTTAAGTTAAATAGCTTCCAAATTAAACTCATACCTCTAAATTAAGTGTTCTTTTATTTTTTGCCCTAGTGCTGTAAAGTATTTATTATGTAAAAGGGGACAATTATCGTAATTGTATATTTTTTGGTTTCATTTCAATACTTTTTTTGTTTAGCTCCAACAATAAAAATGATTTACCTTTTATTCAATATGTAAATATTTTCCTAGACTGGGAATTTGACCTATGAGTTTTCTTTATACACCTCAATTTTTTACCAGTTTGAAATTATAATACTGGATGAATATTTATATTATATATTACCTCATTAGAATTGCCAAAATCTTATGTTTCTTTTTATTCTACAAAAAACTGCTAGTGGCTGACATTTTATATTTTAAAATTATCGCTTCTTAAATATAGTATCATATCATATATATATGTGTGTGTGTGTGAGTGTGTGTGTGACGACTCTGTGTTATACTGATGACAATATGAACATTATTGAATTGAGTAGAATAGCTATAGAACAAGTAGAATCGGAATTTCTCATGGCTGCTTTTGGTTTCATGTAAGAAATTATGAGTGAAATTGAGTGGTGAATTCCTTCTTCATTTTCCATTTTCAAAGGTTTGAATACATTTGAAGTTCAATTCGAGAGTTTTTTTCAAATATTTTCAATGCGTTTAGGCTGCACATGAATCAGTCTGTGATTGTCATTTATGCTACTTGTTACCTAAATTAATGTTTGCACATTTCTACGCAACTTTATATATACAAAATGTGAAAATCTTAAAGAATTAAGATTGTTGATGCAGTTTGGATGGAAGCAATTTGAATCAACACAACTTATTAATGGATATGCATCAAGAGCATTACTCTAAATCCAAAATTCTATTGTAGTTCTAGATATGACGTTGTGATACTTATCTTCGGTTGAGTTTATAAAAGTTAATGGTTATCCGCAAGAGTTTTGATGGAATGGGTGACTTGCATTCGACAACCTGAAATATCAGGCCATTCAAGATATAGGAATTAACACCTCAGACTCCCACAAGCTAGCTATGAGAGAGCTAGCAACCTTGATTGATACCCACCCTCTTTGTGAGTTTAGAAGTGAGTTAACAATATTGTTTATACACAAATTAGCCGAGAATGTGAGAATTAAGCTTAAGAATAGTTAGGAAAAGTACAAAACATAAGAAGTTTTGGTGCCACCAACTGATTTGGTCATTTTAGGAAGGTGTTGGGTTTGTGTGATTGGAGTGCTAGTAGTTCATCTTGCTTTCACTATACTTTGCTTGAGTTAAGTGAATTTGACTTGGGTTGGTGCCCACAGACATAAAAGTGAAACTGAGAACCAAATTAACAAATTTAGGGTTTCATTTATTATTGTTGGTGTGTGTGTGAGTGGGCGCGTGCACGCTTTTGCTTTCTACAAATCCAAACATGTTTTGTGTTATTATAACATCACTGTTGCGTTCCAAAGAGAGAAGGGGAGTGTGATTGTCTAGTATAAGGGGAGTCTTTATTGTTGATGATATTACTTGGCAAGCTGTTGGAAATTAATTGATGTCATCACTATTTTTTTGCTGGTATTATCTTGATGGAAATATTGGATTGGTTGTGCTACACATGTGCTAAAGGAAAATATTGTTACAAAATTAATGTTGACACATTTGTACACAACTTTATACATGCCAAATTTGATAATCAATAGTTTCCAAACTCACTTGGACGCTTGAGGTTGATGTATGAGTTGGATGTCTTTAATTAATGAACTTGGAAACTAATCTTGATATGGATTGTTACTGGATAGACATCAGGTGAAAATGTGTAAATCTTGAAGAATTCAGGTTGTTGATGCAGTTTAGATCCAAGCAAGTTGGATCAAGACAACTTTCTAATAGATATGCATCAAGAGCTTCAGTCTATCCAAAATTCTATTGCAATGTTGGATATGATGTTACAACATTAGTATGATACTTATTGCTAGTCGAATTTATAGGAGTCAATGCTTATTCACAAGAGTTCTAATTAAATGGGAAACTTGCATTCGATAGCTATACGTATCAGGCCATTCTGGACGTGGGAATTAACACCACAGACTCCCACAAGCTAGCCATGAGAAAGCTAGTGACCTCGATTGATAACCACCTTATTTGTGAGTCTAGAAGCAAGTGAACAACACTGTTTACACACAAACTAGCTGAGAGTGTGAAAGTTGAGCTTAAGTTTTGGTGCCACCAACTGATTGATTACCTTGGAAAAGGTGTTGGGTTTATGTGATTGGAATGTGAGTTCTTCACCTTGATTTCACTATGCTTTGCTAGAGTTGGTGAATTTTACTTAGCTTAGTGTCCACAAATATAAGAGTGAAGGTGAGAATTGCGCCAACAAATTTGGTGTTCCATTCATTTTTGCTGGTGTGTGTGTGTATGCACATTTTTGCTCTATGTGGATCCAAGCTTGTGATGTGTTGTTACAACATTGCTAACAACATCATTGTTGCATTTTTCACATGGCATCAAAACCAAGTTACCTATTGTGCTTAGTTTAAAGCAGGTGTGATCTAGGTGATTGTTGAAGATTTGCAGGCATTAGTGCTAAAGAAAGAGCCTCTATAATTCGTCCCCCATTTTTTGATGATTCTAGTTATCCATATTGGAAGGCTTGGATGTGTGCATTAATTAGATCACAAGATGAGGAAGGTTGGAAAACAATCAAGTTGCGATGGAAACCACTAACCAAAACAAACATAGAAAGTGCAGAAGTTTGAAAAGATGTTAAAGCATGGACTACTACATTAGGTAATTTAAGAGTAATTAATACAATTTTTATAGGTGTTGATGAAGAACAATTCAAGCTAATCTCCACTTGTGAGTTTGCAAAGGACGCTTGGGAAATTCTTCATAATATTCACAAGGGAACTAGTGTGGTCAAAAACACTAAGTTGCAAATGTTGGCTTCTAAATTTGAAAACCTTAGAATGAGAGAAAGTAATACAATTGTATAATTTAATGGTAAGCTTTGTCACATTTCTAACCATGCTTTCCAACTAGATAAAAAATATTTAGATGCAAAATAGGTGAGAAAGAATCTATGTTCACCACTTGAAAGATTTGCACCTAAAGTGGTTGCAATTAAGGAGGATAGGAGAATAGATAATATACGTTTGGATGAACTCATGCGATCTCTACAAACATATAAAATGAACTTAAATCATACCAAAAATGATAAAGAAAAGGAGATTGCTTTTCAATATGAAAATTTAAGTGACTCTGATAGTGATTGTTCCAACATCGATGTTGACACCTACTACCAAGCAAAGAATTTGAAAAAGTTTCTATGTAAGAAGAGGTTTAATGGCCAAAAAAGTCTAGAGATCCATAAAAAAGATTACAAAAAGAACATGAAGATGTTTAAGAAGAAAGAAAAGGCAGAACCACGAAAGAAGGGATCACAATGCTATGAGTATGGAGGTTATGGCCACATTCAAGCCGTACGTGCCAATAAGTAAGGAAAATCTATAAATATCACTTAAAGTGAATAAGGATCTAAAGAATCCGAAAAGAAAGAAAATTAAATAAGTAAACATGAAATTTTTAATTCTATTGATGAGAAAGTAAAGAATTCAGTCTACAATGTTGCAATATCCGTTGCAACATTGGGAAACCAATCAGAATACAGTAACAGTAATTGTGAAGAAGAAATCCTCAACACATATAGCAGTTATTGTGAAGAAGAAATTCTCAACACATACCAATTGGTGTGTAATAAGCTAATGCCACTTCAAGCAAAAAATGACAACCTCAAGAAGCAAGTATATAAACTAAATGATGAAGTTCAAAACTTGATTTAGAAAAATCTCAAATTAAATGTTGAAAATAAGAGACTTGAGGTTATTTGTTGTGAAGGAAAATCAGAACTAATGAGGCTAAATATGTCCTAACAAAATTAAATTCTGGAAAAGTCAAACAAGAAGTTTTTTCTAGGGGGAAAATTGCTAAAGATCAAATATGTTTAGATTTTGTGGAGAAAGGCGAATGCAGCTCTTAAGAATAAAAGGAAATCAAGTTTATGAAAGAGACTGTAGCACAAAATCTTGATCCAGCACCTATTAACAAGAATTCTAGGAGGAAAAGAAAGAGAAAATCGAATGAATTTTATTCTTATTACAAGAAAATAGTTCACCTGATTGGAAGATGCTTTACACTACTTGATCACAAGTTGCATAAGAATAATGTTGCATCTAATGTTGGTAACATCAAAGGTAAAGAAATCTAGTAAAGCAGGTTTAGATCAAAAAATCAGTCCTCAAATGTTTTATTTTAGACGCATCTCCAAATGATTCTTCAAAGGACATAAGGCTTGTTGACAATAGAGTTAATCTTTTAAACTACAAAAGCTACACATATAGGTGCGTAGATTTTGGAGAATGTCGAAAGTGTCATATTCAATGGGGAGCAAACAAAATTTTGTATGCTAGGCATCACAACAATGACCTGCCTATGACTCAAAATTCTTTTGATTGGATGATAATTGGAAACCATGCTAGAATAGAAGATAAACAAAGGAACACTATTGTAATACTATACGTAACAATGCATACTTGTTTTGCAGCAAATACTAATGATGGTAATATTCTTCCCTATGGCAATACTCTAGTTGATGTAGTTGGCCTCTCTCATTCACAATGTAGCTTTGGAATCCCCTTTGCATTTGCTTGCTCTCTGGCAAATGTGCAGCACGAATTGGGAGAAAAGTTCTAAAGGAAAAGGGCAAGTGTGTTTGTCTAGCTTAGGGGGAGTCTATTATTATTGATGATAATACTTAGTGAGTAGTTGAAAATTTGTTGATGTCATCCCTATTGTTTGCTAATATTATCTTGATGGAAACATTAGATTGGCTAGGCCACCACAAGTGTACAAAAGGGGGAGATTGATACCCAAATTAATGTTGGCACATTTGTGCACAACTTCATGCATGCAAATATGATGATCAATAGTTTCCAAACTCGGACACTTGAGGTTGATGTCTAAGTTGGACGTCTTTAATTGATGAACTTGGAAACTAATCTCATGATGTGGATTGTTTTTGGATAGACGTCTGGTGAAAATGTGAAAATCTTCAAGAATTTAGATTGTTAATGTAGTTTGGATGGAAGTAAGTTGGATCAACACGACTTTCTAATGATATGCATCAAGAGCTTTCATTTATCCAAAATTCTATTGTAGTATTGGATACAATAGTGTAACATCAGTGACATATGTATCTCCAACCAAGTTTATAGAAGTTAATGCTTATCCACAAGTGTTTTTGACCAAATGGGTGACTTGTATACAACTGCTATAAATATCAGATCATTTTAGACGTGTGGAATTGTACCTTGGACTCATACATGCTAGCTATAAGAGAACTAATGACGTTGATTGATAACCATCTTATTTGTGAGTCTAGAAGTGAGTTGGGCTTAACCAAGAGTACGAGAGTTGGGCTTAAGGGTAGTTAGGTAAAGTGGCAAATGTGGAAAGTTTTGGTACCACTAAGTTATTTAGTTACCTTGGAGAATGTATTGGGTTTGAATGATTGGAGTGTGAATTGTTCGTCTTATTTTCACTACTTTAGTTGAGTTAGTAAATTTGACCAAACTTAGTGCCTACAAACATAGAAACGAAGCTCTAAACTATGTTAACAAATTCGGTATTCTATTTATTATTATTGGTGGGTGTTTGTGCATGCACTTTTGCTTTTTGCAGATCTAAACTTGTGCTATGTTCTTACGACATCACTAATAACATCGTCGTTGCTTTTTACCCTACTTACTTTTTTGATTAGTTACTAATCAATTTTTGATATTACATTATACTATTTTAACGCATCCCAAATTTTTAATTTTATGATGAATTATTGGAAATTATAACTCATACAAGTCAAATTTTAGAAGAAAATGCTCCATAAACCAATAAAGAATTTATTATAGTATTTAAGTATTATATCAACAATAAATTGTATAAATTTTTTGTTTATATATACGTAATTGCTTTAGCTTAATAAGAAATCATGCCTTTAATTATCTTTAATAAAAATACAGTTTTTCTTTTTAACATTTTTTGTTTAAGTAAAATTGCTTCCAAATTAAACTCATACCTTTAACTTAAGTGTTATGTGAAAGGGAACAATTATTGTAAACATTTATTCTTTAGTTTTATTCCAATGTTCTTTCTTTATTTTGTTCCAACAAAAAAATTGATTGGGCCTTTTTCCGTATGTGAATATTCTCCTTGACTTTGAATTTGACTTAATAATTTTCTTCATTCACCTCAATTTTATTTATTTTGAAGTTATAAATGTGGAAGAATGTTTATATATGTATATTCTACATTAATTCTTTTGAGTTACCCAAATTTTGAGTTTCTTTTCATTTTATAAAATACTGCAATTGGTAATTTAAAATTATTGCTTCTTGAATATTGCATCATTAATGATTACATTATTATATATTTAAATGCTATATTAATCATAATAATTCTTAATTATAATGCTACCATGAATTTTTTAAGTTATTTTCGTCGTATTAATTTATTTGATCAAATCTTTTTGTTTGACATATTTTAGATACAATAGAAAAATTTTATTATTCTTATGGATATTGCACTTTACTGTTCCTAAAAAAATTACTTTTATTCCGCGTATAGTCTAATTACATATTTTATTGTTCAACTATTATTTTTATAAACAAAAACAATAACAATAATTGATATAAAGTGGCACAAAGTGCGGTTGTACACTGGTTTGATTATAATAATATAAATAATGATATTTTGAATATAATTTTAGAGTGTTTATAAAAGTAACATTTCTTTTATTAGACTATCCTCCTAATGATAAACTGTGATCTTTTTAATTTTAAACAGGTGACATGGACAATTGTGGACAGATTTTGGCTTCTAATGGAGGTATTACTTATAATTGCATGGTAAAAAAATGTAATATTAATTTAAATATATAATTGAATGCACGCAACCACCAAAAAGAGATGAAAATTTTATTATTTGACTTCAGAAGCAATCTAATCAGGTTATTGCAATGACGTTTTGTTTTTAATTTTTTTTTTATAACTCATGGCTATCTTTATTTAATAAAGGATCTTGGGGAACTTTTTACATTAAAATGAGCATTAGTCTGAGTCCTTTAGAACACTCCAATGACTTCATTTCATTCTTGAGGTTGTTTGTAAATAATTATAATTTTGTTTTTGATCAATTAAATTTTTTATTTGTACGATAATTTTTCTTTCTTAATGGGTTATTTAATTAAAATATTATATTTCAAACTCATTGTTTTACATTTTAATTAATTTATTTATTATTTGAATTTAAATTTTAATATTATTTGATACTTGCCTATTAACTGTTTTTTAAAAAATATATTTATTATAGCTCTTTTATTATGTTTTTCATAAAATTAATAAAAATTTTTATTGTAAATTCATTTTCAATATTAATGAATGAGAATTGATCATGAAGTTACTCAGTGCTTTCTAATTTATTTCATATAATAATTTTATATCTCTAAAAATGATCAAATACAAGCTCAAATAAAAAATTATAAAAGATTTGCGAGATCATAAAACCACACACACAAAAGAAAAAAAGTTGGGGGATGGGCTCATGCTTATTTGAATATTGGTGGATTTAATAAGACAAATAAGCAAGAATCGAACTATTTGAATATATCATAGCCAAACATATTTTGAGCCCAATTAAACAGTGGCACATGGCAAATATTATATTATAAATCAATTTAAAAATTGTTTTTATTCATTAAATTAAATTGTAAAGTATTTTATATTTTAATATGAGTATGACCGCTAACCAAATAATGTCAAGTGTCCAATCAACCAATTAAATTGCATCAAGGGTTAATCATCATTATTTGGCAAGCCAAAACTATGACATCTCAAGTTAAGAGAAATGAGAGAGATTAGGCAATAAATGTTCAAATCAAATGATGGTGGCTTATCAACTGCATCACATCATCAAGTAAGTCAAAGTCGGAATACCTCCCACACTCTTATAAGTATAGGGAAAAATTAGCAAGCCTAAGACACAATTGAAGCATCAAGAAGGGAAAGTTCAAGGACCAGAAAATTCTATCCACGAGTACCATGAAAATGCAAGAAGTTCATCTTTAAATTTAAATTGTAGAGATTTATCAAATCTTGGTATTTAATTCATTTTTGTGGTGCTATGTTGTTGAATTAATGCCATTGGGAGTTGCAATCAGTTTTGAAGAGAATTAAAGCCCTGAAGTTACTCAAATCTCAACAAAGTTTTTGAAGAAAGTTTCATGGGTTTTTTGCAATATTCAAGGTATACTCTTTGTTAAGTCTTTCATAGTTAGGTGTTGGATTCAAGATCATTGCATTAAACCATAAATTAATGTTTTTCAAAGGTCAAGTTAATTTCAAGGATGATCAAATCAATAATTTCTTCAAGAAATTGTTAATGCTTCAAAGTTTTTCAAGTCAAGAATCAGAGTGTAGTAATTAGATATTTAAACCCATGAAATTTTGTTTGATTCAATATAAAGTTTAGTTGTGCTATTTTCTTGTTTATCAAATTTAAATACAAGAAATTTTATTCTACAAGTTTCTAGCTCATCTAATGGAACTCTCTTCCTCTCAGCTCTTCTTTATTCGAAGAAAATTATAATGATTGATGGGAAAGTCAACTCATCGAAGGCTATTGCTTCAAACTCCTCTAATGTGGGTAGCAGGGTGTTAGTGTCACTATGCAAAGCATGGAAAAGAAGCTAGTGCACTTTGAGACAACATCCTTTTCCAGGGCAAATAAGATGGACTTGCTTTATGTAAACAAAGAAGATGGAGGCTACAAGTATGGTGCTATGCCATCCAAACTTCACTTAGCATCAATTTACTTAAATGCCTCTAATACTATACTTGTCATGGTGGCTAATGCTACAAGTTTGGACGAATAAATACTTTGAGACAACATCCTCTTTCGAGGCCATTGAGATGGACTTGCTCCATGTAAACAAAGAAGTTGGCTACAAGGATGGTTCTGTGCCAATTGATCTTCACTTAGTACCAAGTTACTTGAACACCTTTAATACTACACTTTTCATGGTAACCAATGCTATAAGTTTGGAGGAACGTATTCAGTATTAAATATGGCCATCGAGGGACTCATAAAACAAGTCTAAGAGAAAGACTCTCAAGTTTTGAGGTTGTTGGACAAAGTTGACGATGCCTATAAGCAATCACCTAAAATCTAAGTTGAGGTTGAAACATCGACAAAAGTTACAATCAAGTGAGTGGAAGAAGCCTAGGCTAAGGAGCTTCAACTCTTGACTAATTCTTTAATCTTTATTGATAAAGTGAAAGACTTCATTGAGGGAACCACTAGGAGCAAGCTTAAAAGGAATGCCTAGTTGCTTTTAACCTGTGCTAATTCCTACATTGTGAGTATTGATGGGTTGAAGATGCCAATGGACCACCAACGTCTAAAGTTTTAATAATTCAAAGGCATAGGGAATCCTAAGCTATATTGTTCAAACTTTCAATGAAACTAAAACATATGGTGATCACCATTGTTAAACAATTTGTACGATCACTAAAAGGAAATATGTTTTGATTGGTATACAGACTTGAAGTCTGGTTTCATTGATAGCTAGAGTAGTTGGAGAAAAATTCCTCAATGGTGAGATACATAGTAGTAGATCAACGATTAGCAAGGTCAAGCTTACCAACCCATGGTAATAGAATGAAGAATCTATCATTTATTATCTATCTTTAGAAAAATATGAGTTTGAATTACAAAGAATGACAACCTAAAATTTTAGGCATAGAAATATGCATAAAAGGCATTGATTAGATTTTGAGATACATGCTTCAAAGGAAAACTCAAAACTTTTGAGATTATGACCACTCGTATTTATGACATGGAGACGAGCATTGCTATAGGTGGATTCCATGATTTGCCTATCTAAGAATTTTCCACTAAAGCTTTGAATAAAGAGTCCATGATAATAAAAGCTAACTCTGTCAAAGTGCAAAGAAAGAATGTAGTAGTAGAAAGGAAAGGAGCACCTCAAATGCCAAAGAAATCAAAGTTAAAGGAGATGAAATCCTTGACCTACCCATCCGTAAAGTAAGTCATCTCGGGAATATTCAAGGACCTACTAAGGTTAAACCTAATCAAACTACCTAAAATAAAGCAATCCATTGAGACTAGGAAGACAAACAATCTCATGTACAAGTACCATCTCCTAGTAGAGCATCCAATCCATGAGTACTCCACTTTGACAAATAAAAACATGACGTTTGTCCATTTAGGAAATATCACACTTCATGGAGATGTTACAAACACCAACCTCGTCGCCCTTAACAATTAAACTATTAGGGCTAATGAAGTAGATGACTCCCCTATTGAAGTTGGCAACTTCTAAAAAAAAGGCTATAAGTTCATTGAGGATTGCATGTTTGTAATAATCTTGATGGATGAAGACTTGATATCAAATTATCAACTCCATGATAGGCCATAATTTGTTTTCGACATCATTCACAAGTAAAAGGTAATAGATTTCTATTTATGAAGGCTCTAAAGTTAGCATTGTACCTCTCATAACAATGAAAAAATTTGGGATTCACATGGATGAGTTTTCACATAGTTGATTCATGATACAATAATTCTACCATTAGAGGTAAAGGGCTATGGGCATTCTAAAGATAAAGTAGTTGATTGACAACATGGAGTCAAATGCCCTATAACTCCTATAATGTTCACCTTGGTCAATTGTGACTCAATGAAATAATATAGTTTCCTCCACTTGGAATTAGTGTTTCAAGTACAACCATAAAGGTATCATGAGAAAAGTGCTTGGCAACAACAAGCTCTTCACTGAAAGCAAGTTGCACTTTGCAGATACCAAACACAACTTAAACAAGGTAAGGACTTCAAAATAGGGGTTTTCTTGGGTAAAGGTGAAGCAAGAGGATCATCAATTGAAGGATAGTAATGTTGGGTTCCACTAAACATGAAATGAAAAATTACAAGTCAAAACTTCAATAAGACACATAGGCACAACGAAAGTAATAATCCCATATTATTAGGTTTTTTTTTATAACACATATGATTGAACTATAGGAGACAGAAGCGAATTTACCTTAGAAATACACTTTCAAAAATCTTGCTTCATGATCTTATAGTCATAAAACATGAGTTATGACCTCTAGTTTACTGACCCAAACAAGCACAAGCAAGAATCACACTCTTTGTTACAAAACTCTTTTTACAAATAGGGCGAATAACATGAAATAAAACAAGAGGAGGCTATAGAAAAACTTTTCTCCTTCTAGAGGTTGGCTGCTACTCTCTTTTATCAGAAGGGTTGGAATGGCATCTAAACTTATTTATTCTATGGCACAAATTCTTGATTATTGTAAGAATAGTTTCTTTCAAAATTAACAAGAAAGGTTTATGGAGTGTGCCTAGTTAGACTTTTATGTTAACTCTAGTCCTTATTCAAGCACTATTCATTTTTATTTACTAAGTCAATCAATAACTAAAGTCCAGTCATGTCTTGTCTTATAATTTCATTTAATCTTATTAATTAAATTAAAATTCGAATGTACTAGGTCTCACTTTGCACATAAATCCATTTATGCTCAAACATAACATACAAGTCGCAAACATAAATAAATAAACATGGATGATTATGAACTAATACTAAATGCAATTGGAGCAATTCAATTGAATTGTGCACAATGTATGTTTAGCCATTCAAAATTGCTAGGTCTTCACATCTTTTCTCTTGTGCTTGGCATTAAGCTCCACCATCAATGGCTCACCAACACCTGGTACATTGAATGGCCACCAACTATTGATCTTTGATTACTTATTTTTTTTTATATATACAGATCTTCTCATGATTTATGCATCTAATACCTTAGTTTTAATTTTTTAAAATCACTGTTTCAAAGTTTTTAAATTGGGAAAACATTTTTTTTTACTTCTCATGATTTATGCATCTAATACCTTATGCATCTAACACCTTAGTGTGCCTACTATTTAAGGTTGTATTATGCTTTCGTAGAACTTCTAGCCACTACACTTTACTTTTTGGACTTCCAACTTACCATTGATCCTCCAAATATGACACAGTAGCTAGTGATGGATTTCCTAGTGACAAAACATGCCTTTCAGTCACTGTTTGAGTATCCTACAATTTGTGGGCTTGTTGTTTTCTTGAATCAGATGCTCCCTAACACTAATAATAACATAATTCGACCTAGACATCATATTTTCAAACGGGAATTCCTCTCCTCCCTTTGATTTTTTTTTTTTTTTGGTTTTCTAATCTTTTTCCAAATGTATTGAATTCTATATAGAAAGGTGGATTCATGATTACATAGCAACTCATGCATTTGCAGGTTATCAAACTAAATGATTACCTTGTTCATAATATTTACAACTTTTATCTTTCTTCCAATTGACTGGTAGTGGTTGCCCAAACCATTTACTAAGTAATATTGTGACAATTATGACATATGAAGATTATGAAGATCTCCATTGATTCTATTTCATCAATCAAAGATAATGTCTTGTTAGTACTTGCATCCATGAAGAGTTTTAGCAATTGACATATCCCATGTGGAAGACCTATTTGAGGTATTATTTGCTAAAGCTACAATTTACGATGAGGCGAGGTCAATAGAATCTAGGAGGCTATCACAGGAGATCCATGCTAAAAAATTAAGTGACGCAAAGAGTCATCTTTAAGAAGCTCAAGGTTGGAAGAAAAAGGAAGCCAAACAAGTCCAAGATACTTGGGTGGAATTGGAGCATGTTAAGAATGAGCTTGATATGTTGAAGGAGCAGCAACATAAACTATCTTTATCCTTAGCACAGTAGAGTCAAATCCTTGAAAACATTGAGACTAAATTTAGTGAAATCGAGGAAGGGGTGGCTACTCATGAAAATACTTGTCCATTGAGTGATGATAGAGTTGACACCTTGAATGCTTTGAAGACACATTTAGTGGCTGCTAAGGAAGAGTTACAGGATTTAAGTCCCTTCATTTAGATTTGTCTTGGATGCCTTGCCCTTTGCTTTCCTTCCTTCATTATTATTATTTCCTTTGTTTTTCCCACCCAGAAATTTGTGGAACATTTCTTCCTTTTTGAGGTAATGAATTAGTTATTGCTATATATATATTATTCTTAACACAATTCATCTTAAAGGTTCTGAATCTATGCCCTTTTCATAGAAGGATTTAATCATGATTTAATTGAAAAGTAACTATATATGAATTCAAGTCGAGGAATTCTCAAATGTAATTCAACCATAATTTTATCCATGATTGATTTTGGACACTTAAAATGCATATAGTTTATATCAAGGAGCCTTCTATTGCGTTCATGTAATGAGACAAAAAAAAAAAAATGAAATCAATCAAACAAACAAACAAAACTTATCACAAACTTATGACTGAATTTGGAAAATACCCTAGCCACATACATACCTTACTGAGAGTATCAAGTCAGAACGTAGTTTAGAATACTTGAAGTTTTGTGAAGGAAGGGCCGTTCATAATTTATATTCATGTAGGCTGAGAGTATATCTATATATTTCCCTCTTCTGTTTCCGTTCTTTTTTTCTTTTTAATTTTTTTGATTTACATTTTTTTGCTTGTTTTGTTTTGTTTTTCCTTTCCCTTTTTTTGAAACCTATTTTTTTGGTTTTTTTGTTTTCTTCTTTTTTTTTTCTTTCTATATATAATTATCGTTCAAGTGTAATATTACTTTAAGAACCTTCCATATATTGGACCAACTCTTACTCTGTCTTGGTCGATCAGCTTATAGGTACTATTTGTGTATACATCTTTGACGACATATGGTCCATCTCATTTAAAAGTAAATTTATTTCCAATTTGTTGAGTGGCGTTGGAACTAGGAAGGCAAGCCAATCTCTTCATCCAAGGCTTCCAACTCCTTAACCCGTAAATGATAATTTTCTTCTTTAGTGAAGCCTTCCTATAGAGATATCCTTAACGATGGGATTTGTTGCTCTAAAGGGATCACGATCTCTACTCCATATACCAACACATAATGAGTTTCTTGAGTGGGTAAGTAGTTCTATATTCCCATAAAGCTTTTCCAATTCTTTCATACCATTCCTTTTTTTAATTTTGACACCACTTTCTTCAACAAGTTGCATAAAGTTTTTGTTGAATGCTTTGACAAGGCCATTGGTGGGAGCATGATATAATGAAGACTTTCTCTATTTTAAACCAAACTTTTGACAAAGTTTATTTATCAAAGCATTAGAGATTGGTTTTCCATTGTCAGCTATAATGTATCAAGGAACTCCATAATGGTAGATGATGTTGACTAAGATAAAATCAACAACGTTTTCTTTCTTCACTTCTCTGAGGGAAATAGCTTCAACCTATTTTGAGAAATAATTAGTTACTGCCAAGATGTATAAATGTCCAACAGATAACTTTGTCATAGGTTTGACCACGTCTAAACCCTAAGCATTGAATGACCATGACGTAACAATGTGTTGTAGCGATTCAGGAGGCCGGTGAATGAAGTTGGCTTGGAACTGGCAAACTTGACATTTTTGAGAAAAGTCCATGCAATCTTTTTCTATTATAGGCCAATAATAAGCCATCCTCTTTATCCAAAATGTAACTTAGGGCCAAATTAATGAGCCCCACGTATCCTAAAATGGTCTTCCTTAATGGCTCGGATGGCTTCTTCATCACTTAGATATATAAAAAATACTCCATCAAATGAGCGTCTATATAGTATGCCTTTATAGTAAATAAAGCAAGTTGCTCAACAATGAATGTCAACCCTTTGACTGGGATCATCTAGCAATTTCTCATTCTTTAAATAATATTCCAACTATTGACCTCAATCTTCTTTCTCAACTTCAAACACCTCAAAGACAATATCTTATTCTTCCTCATCCTGTTCATCATCAAATATTGGTGGTACAATGTGCGTGTCATTGTAACACATCAAAATTAAATTTCTAATAACTAGTACTGGTTAAGTATGAGTGTCGTGTCCATAGAACGGGTGTGAATTGTGTCTATTACCATGACTAAAAACACATTAGTTAAACCATCTTAATTGAAAGAAAATAAAAGCAACGAGAGAAAATGAGAAAACACAAATTTAATGAAGCAATCAAACTAATCACAAATTAAAGAAGATTCAGTGGTGAGAAGGCCTAGGCCCTTGTATAAAGTGGAGATTTAATAAATAATAAATGCATTTGTATTCAAATTCAATTGGCTTATTATGATGCATTAATCGTTTAATTTTTTAGATATTCTCTTGAATTATTCCGAAGTTTCAACCCAAACAAGCATGTTCTCTCATCCCACTTAGGTTGATAACAATTGCTCTACGTAAATTCCTTAGTTTCACTTTTGTTAGTCTCATGAAATTTACGTTTGCAATTAATGTCTAACCTGCAAGTTTCATACCCTTTATTCCCCATGTAGTCACAATTAAATTAAAGAGCTGCTAAGCACTCGAAAAACATAAACTTACATTTGCAAATAATAAGAACAACGAAAACAAATCACATATATGTATTCATTAAAAATCCTCGACTAAAACAGAGTCCTAGAGTAGAAATCTAGCAATCCATGAAAATATAAGTAGGTACAATGCTAAAATTCATAATTCTACTATTCAAGAAAACAAGAAAAAGATAGGAAAATTTTAGTCCGAAGTCTTGAATAATCGTGCACTGGATTGTGTCTTTAACACCGCACGAATTCTTCCCAATTGTTCGTGAATTATGTAGCCCCTTTGGAATCCAAGTTTTTAGCCCTTCCCCCTAGTAGTCAGCTGTTTTTTCGTCCAAGTTTCTTTTTTTTATATTAGAGAACTACGTCAAGCCAATGGATTCACGAAAATAGGCAAAAAATTTGGTTTTCAGACGTCCGCTTGTGCCATCACCTGCAATCATGGCTTTCCTTCCCGCAATCGTGGCCAAGTCCTTTGCAATCATGGCTTTGCCATCCACGATCGACTGTTCTATTGGTTTATATTCTTTTATGTGTATCTTTCTCATTTGATGTCTGATTGACTTTAGTTTTGCACTGTTGGAATAGATCAATTGAATGTTCCACCAAAACATGTAATCATTCCAAAGTCACTGCTTAATCGCTACAACCATGATAACACTCATTCTAAAACACATGCATCATAATATTTACTGCAATTCATTTTAAGATACATGCATGATAATATTTAGTGTACTACATGCACAATTAAAGCATTTTGCTTCCATCATAATATTTGTTTGACACAATGTTCATTTTACACAATTTAACGTTATCATGCGCAATATATATCACCGAACTTGTTAAATATAATGCCATAACTAACTATAATTTTAGATATCACACCCCCACACTTTAGGGTTGCTAGTCACTAGCAACATTTCTTAACAAACCTGGATATGGCTCAATTATTTATGGCTCAGATGCACATAGAAGGCTTAGACATCCACCCATCTTAATTTCAGAAGAGTTTAGTTACCTTGAGTTAAGTGACAGTTGCACACTCATTCTTAGCCTAACCCTCATAAATCCTCCCATTTCCACATGACACCTAGTGAATGTGTGAGTGTACCACTCCTGTCGTCCAATCTCCCAAGCATCTCGATGTTGCTACCTCCTGTCAACAGTAATTAAGCTACATGCAACTCACCTCAAAGAACTTACTAACCCATCTTCCCATAGGTTTGAACATAAGGGAACATCAGAACTTTGCACCATGCAAAATTAAGGACAAATTGCATCATTTTCCACTTCACCTTTTAAGCAAGTTTACTTTATTTTCTTCCTCAATTTCTCAATTTGTTGGGAACCTTTCTATGCAAGAGTGAACAAGGGTCACTTGCACATCCTTGGTAACTCAGCTCTCAACACAATTGAGTTGCTTTGTATGCTCATGATTAGATAACCTTTTTACGTGAAAATAGATAAGGGTCTCTACACAATCTCAGTTACTCAATCACCGTAACTAGTGGAGTAGAAAATTCTATCTTCTCTCTCTCTCTCTCTCTTTTTTCCTTTTTCACAAGCCATTGATTTTTTCCAATTCCTCATAGTTTTTTTTTTCACATTCCCCACAGTCCTTACTTATGGTTCAATAGCCTATAAATTTCTTAAGGTGAGACAAACACCTACAAAGCCTCACCCTTTCCAAAGTACTAGCTATTCTCAAACTACCCAATAATTAGGGATAGGGTGGTATGGACTAAAATTGGGGTTCACATGTACACGAGGAAATCGTTGGAGAGGCCAGAACTATGAATGATCAAGCAACCATCATATGTAATGAATATCTTAACAAAACAAATGTCTCTATCATGACAAATTAAGTTCGGTGGCCAAAAAATTGTACCTTTGCTCTTCTAATAGCATCCTCAGCACCTTGTTTAGTTCAAGTTTGATATATTTTACAAATCATATGCATAGTATTAATAACTAAGCAGTCGTTATCTAGTGAAAGTACAATGCCTTTAGTGTTTAAAATTTACAGACCTTAGGAACGATAATAAAAATCATACACAAATCCCTCCCCCATACTAGAACAAAATAGTGTCCAAACTATAATAACCATATAGGTGTAAGAGATAAAAATGAATGAAAAGAACTAAACCACTTGATCTAGGGGGAAGGTAGGTAACTACATCACTCATGTGGTCTGCTAGGATCATCATCTTACTCATCTGCTGTATAGTAAGGGTGTCGAAAGACGTAGGATGGAATGTGAAAGTGGGAAGGTGTCGGGTGTCTCGTTGTCAGTGGAAAGGGTACATCAAGGTACAATTGTTGAAAATATGTGGCTAGGTTTACCTATAAAGAATGAATAGATTGTTGAAGGCCGTTCAGGCGTGCATTGACATGCTAGGCTATCCTTTGAAAATTTTCACGCACCTCAGCCTAAAACTCATGGTCTACATAATCACACTTATGGTACCGAGGGCGTTACTGAAGTCTCAACCTATCTCCAAAAGTTACCTGTTGGACCAATGCTTGTAGTAGGTTTAGTGGTGCCATCGGGGCCACATCTTGAGGAAAATTTGCCAAGTCTACTCTCGTTTGGTGGCAGAGCTCCATGATGAAAAAAGGATGGGCCATGCTAGCTTTTCATGTATCTAAAATTCTCTTGATATTATCTTAGATTAATTGACCTAAGTCCAAAGGTATACCTATGTATATAGCATACGGAATTAGAAACTACTCGGTACTTATTGTGGTTTGGTGCTGATTGGGTCAGATCCATCCATAGGTGAACACCCACCATGGACGCATCATCTAGGGTAGGCTGCGGAAATGAAAATTGTAATGCCAACCATCCTCCCACTAGATGCCCTCAGGGCACAACTCCCGAACGAACCCATCCCATCTAGAATTGACTAGCTCATCCCTATCATATCTACTAGGTTCAACTCGAATACCCTATTTATGTTCCATGGCCCAAATGAAACTGGAACCCTACAAATGTAAATCATGTCATCCTTAACCTAATGTGTAGGATGGCAAATGACAACCTCCCAATTTTTGTTTATAACAAGCTAGGCAAAGTCAGGATGAGGGTTAATGATCTGCCTAAACCCATGCTTGAGGACCAGTGCTTGATGAGAAATGTCAGTCCTATAACAATACTTCGACATGAACCTAGAAACGTCATACTAGCGAAGGCCAACAAGTGGTGCTGGAAGCTGCGGAGGCGATGATATACATGAGGAGCTTGCTCCTCCCGAGGTGTGACTTCACTTCCTAGCACTTGCAAAGAAAAACTATCAATGAACATATAAGTTGAGGATACATATAGTGCGAATCGAGAACCTTAACAACCCCATTGAGGTTGAAGGAAGTATCAAAACCCTTAGGAGGGAGTACCAGAAAAATGAACGACACTGCATCAAAAGCTCCTACAATATGTGGAGGGATAAGGCAAAAAAGGTACCAAAATAACATAGCATTCGCACAACCCAACCATACAAATTAATAACTAGCATGCACAACACTCAACAAGACATGCATAGGTAGACATCTTAAAGCCACACGTTTCTTTCTACCACGTCAGTTCAACAAATTTCTACCATAGCATGCCTTTAACTTTGAATTGATATGGAATTGATACCATTACAAAAATCATGAATCAGCATTATTACAGCAATCCATAAACATAGTAATCTAGAATTCTTCTTCCATTGATGAAATGTGAAACAATTTTTCAAAAAACAAATCTAATATAGAAGCTTCAACATACATTAACAATTTATAGATAAAAGCAAGAAATATATAGACAATTTACTTGTTGAGTTAGTGTCTACAAGTGATTCAAAAAGATAGATAAAACAATTATCAACTGGTTGAGTCTCAAAAATTTTGGGAATCATTTAGTGGCCAATGGAGTGCCAAGCTTTCACGAAGACAATTATATGAATACCTTGGATGCAATAAGTAAAATGCAAAGGAATAGCACACAATTAAGTTGAATCACCCGACTGAAATCTGATTTAGATTCTCCAAAGCAAGCACAAAAAATATCAACAGTAAATCCAAGTGAAATCAGCAAGAAAATTGGAAGAAAACAAAGCTAACATCGTTGCCAAAAATTTGGGGAAACAGTTGATAAAAACAGGCCAGCAATCATGTCCGGTGGTCTTGCGGTCATGGAGAAAGGCTGGCGGCCATGATGTGTGTGTCATGGGCGTAGTATGTGCTTGTGCATCAGGTGTGTGTGCGTGCGGTGTGCATCAAGTGTGTACATGTGCAGTGTGTGTGTATGCGTCAAGTGTATGTGTGTGCAGTGTGCGTGACACCATCCTTTTTATTCAAATTCAAGCCGACTGTGATTGCCTCCTGCGATCGTGAAGGAAGTCCCCGTAACCATGATGAACGTACTGCAGTCGTGACTAAAATAGCCACAATTCTAGTGCATGCCATGATCAGGTGCGTGATCGCAGCCTTCAATTCTGTGATAGCAAGACTAAAGTCCACGATCATGGTTAAAAGCGTGAGAAAAATAGTAGCATCTGCACTCCTACTCGTAGGCACAGTACAATGGTTCGTGATCGCAGTTTAGGACCCCATGATCGTGGCTCTTCCTGCACGATTTTTTTTTTAAACAAAGAAAAAAAACTACAAATTAACATAAATTGACTTAACAAAGAATTAAAAGGCGCAAAAACACAAAAAAAGACTATAATAATAGAAGGAATGGGAAAATAAACAGAAGCGAGTAAAGAACAGGTTGCCTTCTACAAAGCACTACATTTTACGTCGACAACCAGACCACTGCCAGCTTAGTAAGGTAGTTCATCCAAAGTCCATGCATTTGTGGCATAAACTTCCCCCTCGAAATAGTGTTTGAGTTGATGTCCATTTACCTTAAAAGTTTGGTCACCACCTCGCAATTCTACTGCACTATTATCAAACACATCAGCAATTTCAAAAGGGTCTAACCAATGAGACTGCAACTTACCCAATAATAATTTTAGATACGAATTGAACAAGAGTACTTTGTCTCTAACTTTGAAATCCTAGGCCAAGATGCTAAGATCGTGCTACTTCTTGTTGCGCTCCTTGTAAAGTTTAGTGGTTTCATACACACGGTGGTGAATCTCTTCCAATTCAATTAACTGCAGCAGCCTATTTTCTCCTACTCTTTGCGAATCAAAATTTAGAAATTTTATAGCCTAATATGCTTTATGCTCTATTTCAACGGGAAGGTGACAAGCTTTACCAAAAACTAGACAGTACAGGGACGTGCTAATTAAGGTTTTAAATGTAGTTTTATATGTCTACAGTGTATCGTATAGCTTCCTAGCCCAATCCTTCCTATTGTGATTTATTATGGTCTTTAAGATTCATTTTAACTCTCTATTAGACACTTCTACTTGAACATTTGTTTTTGGGTGATAAAGGGTTGCAACACGATGGGACACATAGTATTTCTTAAGTAGCAATTCCATCTATCGATTGCAAAAGTGTGATCCCCCATCACTAATGATTGTTCTTGAGACCTCAAACCTGGTAAAAATGAGTTTTTGTAGGAATTTTAAGAGAGTTTCAACTCATTACTAGGAAGTGAAATTGCTTCTACCTATTTGGAGACATAATCTACCAAGTGCTCATTAGCATCACACATCCATTCAAATGGTAAAGACCAGTCCAAAGATGCGATGATAGGTACACTTGTTAATTCCAATTTTAACCTATTAAACGTCGCTAGACATTGATAATCAAAATTAACCGATGCATCTTTGAACATCAAGTTAAACAAAGGTTTTGAGATTTTGGAAAAATCTTTTATAAACTGTCTATAAAACCCGACATGCTTGAGAAAGCTTCAAATTCCTTTCATGTTCGATGGAGCAAGCAAGTTGGCAATAACGTCAACTTTTGCTCTGTCTACCTCGATGCCATTTTGTGAAATTTTGTGCCCTAGAACAATCATTTCCTGTATCATAAAATGACACTTTTCCCAATTCAAGACTAGGTTAGTGTCTTCAAATCTTTGCAAGACTTAGGTTGTATAAACAATTATCAAAAGAGTCACCTATGATAGAGAAATCATCCATAAAAATCTCAATTATGTTTTTTATTAAATAAAAAAACTTGCCATCATGCATCTTTAAAATTTTGCTGGTGGATTGCATAACCCAAATGGCATGCTCTTATAAGCACATGTCTCGTTGGGGTAGATGAAGGTGGTCTTCTCCTAATCCTCAAGTGCAATTGGGATTTAGTTATAACTAAAGTACCCATCTAAGAAACGATAATATGGATGGCCCACAAGTCCTTCTATCGTTTGGTCCAAAAAGGTAGTAGAAAGTGATCTTTGCAGGTGGCACTATTAAGTTGTCTATAGTCAATACATACACACTAAACCGTTATGACCCTAGATGGGATTGCTTCATTTCAGTTGTTTTTTACTACTGTCATACCTTCCTTTCTGGGTATCACCTGGGTCAGACTCACCCACTCACTGTTTGATATTTGTAAATTATGCCTGCATCTAACAGCTTCATAACCTCTTTCTTTACGACCACATACATATGTGGGTTTAGTCGGCGTTGAGGTTGCCTTACAAGTTTATAGGTATCATCTAGCAAAATTTTACACATGCATTAGGAAGGGCTAATACCTTTCAAATCCACTATGGTCCATCCTATTGTACTTATGTGGTTTTTTAAAACTTACAGTAATTTTTCTTCCTCTTCTTGGTTTAGATGTGCAGAAATTATCACAGGGAGTATATAGGACTTACCGAGAAAAGCATACCTTAAGTAGGCTGGCAATTATTTTAGCTCGAGAGTTGGCAGTTCGCCCACTGATGTCTTTGGTGGGTGTAATGATTTCACCAGGGGTGGTGTTAGCTTTGCGACCTTGTTCTCATTACCATCATCCTCTGTTTATATATTGACTAATAGCTTTTCTAGCTTCAACTCCAACTCGTGCATGTTTCTAAAAACTTCACGTGTGCATTTATTAATGTGCTCTACATTGAGGCAGGTATCTACATCTATGGGAAACCATAAGGCATCAAATACATTAAATATGATTTCCTCACCTCCTACCCTCAACATCAACTTACCTTGGTGTACACCAATTAACGCCCTATCTATTGCTAAGAATGGTAACCTCAGTATAAGGGGCGCTTCCTTATATTCTTCCATATCTAAAACAACAAAATCAATAGGGAATATGAATTTATCTACCTTTACCAGTGTATCTTCAATTAGCCTGAGTGGGACCTTTATAGATTTGTTTGCTAACTGAATAGACATCCTAGTTGGTTTGACTTCTCTTAGACCAAGTTTTTTTGAAAAGAGTATAAGGCATTAGATTAATGCTGGCACCTAAGTCATACAAAGCTTTATTGAACTCCACATTACTGACGTTGCATGGAATAGTAAAACTTCTTAGATCCTTTAATTTTGGAGGAAGTTTATCACTTTTTAGTCAACGACATTGTTTCCTAATCTTCCGACTTCCTCTTTTTGGAGAGGATTTCCTTTAGAAACTTCTTATAACTAGGCATCTGTGTTAGGGCTTCTACAAATGGAATTTTACTATGAAGTTTCTTGAATACATCTAAGAATTTAAGGAAGTTTTTCTCCTCTTGTGCAGCTTTTAATCTTTGCGGGTATGGAATAGATGGTCTATAGGGCTTGACAAGTACTGTAGATTTTTCTTTAGCATCCTTCCACCCTTTATCAACTTGGTCACCAGACCTTTCTTCCACATCGTCTTTGTCTCGACTGTCTATTCTAGAGGGCAACTCTTATAGCTATTTTCCACCTCTCAAGGTGACTATATTGCATTGATCTCTTGGGTTAGCCTCTGTATTGCTGAGCAGCGTTCCTTGGGGTCATGCAGTTATATCTTTCACTAATTGCCCAATTTGTTACTTCAAGTTGTGTAATAATGCCTGTTGATTCTAAAGTACTAAGCTAGTTCTGTTCATGTAATCTTGAGTTGTTTTAGCTAAGTTTCTGATGATTTCTTGGGTGAATTTGGCCAAGTTACCCAATATGTCTACCAGTGACTATTTCTTTTCTTGTGTTTTATATGGAGGGTTTGGCACTGCTAGTTTTTGTAGATCTAGGGGGTTGGACACGCCTGCTTGGTTTCTCCATAAAAAGTTTAGGTGGTTCCTCCACACCAGGTTGTATATATTGGAGTACGAATTATTTTTTGTCTAGTTCTAACTATTCACACAGTATCTATTCTATCTCCAACTGATTTCATCCAGTACTTCCCACCTGGTACTCATGTGCTAGGTGTAGACTAGAGCACATGTCACAGATCTATATAGAGGGAACATACAAATTAGAATTGGTGTTTAAGCCATCAATTTTCCCTGTAAGAAAATCGACTTTAGCAGGTAAAGCAATAAAAGCATCTATATCGTGAATCCCTGCCACTCATCAGGTGGCAGATCTCTCAAAAGGCCATTAGTATTCATTCGACACCATCTCTTTGATGAGGGCCCAAGCTTCTTCTAGCCTTTTGTTCATTAAGGTACGACCATCTACGTCAGTTAGCACAATTCACAGGTTCCCACTAATACCCTAGGTAAACATCTAAATTTGAAGCCAGATTGGGTATCCATATTATGGGCACTTCCTTAGTAGTTTTTTAAATTTGTCCTAGGCTTCTGGGAGTGTTTTTGAGTCTGTCTACTTGAAGGTATCTATTTCAAGAAGCAATTGTGCAGTCCTAGCAAGTAGAAAAAATTTAGACAAAAATTTGTTAACCGTTTCTTGCCAATTAGTAATATTTCCTATGGGTAGTCCTTGAAGCCATTGCTTAGTGCGATCTCAATGAGAAAACTTAGCAATCGAAGTTTGATCGCATCTTTGGACACTTCATTAAACTTTACCATATCACACAATTCCAGGAAGCTTGCTAGGTGTGTGTTGGCGTCCTCGTGAGGGCCAGCCTCGAACTAATTAATTGTTAGCATTTACCGGTGGTCTGACTATTCCTATCACATTTTGTTTCATCACTGGCTAGATATAATCTCGGAGGACCCTTTGATTTGGTGCTGGGAGGTTTGGTGGTATGTGTTGATGGTCTTCCATTTCTAATAGTTCCTACAGTTATCTTTTCATGGATCTACTATGTTGAGCATTCTGTCAATCTCTAGATCAAAATCCACCAACTCTTTATGTTGACTTCGGCCTATGCAACGGTGGTGTCTCTTCCACACCTACAATGTTAAAAACTAATTAATCGATAAAGTAATAAACTTCAAATAGAACAAATACAAAGAAATTGATGGTCTAATCTAGCACGCCCAAAGAATATGCAATAGCACTTGTTACCCTCCCCGGAAACAGTGCTATAATTTGATACATGTCATTGTAGCACACCAAAATTAAATTTCTAATACTTAGTACTGGTTAAGTACGAGTTTTGTGTCCACAGAGAACGTGTGAATTATGTCTATTGCTATAATTGAGAATGTATTAGTTAAACTATCTTAAATAAGAGAGAATAAAGTAACGAGAGAAAAGGAGAAAACACAGATTTAATGAAGCAATCAAACTAGTCACAAATTAAATAAGATTCAGTGGTGAGAAAGCCTAAACCCCCATGCAGTGCAGAGATTTAACAAATAATAGATGCGTTTGCAATCAAATTCAATTAGCTTATTATGGTAAATTAATCTTTTAGTTTTTGAGACATTCTCTCAAATTATCCCAAAATTTCAACCAAACAAGCATGTCCCCGTATCCTACTTAGGTTGAAAATATAAATACTAACAACTGTTCTACGTAAATTCCTCAGTTTCACTTTTGTTATTTCCATGAAATTTATATTAGCAATCGATGTTTAACCCGTGAGTTTCACTCCCATTATTCCCCATGTGGTCACAATTAAATCAAAGAGCTACTAAGTAACTGAAAAATATAAACTCATAATTGCAAATAATAAGAAAAACGAAAACAAATTACATATATGTATTCATTAAAAATTCTTAACTGAACCAGAGTCCCAAAGTAGAAATCTAAGCAATCCATAAAAATAAAAGCAAGTACAATGCTAAAATTCATAATCCTATTATTCAAGAAAACAAGAAAAAGATAGGAAAATTTTGGTCCGAAGTCTTGAAAAATCGCGCGTTGGATTATGTCTTCAACACCACAAAAATCCCCTGGACATCCAAGTTTTCAGCCTTTTTCCCCCAGTAGCCAGCCATTTTTTCATCCAAGTTTCTTCTTTTTATATGGGAGGACTAGGTCAAGCAAAGGGATCCACAAAAAATAGGCAAAAAAAATCTGATTTCCAGAAATAACACGTCCACTCATGCCGTAACCCACCATCTCGTCTCTCCTTCTCGTGATCACGGCTCCAACGGCAATAGATCCAGTGCATGGTGCGATCTTCAACCACGGCCGTGGACTTCCACCTCGCGATCGCAGCACTGACCGAGCCAGTTCTAGTGTTTTCAACTATTCTGACAGTGCATATTATTTTATGTGTAACTTCCTCATCTGATATTTGATTGACCTAATTTTTGCACTTTTAGAAACCCAATTCATTTTTAATTTTTTCCTCAAAATTTCAGATCAATTAAATATTCCACCAAAACATGGAATCATTACAAAATCACTGCTTAATCCCTGCAATCATGACAACACTCATTCCAAAACACATACGTCATAATATTTACTGCAATTCATTCTAAGATACATACATGATAATATTTAGTGTAATACATGCATGATTAAAGCGTTTTGCTTCCATCATAAGATTTTTTCGACATAGCGTTTATTTTACACAATTTATCATTATCATGAACAATATATATCACCAAACTTATTAAATATAATGCCATAATTAACTATAATTTTAGGTAACATCACACAACTCATCTTTTGCATGGTTATTTGAGTTTCCATCTCATGAAGGGCCATGATGGAAGCAATTTTAGCCAATGCATCTACTTGCTTATTTTCTTTCCTTGGCACATGTTTTATTGTTACATCCCTAAACCATCCTGTCAATCTATTGGCATAGTTAGATACGGGACCAACTTTGGCTCCTTGAATTCATTTATTCCAAGTAGTTGGATAATGACTAACTTGGAGTCTCCATACACCTCGAGGTGTAACTACTTGAAGTCTACCACCATTTCCAGACCAATAATGAGAGCTTGGTATTCGGTAACATTATTGGAGCAATTTTCTATTAACATGAATAGCACGTGGCAATACCTTCCCTTCAAATGTGACATAGACTACTCCAACACTATCTCTTTCTTCATGGGAGGCATCATTAAAATACATTTTCCAAGGCGGGATGACTTCAACCACTATAGCATCTTCAACACGCAAGTCATTAGATAGACCTCATTCCATAAGGATGGAAGAATGGGATGATCTGCCAAGAAATCGATTAGAATTTGTTCTTCATAGCCATTTGAGGGACATATACAATTTCAAATTGTTGTATTTGAAGATAGCATCTTGCAAGTTTGTTTGAGAGGACAAGTCTTGAAACAACATATTTTATGTGATTTACCTTAGAGACTAAATGGGCGGTGTGGGTTTAGAAATAATGGTTTATCTTTTAGATTGCAAAGATAAGAGCCAAACATATCTTTTTGATTGTGGAATATTCCTCTTCATTTGGTGTCATCATTCTAATAAAGTAATATAGAGCATTTTCTTTCTTCTTGTCATTTTTTTGCACTAGTAGAACTTCGACAAAATGTTCTTGAGTAGCAATATAAAGGATCAATGGATGCCCAAGCACTAGTGCAGCCAACATATAGGGCTTCATTAAATATGACTTTATACTCTAAAAGGCATTCCTACAAGCTTCATGCCATTCAAACAAAACACCTTTCCTTATGAGCCAACTAAAAGGTGGGCATCAATAGCTAAATTTAACTTGAACATTCTAAGATATGCTAGTTTTCCCTGCAAGCTTATTAAATCATGAATGCTTTGAGTGTTTAACATCATCAATATTACATCTATCTTTACTTATTCGATTTAGATGCCTCGGTCGTGCAAAATGAATCCTAAGAACTTTCCAGATGTAATACCAAATGCACACTTTAGAGGATTCATCCTAAGTTGATATTTCTAAAGACATTTGAAGACTTGCCTTAAGTCATTAATGTGGTTTTCTCTTTTCTTGGACTTAACAACCACATCATCAACATTGCATTCAATGCTTTTGTGCAAAATGTCATCAAAAATCTTTTACATGGCTCTTGATATGTAGCTCTAACATTCTTTAGGATGAAAGGCATCATTTTATAACAATATATGCCCTTTGGGATGTTAAATGCTATTAGTCCTTCATCTTTTGGTGCTATATGTATTTGGTTATCTCCCAATGATCTATCCATAAATGATAATGCCTCATGCTTAATTGTGGTGTCAATCATCAACTCAGTTATTAGTAGTGGGAAGTAATCCTTTGGGTAAGATTCATTTAAGTTTCTGAAGTCAACACAGACTCTAATTTGTCCATTTTTCTTTCTTATAAGGACAATGCTTGATATGCATGTAGGATACTTAAGTTCTTCATTGAACCCAATTTTGATGAGCTTATTAATTCCAATCTCAATCAATGGAACCAACTCAAGGCGAAACCTTCACTGAGCTTGCTTGACTGGATAGGTTCCCCTCTTAACTAATAAATGATGAACAACTATCTTAGGATCCAAACTAAACATTTCTTTGTAAAACGATGCGAAGACATCTCTAAACTTGTGGAGAAGCTCGGTATATGGCCCCTAGTCATCAATTGTCAATAAGGTGCTAATGTAAATTGTTCGAAGGTCATCAAAATCCCCTAAGTTATTTCCTTTAACTAATCAACAGTGGCCTTTAACTCCTTCCTGAAGTTTAGGAGGAGCATTTTCAACATCTTCCCCAACCTGCATGGCTTCATTCATGGTGATTTGATTTGACAATGCTAAATTATCTCTAAGAGGCTGAAGTATCCTGCTGTAAGTTAAAAGGCATTACAGTGACATGTGGCGCTCCTCTCATTTCACACCTTTTCTTTGCAGACGATACTTTACTCCTTTTTAGGGTGTCAAGGAAAGACCTCCACTTCGTATTAGCTACACTTGCATACTTGGAGGGGATTTGGGACTCAAAATCAATTGCACTAAATAGGCGCTATCTTTTAGCAAGAACACCCCACAAGTCTAATGAGAGAAGCTATCTAGGATCCTGAATGCTTCTTATTCTGCATCCTTTAAGAACTACCTTAGCATTCTAGCTTTGCTTCAAAAATCAGAAAGGAACTTGTTTTCCTATATAAGGGAGAAAATACGAAAATGAATATTGGGATAGAAGGAAAAATTCCTCTCTTATGCAAGGGGAGAGAGGTACTCATCAAAGCTATCCTACAATGAGTTATTCTTATTGTCAAACTAACTTATCTTAGAAATTCAAGGGCTAATGGTACACTATTGGTGGTCTAGTAATTCACCTAAAAAGAAGCACTATATTTCATTGAGAAAACTCATTGAAAGCAAGAGAGATGGAGAACTTGGTTTTTGTGACTTAAAGGCATTTAACCTTGTAATGCTTATGAACCAACTTTGAAGGCTGCACATTTAGCTAACTTTGAAGCCAAACTAGGTAGCTGTCCATCTCTCATGTGGAGAAGAAGCTAGATGAAGGTGCATTTTACTCTTAAAACAGGGATTAGATGGAGGACACATAATGGGGAATCAATTTCTTTTTGGGATGACCAATGGATTCCCCACCATTATTTTTTGCCCTATTAAATCACCCATAGATAGCTTATTGAACTTAAAGGTAGCTAACCTTGTTGATTTGGATCTTGGAGAGTGGAACATTGAGCAGGTGTAGTCCTTGTTTTGGGAAGATGACATGAAGGCTATACTATCTATTCCATTGGGAGACACCCGCAGCCCTGACATCTTAATTTGACACTACACTAAGGCAGGTCAGTAGTCTACTACAACACTTATTATCTTGCTAGACCCTTCCTTCTCCAGGAGGCAGGACAGGATGCTAAATATTCTAGAGTCCCGGAATTTCATTTGGCAAGCTTATGTTGCAAACAAAGTAAAATGCTTCACGTGGTGATTATGCAAGCAAGTGCTTCCACTGGCAAGTTATCAAACTCCTCCATGGTGTTCTTACCTTCGTCTATTATGTGAAGCTTCTTGTGAGGATTACTTTCATCTCATTGTTGGCTGCCACTTCTCTGGACAAGTGTGGGCATTTTCACACATTTCATGGAGTATTTTCTCCTTCTGACAAGGCTTGGTCAAATCTTGGCTCTGCTCTTCATTTAAGAGTCTTTCCATAGATGTATTCAATCGCAGCATCACCATCTGTTGGTCGCTTTGGAATAACTGAAACAATCTCATTAAACGAAATAATGTGAGGGATGTTGCTTATGTGGCTAAGCTTGATCGCAATCTCTTGCACGAATTTAGGAAAGCAACGATGATCACCACCACCAGTTTTCAAGTGTAAAGGATGGATTCCACCTCCGTATGGCGCAGTTAAAATCAATTTTTATGGCTTGGCTCCATGACAAACTGTGGGCACTGGGGTGGGCATCATCGCCAGAGATCACCAAGGGAAATGCCTGTGGTGGCAAAAACAACATTTTAACTATTGCGTAGAGATTGGACATACAGAGCTCCTTGCAGCGAAGTTACTGATAAGATTAGCAGTTTGGATGACTTTGAGCAAAGTAATATACGAGGGTGATAATCTGCCATTGACCAATAAATTAAGGAATTCTGAGGATGATCCATTGGCTGTAGGAGGATCGGTGTCTCACATTAAATGCATAGCATAGGCAATTCCCACAATGGAAATTAACTTCATGTTTAAGGAAGCAAATTAACCGGTGGATCTTTTGGCAAAACTAGCTTCTAAGGGTAGTAAAGAGGGTGAAAATTACCCCTTCTAGTGTCTAGTCTCACAAGCAAGTGTTAGCTATGACTTCTAGCCTCTCTCATTTTTACTTCAAAAAAATGAAAAAAGACCCTTCATGGACTATTGCCTTAATATTTAATACTAATAAAAGTTACCTACTCTATGTGTGTGCAAAATTATTTGGAAATTATAAAATTATTGTACAGTAAATAATAGAAATAAAATTATTAAATTAAATATAAAAAATTTAAAATAAGAAAGAAATGGAAGATCTAAAGCCATTGAAAAAAAAGAAAATTTTTTAGAGAAGACAGATAAAAATGATAAGTTAATAAAGGGAGAATTATAATAACATTTGGTTGTGTAGTTTTATATTGCCAAAAAAAGTCTTGCTTCGTTAATAATATAAAATAGATTAACAGTTTAAACAATTTGAAGTAAGAAAATGGAGAAAGATCAAGAAATTTTGAAAAGAGAGAAACTTTAAAATAAAATACAAATAAATTAATAAATTAGAAGAAACGAGAAGAAAAAATAATAGAAAAAATAAAGAAATCTAAAATAAGGGTAGTGTGTAATTTTATATTATATAACTAAAAAGCCTCATACTATAATAATATATTATAGAAATTGAAGATAATTACCTACAAATTACTTCTTTCATTTCTCATTTTATGAAATTATATTGCCTTTTTTTTTTTTTTTTTTTGAAAAGCAAGCCTTCATAACACAAAAAACATAACCGAAGAAATAGAAAAGGATTAAAGCAGACAATCAAACTCAATTAAACTAGAGATGCTAGAAGGAGCCAGGCCTTCCTCATCACTCTCAAAAGCCATCTTCACCGAGAGGTCTACTAGTTGGTTGGCTTCCCTTGTAGCAAAATTAAACTCTAGCCTCTGGATTGTCTTCGTAATAGATTTTATGTGAGCCACCAAACCACCTATGGACGAAAAGTCTTCTTTAGTCTACGTCAACTTGTTGATGATCTGCATGTTATCGCCCTCATAGATTACGAGATTCCATCCCACTTGGAGGGCAAACTTGATTGTTACCTTAGCCGCTAGTAGTTCCACATGTTCAACATCTGCGCAGCATCAAAAATATGCCTCTGGCAAGATAAACATTTCACTCGATGGTCCCTAGCAAAATTATATTGTTTCTATCATCATACTTGTGACATAATTTAAGTGTCAACATTAAATTTACTCTATTTATGTAGTTTGTGACATATTCAAAATTGTTTGAAATTTATTTTCAATCGAGTGAAGCCTAAGTCATGCTATTAGTTTTCTTTTTGTTGAGGAATCAACATAACAAATTTGGACTTATTGCTCTAGCATGTGAGATATAGTTTTGAGATTTTGATATTAACCTCACGTGTCACTCGTGGTTGCTTCCTTTGTGTATAATAAACTGATAGAAGCTGTGTGAACTTGTTAAGAACTAGTATTGCATATGGAGTGGGGTTGGACAAATTTTAAGACTTTGCATTTAGAAATTTTATTATCACTAGAATGATATAGTGTCCAAGAAAAATATGTAAGAACGGAATTTGTTGGACAAGAGAAATTCTCAACGAACATTTAATATGTGACAGTTTCATAAGGGGTTATACTCAATGGTTGACGCATGGGGAACATAGATTTGTTAATTCTCACTCATCCAAATCTTACAGTACGTTGAATGCAATGGAGGATATGCAAGATTATTACATGATGCATTTGATAGACAAATTGAGAATTATCCTATGAGTGATTCACATGAAGTGCCTAACAGTAAGGCACTAAGATATTTTAAGTTGTTAGGATTCTCAGCAAGAGCTATACCCAGGTTGTCGAAACTTTTCAAAATTGCCTTTTCTTATACAGTTGCTTGTCTTGATGGTAGAACTAACAAGTCATTTAACATGTTGATTGATTTATCGAATGAGGCTTTCTCAAAAGGCATTCAACCAACCAAATCTTGGTACTATGCCAAAAAGATATTAAAGGACTTGTGAATGAAGTAAGAAAAACATGATGCTTGCCAAATTGACTGTATGTTGAGTGGAGACCAGATGACTAGCGGTGTAAATGTAAAGCATGCCATGAATCGAGACGGATAGAAAAACAGAAGGAAAAAATGTAGCAAACTAATCATTTTGGTATTTTCCTTTGAAACGAAGATTGCAATAGATGTTCTCACCTTTGAAGACAACATCCTTGATGAAATGGCATGCAAATGGCTATCTAAAAGATGGTAACATCAGGCATCCTGCTAACTCTTCGTCTTAGCATACATTTGATTGTTATAATGCTGAATTTGCAAATGATGCTCACAATGTGAGGCTTTGGTTTGCTTCAGATGGATTCAATCCATTTTTGTCAATGAATGTGCAACATAGCACATGGCCAGTGGTTTTAATACCATATAATTTGTGCAATATAGCACCTGGCTAGTAGTTTTGATATTGTATAACTTGTCTCCTTAGATTTGCATGAAAAACCCTATTTTATCATTGCATAGTCATAGTCCAACCCAACCAAGGAATGATACTAATGTGTATTTGAAACCTTTGATACAAAAATTGACGGAACTTTGGGATGTTGGAATTAACATGTATGATGCATCTTGTAAACAAAATTTTCAAATGCGTGTTGCAGTTGCTATGGGCCATTAGCGACCTTCTACCATAGGCAAACTTGTTTGGGCATACTAGAAAAGGTTATTATGCTTGTCATTTGTGCCATATGCATGTGTCATCTTTACATCTACGCTTGTTCAAAAAAAGAATGTTATATGGGTCATCGTTGATTTTTGCCTGATAACCATCCTTATCAACAAGATCCTTACTCTTTCAATGGCATAGTACAAAAAAGAAGGGCTCCTCTAATGACAGCATCTATGATTATTAACAAGTTGAATAATTTTGATCCAATTAAATTTGTAAAATTAGTGACTGATAATCTAGAGTTACCATTTGGCAAAAGAAAGTAAAGTGTATTCCTTGAACTTCCTTGTTGGGAAGATAATTTTACTCTTCAATCCATAGGCCAACATGGACAAACTAGTAGAAAAATTTGTGATGAAAATATTTTAACCCAAATGTGCCTGTTGAATGTCTATTAAAGAACACAGATGAAAGGGTCACTGAAGATCAATGGAACAGACTTCTTAGATATTAGTTATCAAAAGAGGGGAAGTTATAATAAATCATGATGATATTCTCATTTAAAATTTATGTAACTAGCCAAAAAAATTATAATGATTTTATCAAAAAAGCAAGTTACAAGGAAAGGAAAGTAAAAAGAGGAAAAAGATTAACCAAATCTCTGGAAGGAAATCTTTTGCCCAATTTTGGAAAGGCAAGGTTAGAATGTGATATTTTTTCTTGAAATAACATAAAATAGTTATTTGTATCTTAAATTACTCATTTTTTCTTGTGCTTTCATCTTTAAAAATGATTTATGGTCTTATTTCTTTTTGATTATTATAAATAGAAAATTGATTTAATGTTTGAATTAAGTTACATAGAATTCCTTTTTAGCATGTTTATGTGAGATAAAATGATCTAATATAACAGTTCAAGTTAAAATTGTGGTATTAATTAAAATGGTATGAAATAGGAGAGAAAAAATGGACATCAACCAACTCGGTAGAAACATTTGACTTATAGTTTGATGTGGAGAAAAGGAAGAGACTAGACAAGGTGAGTGTTGATGTGTCTAGAGTTCTCAAGCTTTAAAAGTAATTGAAAATATCTATTAATTATTGCATGTTTAGGAAAACAATGCTGTTACTAACTAGCAAGCCTGGTGATACTTTACAAGATGTAGTTTTATGGGATGACATTTATTCTAAAGTTAATGATCCTGTTAATCCTGGAGCTTTGCACATAGGGACATTGGGTAATAGCAACGAATGGATATGAGGAGATACTTTTGTAGAGCTGGCTATCGAATGATTCAAATGGTTAAGAAAATAGTTGATACCTTGGCTAGCCAACAAAATTGAAGTGAAAGAAGGTCGCATCCCCTTCTCATGAACAAATGATCTCAGCCCAATATTAAACTATCCTCAACCTATTCATGTAAGGATTACATTTGAAATTTCTTACTTATGTTCAGTAAAGAAGGGTAAATAGACTATATAAATTCGAAAATAGACTTTCTCTCAGCCACTTCTAACTAGAAGTCTGAGTTGGTATATCTATCCACTATCAAATCCCTATCTCTATACACAAGTACCATATCTTTAGTCTTTCTCAATTACTTAAAGATACATTTAACTACATTCTAATACTCTTTGTCTAGATTCACCTGAAATCTGCTTGTAACACTTATGGTATAGGCAATATTCGGCCTTTTACATAGTATTGCATACATGAGACTCCCAATAGCAGAACATATGGAATGGCCTCCATATTTCTCCTCTAATCATTTGTCTTTGGGTACATGGATTTCAAGAGATGGATATCATGCTTGAATGATAGCAATCTTCTCTTAGAGGTTTCCATATTGAACCCCTTTAGTACATTATCCATGTACAAACTTTGGGAGAAATCTAACAATCTATTCACTCTATCTCTATAGACGTAAATGCCCAAGATGTAGGTCGGTTTTCTCAAGTCTTTCATAGAGAAAATTCCAAATAACCTTAACATCCTAACATCATTCACTATTAATAGTATATCATCCACATACAATACAAGAAATGTTATAGAACTCCCACGTTCTTATAGATAGATAGTTCATCTTTGTTCTTGATGAAGTCGAACAATTTGACTACAACATCAAAACCAAGATCAACTCCTTGATGCTTACCTAAGGCCATAAATAAGCCTCTTAAGTATGCACACTAAATGAGATTCACCTTGAACATTAAAACCACGTGGTTGCACCATATAAATGTCCTCCTCAAGCATTCCAATGAGGAAAGCGATTTTGACATTTAGTTGCTAAATCTCATAATCCAAGTAGATAGCTATTGCAAATAAAATCTATATAGACTTCAGCATGTCTACTAATGAGAAGGTTTCTTCATAGTCAATTCCCTCCTTTATACTGTAGCCCTCCGCCACCAACCTGGCCTTATAGGCCTTTCCACCTCACCAATCGAATCAATCTTTCTCTTATAAAGACCCACTTATATTTAATGGGAACAATTCCCTCTGGTGGATCTACTAGAGTTCATACCTAGTTCGCATGCATTAAATCCATCTCAGATTTTATAGCCTCCCACCACTTAGTAGAGTCTTTGTCTACCATTGCTTGATCATAGGTAAAAGGATCATTTTCATGATCATTTTCTCCTATTATGATCAACTCTTGTCTATTCTTTAGGACATAAATTCATCTCCCTAGTGCTTGAGAGATCCTACCTACTTGTCGTAATAGTTGTGTCTCAGAAGGTTCTTTTTGGACAAGAATATACATAGTGGGTTCACTGCTGTGTTCCTTATACTCAACTTCCTTGAGCACTATGGTTCTACCAACATTGCTTTCTTAAATGAACTCTTCCTCAGGGGAGCATGCACGATATCTGATGGCAATCCTATTGTCTTCAAGTATGTAGAACTCAGACCTTATGAAATCTTAGGGATATCCAACAAAACGGCCCATAACAGTAGAACTCAGACCCTATAGAATCACAAGGATATCTAACAAAGTGGCCCATAATAGCCCTCTCTTCAAACTTACACATCTTAATCTTCTTAAGATAAGCCAGGCATTCCCAAATCCTCAAGTGCTTTAGGCTTAGCTACCATCCAAACCACATCTCATAAGGGGTAAAGGGAACGAACTTGGAGGATGCCCTATTCAAAATATATAATGCAGTAAATAGGGCATGCCCCCATAAAAATATGGGCAAATCTGTGAAGCTCATCATAAATCAAATCACATATAACAAATTCAATTCTTACGTTTTTCCGATGGGGTTAATTATGATACAATACCATTCTTCTTAAGAAACTCAGCAAACTTAACACTCATATACTCACCTCCATGATCGATCATAGCTTCTTTACTTGCACTTTGAATTCTTTAAACTTTTCAAAAGATTCATGCTTGTACTTCATTAAGTACATATAAACATATCATGAATAATTGTTAGTTTAAGTTACAAAGTAGAGAAGTCCTCCCCTTTCCGTTTCATTAGATAGCCCCAAAACATTACTGTGGACTAACTCCAACACTTTAGCAACCCTTTCAACATGTCCATCAAATGAACTTCTAGCCATATTGCCCAAGATGTAAGGTTTGCAAGTTGGATAGGGTTCCTCTCCCAATGGGCTGATAAGCCTATGTTTGTCCAAGTACTTAGGATTCAAATGATTCCTAAGACATTTAATTGAAATGGTATTGCTCATTGGTATGTCATCCAAATTTAAGTAGTATAGACCATTTACTAATGAAGCAATGCTAATCAATTTATTACAATAATAATTTTGAAAACTATTTTCCCTAAAAGAGAATTCATAATCCTTTTTCACCAATAAAATCACAAAGACAATATTCTTTAGCCTATTAGGTAACAAGAGACAATCTTTTAGGTCCAAAACATAACTAGATAACAACTTCACCAAAGCAGTGCCTGTAGCAATAGTTGCAACACTTGCCTCACTATCCACCTTAATTATCACTTTTCACTTCTCAAGTGATCTAGTCTTGTCTAAATCTTGATTCAAAGTGTAGATGTGAGAAAAAACACTCAAATCCAAGATCCAAGATGTAGAGAACACATTGACAAAACAAGATGTTTCCTAAACAAAGAATTTCACACCTTCAACACCATCCCTATGACCATTAAGGCATCTATGCAATTCCTTCTCTAATGTCAGTCCTTGTTGCATTGGAAACACTTTCCTCTACCAATATGAGCACTAGATTTCATGCGCCTCCCACTAGCCTTGGGAAATATGAGTTTCCCTCCATTGGTCTTGTTCTCTTTAGTTTCACTAATGAAGAAGCCAAACCCTTTAAGGACAACCTTTTCCCTCGCATTAGGATGTTAATATCCAAGATATTGCTGACTTTCTCAAGAATAAGAACTCTTATCCAATCTTGAAACTAGTTGACTATCTTGGCTCCAATTAACATTAAGGTCACACACCATAAATAATTAAGTATTTTCATGCTAAGTCAAATAAATAGCAACTCTTACCAACACATGTCATGCGCAGTCTAATTTTTCCTTTGGCCTATGGCCTAACAATGCCTCAAGTAATCAATTCTTGGTATGTTGGGTCTATGTAAGTCACACCCACCGACTGACAACTTGCCAGATTTGAACTCCACCAGCGGCTAACTATTTTTTAGGCATAGTATCCTTCGAATGTTGCATCTAATGCAACCAAAGTCATAAATGCACCATTACAATGTGACCCTACTAATGAATTAATATTACAAACTAAGAATACACTTAGGGCTATCAAGCTCGGTGGAGAGCCGCGACAAACATTTCACTTTTACAACTTAATATTTTCTTGAAAAAGTTTCTAGGGTCCATGTAGATTAGGTTGTACTTTACACATTATCTATTTTCATGTATCTCATACCTCCATCACAAATAATATACAAAAAAACAAGTGAGGGATTATGGACTTCTAGATCCAACTCGAGCTAACGTTGGATCATGTACAAGTGTGTAAAATATTACACTATTACATAAGAATTTCCTAAATGCCTTCGTTTTGGTCTTCATGATTTCATGGGGTCCACCACGTCTTAGAACCTCAAACGGCACCACTCTTGATATCTTCCAAATTTATTTGCAAATTCATATGGCATACAACAAAAAATCCTATTCTAGATAATAGAAATAAAAATTAGGCTTATTCCTTTACAACCCATGAAAAATTAATTATACAACCCACAAAAATGAAAACAAAATCAAGTGCATTCATCCACAAGGGTCCAAAGTCTATAATCTAACCACAATATCCATCCAAACAATTATACATCGCACATACAAATAAGGAATTCCATTCAATGATTATTTTCATATCCTACCTATCTCATACATTAGTTTCCATGCCTTGAAAAACAAGTTTTCAAAATTAAATTGAAAAATGGATTCTGTCACAGACTTCTGCGTGGTCATGAGAATTATGGCTGGGATCGTGAGCTACCTGCATGCTACTATAGTGGTTGACCATAGCAAAAGCCCTAGGCTTACTGTCATAGCACCTCTCACGATCACAACAAGGCCCATTGTGACAGTGGGAGCTTGTCCCACATGTGTGTATCAAATCATCGGTGTAACCCCGTGGTTGATGGTGTACCCACGCAGACAAGCATTGCAGTTGAAAAGGCTCATCCTAATGCTGCGTAACTAGTCACGTGCTTCTACAGAAAGTTTGTGGACATAATGTTTCGATCCAAATTGATTTTCCTTCAATTTTCTTGATTCTAGTCACCTCCAAAACACTTTTAAAGGGCTACTCATGCATCATAGACATGCTTTATGGAATTTAAACAGAAACTAACATAGAACATGGATTAAATCATTGAATTTTACAGTTTTGCAAGAAAATGTGACTCTAATACCACTGTTAGATTTCATTGGGTTTTGGCTATAAAAATCAAAACTTTATGACATATATAAATCACAAACACACAGCAGAAGCTTACAAAACAAATCCCATTTGTTTATGTTACAAAACATGCAAGTTTTTGAATTAACAAGTGCAAGAATCAAGACAGTACCTTTGAAACGTTTTCAAACTTTTGTGCATGATCCTTGGAGTTGTGGCCCCCGAACTTTGATCTTTAGATTATCTACATGATCGAGATGCTTGCAAACTTCCCCTACGTAGTACAAAACTCCTTTTGGAGAAGCTCTAAAGCAAACTCTTTAGGTTACGAGGACTTAATAACAAAAGAGAGATACAACAGAATGGCTAAGGTTTCTGCTCTCCTTTGCTTGATGAGACACATTAATTTTAGGGTAAGGATTATGTCTTGAACTCTTCAAAACTTCTATTTATAGTTTACACACTAGGGATAAGTGCATGGGCTCTATGGGCCTCCCTGTATGGACCTCTTTTAAGTAAATAGCCTATAAATTTTTATTTATTAATTTCATTAATAAATCAATTTATATATCCTTTAATTATTGATCTCATTAATAATTAAAACTCATTTGTGTCGAACTAATTTATTTGATTAATCTAATTAATTAAATTAAATTCGTGCTTGTAATTAATGATCTCATTATTAACAAGGACAATAGCAATTTATTTAGTTGTAGTCCAATCCAACTAAAGCTAAATAAATTATGCAACCAACCAATTTATGACTCACAACACATTCCAATCTTATGTGTGTGACTCTCTAAATTCATTATTAATTGGCAACAAACATAACTTGAAGGACATGAATAATATCTAGCCTACGCCCTATATGGTATCCCAATTAAAATGAAATGATTAGGATCATAATGAATCTTTCTGATCGTAACTACCATACTGTATAAATCTTTTGTTTTACTTTGTCTTAATCAAGCAAAGGTCATAGATTTAGTCAAACTTACAAGCTCAGTTATATGACCAATCGTTGTTTCCTCATAAGATAAATGTTAATATTGAAAATTCCTTTCTAATCATGCATTGCCTTCGCCAAGGATTTGTGTCTCATAGAACACTAATTACATAGGACAAGCATCTTACTCACTTACGAAAAGACAAATCCCTTATTAAAAGCACACACGTCTCTATATGCACCCGAGTATTGGCCCTTAATTCCCTAATGACACGTTTACTGTCATGCACACAAGATAACTATGTCATTTCAAGTTTAAAGTTCACAAACACTTAACATGATCACAAAGCAAAATGTTGATAGTTAAGAGTGAACTTCATACGTCTGTTTCATTCTACAAATCATTGCCCGAATGCCCTTTTACCTAATGGCACATTGATATACATATATTTTTAGTATCTCATACTGAATAATGCAGTACTCACCTTACAGAGTGTTTGTGACATTTAAACAAATTTTAATAATTGAGTACCAAAAAAACCTTATGTCTATATTCATAACTACTTATGAATGAAGCCTCTTTACTCAAGCACATAGGCACTTTACACTAATCAAAATTTGTACATATGAAGACTTGCCACAAAACTGATATAGAAATCAATATTACACTAATTAATGTGAAAGATACATATACAAATAAATACCTTTCTGTTATCTCTTATTTTCCATTGGCATTGTAGGGTATATCACTAACAATCTAATATGAAAAACATTGTATTAATTCACTAAGAGGAACATTTATTAGGAAACTAAAAATAATGTCTAATGAATGTATACAAATATATATATATATATTGGAAACACTAAAAAATAAATATAATTTTGTGAAAATAATTATTGATAGAAATTATTATTTCTAAATTATGACTCAATTTATCAAATGTATCTTAGTACAATGGGCTTTTAATTTCTCATTTATTTTTTTATTTTTCAATATTTTTTATATAAAGTATAAAACATATTATTAACTTGAACAATGATCTTGTCAAAAAATTTTGAAAAACAAAGCTATTTATCTAAAGTAATAAAGAGAAATACAATAATAAATGATATTTTTCTCATTTTTATCATAAACTAAATTGATGCATATTTAAAACTTTTTAAATATATTTATTACTTATAAAAATTATATGTTTGACAATCTTTTACATATACATTAGAAATTTACTTGTTATGTTGCAATTTTATTTATTATTGCCTGATTATTTATTTTCATCTAATATAGTTTCTTGATCTTTTACTCTTTTAAATGTTATTTTTCTGATTCTTTGATTTTGTAAATACCATTTCTTAATTATTTTTCTTTTTATACATACCAATTAAATTGTAATAAAAACGTTTAATTTTCATATAGCAAAATAGTAATTTTATCATCTCTAACTATGATTCTCAACATGTTTGTTTAAAAGATTCTTGCACTTATTTTTACAATACTTTTAGATTTTATTATTGTTATTATTATTATTATTATTATCTTTTTTGATGCTCTTAGATTAACATTTTAAATCAATTTTATTTGTTATAATATTTAGTTATCAACTTCATCATATTTAAGTGAATTACTAATAGTTTTTTTTCCAAAATGTTTTTATTATCTACATTACAGTCTTAGCATTTCCTGTTATATTCAATATATTGATGTTTATTGCCAATCTTTCACTAATATAATTTTTCTTTATGTACAGAGTAATTTATATAGATGAAAGATAACACATTATATATATTTATACAGGTACAAATAAAATATTATTTTTTTGTTTTATATTCAACCTTATATATATATATATATATATTATATAAATTCATACGTGCTTATTAAGTTTTTTAATTTCATCTAAGTTATTGCATGATTATTTATTAAATCTTTTAAATGGGTAATTAATTTTAGAAAATTAATTATATTTTTCAGATAGCATGGAATATTTTGAGCAGAATTGAAGTTTTGTGTACAAATGTATTAATATCTAACTTAATTTATTAAAAATAAGTTCATTTTGATGAAATAAAAGTTAAATATTTAAATTACATTGAAAATGCTATTACTTCTTTTAATTTTCTAAATTATAAAAGAATTATCAACCCACTACACTCTCAATATACAGTAGTTAGATATTTCAATATATTGATATTTATTGCCAAATTTTTCACTTAGTATAATTTTTCTTGAGATAATCACACTAATTAATTTATGTTGATGAAGACTAACGTATTGTTTATTGGTTTTTATATTCAGCCTAATATATCTTTTCTCATAGTGCTTATTAAGTTTGTTTCAGCGAGGTTATTAGTTGATGGTTTATTAAATCTTTTAAATGGCTCATTAGTTTTAGAAAATTAATTAAATTTATCAGATAGCATGCTATATTTTAAGCTTAATTGAAGGTTTGTAGAAAAATTTATTGATATTTAACTTAATTTATTCAAATGAAGATCAGTTTAAGCAAATAAAAATTAAATATTTAAATTATATTGGAAAGATATCATTACTTTTTTAATTTTATAAATAAACAAAATATCAACCTCTTACCTTCTCAATATACATTACTAAATATTTATTTCTCTCATTAATTTCCTTGATTTTCTACATCATCTAAAATTTTCGTATATATAACTCCTAATGTTCATTGCTGTCTTAAAATGCATTGATTCCTTACTTATCTGTCTTATTGTTCGTATTGTGTCAATTAAATTTTTCTATTTTTGATATGCGTTACTTCTTCAGAAAGATAAGCAGCGCCATTTTGATAGTAATGTCTAAATCTTGAAACTCTTTAGATACTTACACACTTGATGAAACCATATATCTTTTGTTAGTTTTATCATAAAATTTAGTTTTATTTACTATATTAGTTTACAACGTTTTTAGTGTCAAATTTGGATCAAAGCAAATTTGAAAATTTTGTTATGGATTATACTTGTGGTACCTTTTTTTTTTTTTCTTTGAATTTGTAATAAAGAAGTCAAAAGAACTTTTGTTATAAAATGGATGATGTTGTGGATTGTGGTTTTGCTATACTATTTCTCGTATATATTCATTTTTAAAGATGTATATTTACAATGATAGAAGATAAATTTGACATTGTGTAATAGGTCACACACACTCACGCATATATACATATGTGTGTGTGTGTGTGTGTGTTCAGATCTATTCTTTAGAATTCATTAATAAAATCAATTTTCATAATTTCGAAAATATTTTATTACTTCAAGTCAATGCGAAGCGCGGGGTTTAGACGAGTCCCTCGTTCAGACTCTTGTTCTTTGTGATCATGACCCTTTTGAATATTCAATGTTCTTCCCTCACGTTGGCATGCTTATCCTGTCTTGTAGCTTTTCAGTCAATAGTGTGTATTAGTCTTGCTGGACGAAAGTTGCACTTTATAATTCTTGGGTTGACAAAAGTTGATGTATGGTTTCCAACTGGTCCAAATCGCTTTCCAAAATATGTTGTCTACATTTTGCTCTTCGGTTCTTACATATTCTAATGATGCAGATTTTTGACTAAAGATGGAATTATTGAAGATGTGAAAAATACATGATTCATGAGCAGAAAAGGCTAAACTTAAGGTGTGGAATAGAAATTTCTGTACTGAAAAGAAACTAACTTTTGCATTGCCGCTGATTGGGTGGTGGCGAATAAGCAAGTACATGACGAATTCTTTTTTGTAAATTTAATAAATATTAAAAATAATATTTAAAATCATTTGATAGATAAAAATTAATAAAATATTTTGAAATATTATGCATTCATTTAATTCGATTATGAGAGTAATATTGAAATAAATATTAGAATGAAGCATTATTTTAAGAAAATATCGATACTAACAAAATAGATCTTATAAGAGAAAAACGTCAATAGAAAATCTTCAGAATAAGATAAAATTTGTGAAGTAGCAAAACAATTCAGAAATAATGATATTAATTTAAAATTTTCAATTAAATATTCAAAAAGTTTGGCTAATTCATCAATGAAATTAACTTTTTATTTCACCCATAAATTATTGAAACAATGATATACTTTGATTTTTATAAATCTTTACGTAATTTGGAATATGATCTTATAAATACGATTTGCTTTTTATTTAATATGGCTAATATGGTGTTTAGCTGTTGAATTTCCCTGCATTATATTTATTTTTGTTATATTAATCTAAAATTGGGAGATGCACTTTAGTCTTATCATCTTTATAATTTTTATTCATTTCAAATATCCAATTTTATATTTTTTATTATTTACATGTAATATTATGATTTTTCTAAATTTAAAAACTTTGAACATCCTCAAAATTTTGTTATAAAATTTAACAAATTTAAAATAAAAATATAATTCAAAATCAAATTTTTATATCTTCTATGTATATATAAATATAAATATAATTATTTCTCTATTTATATAATACTAAAAGAAATATTAACGTATTCATTTATAATATTCAAAATTTCATTAATTTATCAATTTACATACTTTATTAATTATTTTAAAATCTAATTTATTATATTCTCAAAATTTCTTATGGAAATTTCATAAATATATAATTCTAAAATGAATATTAAAATTCACTAAAGTGAAAGATGAATTATTGTCTTAATATATAATGTGCAAAATTGTATTTAAAATTGTAGGTTTTTTTTTTTTTTTGGATATACACTTGAGTAATTTTTGAAATCAACCAAAATTTTGAATATTTTAAATTTCATTAAAAATATTATTATTTCAAATTTCAAAACGTGTACCATAATCTGACTTTCATATCTTGTACATGCGTATAGACGAATGATTACGCTTTGCGGGCTTGCAAGCCTGTAAAATGAGCTTATGCGGTACTAAGCTCGAGTTGAGTTCGAAACAAACCAACTCATGAGAATTCAATGAGACTAACATGCGATTATCAACATTTTTGAGTGTTTTTTTTTTTTATCTAGAATAATTAACATCCACGGAATTGCAAAAAACTTTTAAAAAAAAGGCATTTTAGATAATAATCGGAAACGGCATTTTTCTTTTTAGAACAAAAAAAAACGGGACGGCCAGGTAGCTTATATTTTTTAGAGTCTACCTCGTACATGCCACGCCACAAAACTAAAGTTTATCAATTTATCATCCACAATTATGCTTTATTGTAAATTATTTAATAATTTCAATTAAATTTATCTAATAGAAATGTTCATATATTAATGATAAATTATTTTTGTTTGTGTATTCTTTGTTTGATGATAAATTTTATTTATTTGTCTATTTCAATAAACATAAACAATAGTGGTGGAATCTAAAGGGCGGCCATTACACGGGTAGTTTTTGAATTGAACTGTCCAATGTGTCATATACCATCTCAACAGCCCATCTTAAACCATGTCATACCTTAACATAACTAATTTCAAAATACCCTAAATACCGTCCGCATGCAAGGTTGACTAGACATCCCAAAATACCCTTGGTACTCTCGTTCTTGTATTGGTTCTATTGTACTCATATGTGCACGCCGCTCGCCATCAACCTCCTCTATATCATCATCTATAGTGCATTTGTGCCACTCTAATTTTGTCCAAAACTATCACCATTTGCTCATAACACATCATCATGTGGTTCTGTTTTTAGATCATCCTTCTCCTGTAATGTATCATCCAACTGTGGATCAACATGTGAAGGACCCTCATCAAAATTATGCTCTTCAGGACTTTTGTAAACTCTCATCTATGCTAAACCTTATATGACTTGAGGTAGTTTATTCAATTGTTCATTTATAGTCCACAAATGAAAATAATGATCTGTTGGAGGATGTACGATCTCATCAAACTCTAAATATAGCTCCAGAAAATAAAATCCATTTATAGAGTTTTAAAAAAAATATAGATTGTTATTGGTATTCAAGTTAATTACAATAACTCTCTCTAACCTATGTCCATGACTCAATACAAATAGCGTGTAAACTCTCAATTCAGATTGATTACTATCAACACCACTTAATCAGTACAATCTTGTGAAACATTGCATTAAATTCATATCGTGGGAAATAATATCCAATGCATATGGCTTATGATTGTATCTCACAAAATTTAAATCCCACAAAATAATGCTACTCCAATAGAGCATAATTTGTACATAATCTCCGCCAATCAACATGTATTTCTTAAAATATGTCATAAAGAAAAATATTACCAATAACTAAATACCTAAAAGTACCTAACTGACTTTCTAATAAAATTCCCTACCTATGGAAAAAAAGAATCCAATATATAAATATCATGAAAAACCAAAAATAATTTTGTTTGGTGCAATAGAATAAACAACCTAGTCAAATGGATATAACATTTAAGTTTTTCTTTTCTTAATTATTTAATGAATAATTTAATTTTTATAAAACAATATATCAAAATTAAATAGATATTTAAAATAAACTCTATGTATTCATTATACACATCGTGCTTATTCATCTAAATTTATTAATTATATTTTCTGAAGGTAAATCTAATTTTTAAGATGATTTAACTTTTATAAAATAATATATAATACGTAGATAGATATTTAAAATAAACTCCGTATTTTTTTAAATACTAAATTAAATATATTTTAGAATTGTTAAAATAAAGTATAAGGCAAATATAATTTTCGTGAAAAATACACACATGTACATATCAAATAGTAAAATGAAAAACAAAATTCTAATTAATTCATTCATACATATCAAAGAATAAAACAACCTACTTAATTATTAAATATAAATTTCTAATTAACTCAAACTATTCAATCAATCATTATACGCATATTTTGTGAAGGTAAATCTAATTTTTAAGATAATTTGATTATTATAAAATAATATATAATATGTAAAGAGATATTTAAAATAAACTCTAAATTTTTTTATATATTAGATTAAATATCTTTTAAAGTTGTTAAAATAAAGTACTAGGCATATATAATTTTTTTGAAATACGCACATATACATATCAAATAATAAAATATAAAACAAATTTATGATTAATTCTAACTTATCAAACAAACAAATCAAATAGTAAAGTAACCTACTAAATTTCTAATTAATTCAAACATACATATCAAAAACAAAATATAAAAACAAAAACCTACTAAATTATTAAATTAATTCAAGAATATTTTTTGAGTAAAGTAGCATATTCACATATTCAACATGTACAATATGGCATCATTTCTATATATATCAAAAAATGTACTCACATAATCAACAAATATGTTTATATATTATATAACAAGAGTTGTGTACATATTTTAGGATGTAAATTTGAAAATTTGAAAGTTGTATACCAAACACGGCCTCAAATGAGATTTGAAAATGTAAATTTAAAATCAAATCGAACATCTTGTCAAATGAAATTTTAAATTTTAAATTGCAATCAAACCATATGCGGCCTTAAACGGGAGATCCAACCAAACGCGACCTTAAACGGTAATTCATTCCAACCAAACACGGCCTCAAACCTAACACCAACCAAACGAGCCTTCAATCCAATCTGAAAATGGTGCCGAGGAGATCTGACCAAATGTTGCTCAAATGCAAACACACGATATGAAAATGTAAACAAAACTATAGGTCTCAACTAAAAAAATCAAGCCTCAAATCAAATTTGTATCTGTTAAAAATCAATTTGACCATGAATTCAGTCTAATAAAGAATTTTCATCAAATAATGAAGATAATCCCATTGAGACAGAAATCCAAGCCCTCCATTAAACACCAAATGAATTTCTCTTTATTCTTAGAGAAATTACAAGAAGAAAATATATGATCAAAATTACTCTTGAATTTTCTTCTAATTATCGCCTTGATACCATTACCTTTTTGACACTGGTGCAGATTTAAATTGCATTAAGTTTGGTATGGTTCCAAACAAATTTCTTGAGAAATCTCAAAAAAATTCAGCTGCAAACAATGCCAAACTTTGCATCAAGTTAAAAACTTTAGCAAATATCATTAATAATGATATTTTTCTCAAAATAGCCTTCGTTGTTGTCCAAGACATACACCATTCGGTTATTCTCGGAATACCCTTTATTAACATCATAACTCCTTATAAAGTCAAATCTGATACATTTTTTTTAGAATTAATCACAAAAAGTTTTCATTTCCTCTTCTTGACAAGCCAAAAACTTAAAATCTTGATTATTTAAAACCTATTTCTATTCATCAAAATACTTTAAACAATCTTGTCAAGCGAAAGATTTTCAACTTCAGGATTTTAGTAAAAATATCTCTTTTAAAAGGATTCAAGAACAACTAAACACCTCTTTTTTTAGAAATCAAATCAAAAATCTTCAAAATTCTATTGAAAATCAAATTTATGCTGATCTTACAAATACCTTTTAGAATAGGAAACAACATATTGTTGATCTTCCTTGCAGTAATTTTTTCATTGAAAAGCAAATTCCTACTAAAGTTCGTTCTATTCAAATGAATCATGAACTAGAAGAACACCATAAGAAAGAAATATGATCTTCTAGACAAAAAACTCATTTCAAAGTCACGCTCCCCACAGAGTTGTGCAGCATTTTATGTCAACAAAGCCCCTGAAATTGAAAGAGGAGTCCCAAGACTCATCAGACTCATCATCAATTATAAACCTTTTAATAATGCTATCAAATGGATTCGATATCCAATCCCAAACAAAAAATATTTGTTTCAAAAATTATCTGATTCTCTTATCTTTTCAAAATTTGATACGTGGTGTTGTTACACCTATCAGATCCAAGGTTCAGTAAGGTTTCCAACTGATATACCAATTAATGTATGTAGGCAGTTATGCAGGTGGCTATGCCGACCATATGTATAGTAGGCAGAAAAGTAAAAGATAGACAAAAGAAATATATTTGAATAATATTTACAAAATATTTGGAGATACAAGTTTAGGTTAAGCCTAATACAAATCTTTTGAAAATAAAAAAATTTGAAATCTTTGGCGATGGGTGATATCCTTAGGGTATTTGCTTCCTCTAAAAAGAAATATGGTGAAAGGTTTTTGGAAAATAGGGGACAAAGGTTCAAGCTTTCTACCTATTATATCTATTACAAGGCTTTTGGCTATTTTTGGGTGAGAGCTGTTTTGATGGCTCTTCAAGTAGCTCTAGAGGTTTCTCCAAGCAATTTTTAGCTCTCTAAGCCTATTTCCAACTCTATCTTTGGGATTTAGAGTTTAGGGTTTAGGGTTTATGGCCTTTTTGCAATTTTAAAAATTTTGAACAGTGACCATACCCGTGACTGCACAGTGAAAAGTGAACAGTTCCGCTACACTGACTGTACTATTTTTGTCCTTTTGCTCCATGTTTGAACAGTTCTTGTATCTTTGAACAGTATCTATATTTTTGAATAGTGAAGAAGAATAATTTTTTCTCGTTTTCTTTTCTTTTCTTCTTTTAGCTTTTTTTTTTTAGAAACCTGAATTCCCTAAGACTTCAAAGACAAAGTCTGTTTCATCCTCTTCTTCTGTGGAGGATTCGGCATCTTTAAGTGATTTTGATGTTCCAACTTCTTCTTTTGGTGTGAACTAGAAGAGAATCTTTGCAACTTTCTTAGGAGTCTTTGCTGTTGCAATCATAGACTGCATTTTTTATTTTTGCACAAGGAATTTATCCTTCCATCATATTATCAATGTTGTGTACCTCTTCATCTATAAAATCTTCTTCAGCTAATGTTGGTGATATTGGATCACCATAATTTGGTGAGCTAGGAAAAGAATATCTATCATGAAAAACTTCATATACTTCTATATAAATGGTTGAGAATATGAATTCCAATTCTGGTATGCTTTTAGAGGCATAGATTTTTTGATGTTGATCCTCTGTAATGAGTTTCTTGATCTTATGAGGAAAATGGTCATCATAGCCATTCAAGGCCATTAATTCTCCTTTCCAGTATATATGTGTCCTAGTGAAGTTTTTGGGACAAGCAATTTTGAGTGGACAATGATCCATCCTTTTGGTATATTTGTCAATCCAAATTCAGTAGTAGGCTTGTTGGATAAATAATCCTTCCCATTTAGGAGGAATGAAACTGATTCTTACATCCACTTTTTTGGTTTCAAGAAAGAAAAAGTTGCAGACACATATTGCCATTTTTTTTGTCCAAAATTGTCTGTTTGCTCTAGATCTAAAAAAATGATCTAGCTAACAAGTCCCAAATCCATTAATTTTGCTAAAGAGAGTCTCTCCTGTTCAATTTCCAATCATCGAACTTTTCTTATTTGATTGAGACTTTGAAAAATATCCAACATGTATTGTGTTTGCAAGTATCAATATTATTAAGCCTGCAAAGGGTTAATATAGGGAAACATTTGAAAGAGACTAAGGGAATTACCCTTAGTTCGGGTATTGGCTTTCTTTTTTCTTGGAATATTTTAAGGAAAAGATGTATTTTAGCAAAGGTTTGATAAAAATCTGTGGAGATTTTTTTTGTGATAAGGTCAACAAGGTTTTGGGGTAAACGATAGGCAACTTCGATAGGTTTGTGGAAGATTCTAGTTTTGCAAATTTTGAAGGCTGTGAGATTATAGTAAAGTGGATGGCTTTGCGGTCTGTCGTGTCAAGTGTTAAAGTGAGGGATTGCCCATGGAACTCTCTCCTGTGCACAAGGCGCATGAGAGGGGGTCACTACCACTTTTTAGGCCGTATCTTTTAGAAAGAATGGCTCAAGAGTGGTTGGCATGCTTTGTGGTCCAACTACACTGTCTACAGATGGCTAGGTCATTTGTATAGCATGTTTGGATTGAAGCATCATTATCATGCTTTCATTTTGCCTTTCTAAGTCTGCTATTTTGCTTTGTAAATTTTTATTTTCTAGAAACATACTTCTATTTGTAATAATATTATTGTTGCTAAAATACCATGCAAGGGCATTAAGAGCAAAAATCTTTTGGCCTACTTTGCAAGCATTCTACAGGTTATTAATCAAAACCTTATATTGTGGAATCAAATCATAATCTTTATTTGTTCGAAATTCAAGATTCATACCTTTGGGGAAAATCCTATGGTTGTAAGGGCCAATATCCATGTAGCAGGGGTTGCTTGGTCTTTTACTACTTTGTCTTTCCATGAGTACGTGTAGAGGCTTTTGGAGATAAGTTAATGTAAAAGGACAGGAATTTGTTATATTTTTGGGAAATTTAAATGAGAGGTTTTGGAGGGATAGTAGCATCCTTCTTAATATAGGATCATGTTCTTTGAAAATAAGTATTTTTGAAAAGATAAGTACATCATTAATATAGACAATACAAAATTTTGAATAACCAGAAAAAATGTCATTTATTATTCTTTGGTATTCAAAAGGTACTTTTTTGAGACCGAAAGGTATGACATTCCATTCGAATTGCACAAATGGAACCATAAAGGCAATTTTGTATCTACCTTTTGGAGAAATCTAAATTTGCCACAAATTAGATTTCATATCAAATTTTGAAAGATAAAAGAATCAAATAATTTTTGAAACAAATCTTTTTTGTTTGGGATTGGATATCGAGTCCATTTGAGAGCATCAATAAGAGGTCTATAATTGATAATGAGTCTTGAGACTCCTCTTTCAATCTCAGAGGTTTTGTTGACATAGTTGCACAAGTCTATAGGAAGCATGACTTTGAAATGAGTTTTTTGTCTAGAAGATCCTGAAGTTGAAAATCTTTTGCTTGAACAAGGTTGTTCAAGATAATTTGATGAATGGAAAGAGCTTTTAAATAATCAAGATTTTAAGTTTTAGCTTGTCAAGAAAAGGAAATGAAAACTTTTTGTGATTGATTCTAAAAGAAATAGAATCAGATTTGACTTTATAAGGAGTTATGATATTAATAAAAGGGTGTTCAAAGAATAACCGAATAGTGTGTGTCTTGGACAACAACAAAGGCTATTTTGAGAGAAATATCATTATTAATGATATTTGCAAAAGTTTTTAACTTGATGCAAAGTTTGGCATTGTTTGTAGCTAAGAGTTTTTCTTGAGATTTCTCAAAAAATTTGTTTGGAACAATGCCAAACTTAATGCAATTTAAATCTGCACCAGTGTCAAAAAGGGCAATGGTATCAAGGCGATAATCAAAAGAAAATTCAAAAGTAAGTTTGATCATATATTTTCTTGTTGTAATTTCTCTAAGAATAAAGAGAAATTCATTTGGTGTTTCATGGAGGGTTTGGATTTCTGTCTCAATCGGATTATCTTTATCATTTGACGAAAATTCTTCATTGGACTGAATTTTGGAAAGGATATGCTTGATAACTTCCTCATCGTGTTTTTGTATTTGTTTGAATTCTTACAAATCTTGCTTAACAAACCCAATTTCTTTCTAGAGGTCTTGGACTGTTAGATCTCTGGATTTGCATTTTTGTTTGTGAAGAATACTTGTAAGATCATAAATATTCTTTGATATCATAGGCTGGGATGATGATTTTGGTTCTCTTTCACAGTTAGTGAAAGTTTGGAGGAGTTTTTTAAGACATTCTTTCCTTAACTCAGGATTATCAACCTGGTTAATAATGTCAAGAATTGTTTTTGTTCTGAAGTTAATACATGGACTAAAAATCCATTATCCTATTTAGAAGAAGTTGTTTGTGAAGAAGTATGAAGGTTAGAAGAGGCTACTATCTAACTAAAGACATTTTTTATTTTCTCTTAAAATAGAGGAATCTTCTGTTTCAGAGTTTGAAGAATTTTTAGGAATGCTAATAAGGAGGTTTGAAAGTTTATTGAAGATGTCTTCTTCAAGATCCAATTCATGAATCTTTTTGTTGAGTCTGCAATATTTTGTAGTGTGTCTAAATTTTTTGACATTTTGAAGCACTTGACATCTTTTAAGGATTTGGAGAAATTCTTGGGCTGATATTTTTTACTCTTCTTAAGGGGTTTTTTTGAAACCTTTAGACTTGCCACGGTCATAATTTCCTTAACAAGAAGAATGTGATTGTTTGGAAGGATTAATATCGAATTGTTGGCAGAATGTACCCAATTCGATTTTAGTTTACTTCATCTCTCTCTTGAGATGCTTTTGAAGCTTTAAATCTTGGAAGATTTTTGGACATTCATGTTAAATGATACCAACAAGCTGGCCATGTATATAATCTTCGTAAGAAATGATTTTCTTTTGGGAAGTTTCTTTGATATGATTCTGGATCCTCTCACTAAGAAGTATTGGAAGTCCAGCACAGAATTTTCCTTTTCAAAATGGCTTATTAGAGTCTTCTCGAAGCATGACTATAGTTAAGAAGATATTTTTGTATGACTAAAATGGCTAAGTTTCTTGTAGCAAAGTTTAGAAAGGAGTTCAACATTTTTATCTTTAATAGTGAAGGATCTCCAATAAAGTGAAAGAAAATGGTAAGGATCAAAGTGGAGAGGGCATCCTGTTGAGAATTATCATCTTCATCAAGGATGAAATTTTCCCCTTCATCTATTTTGTATGTATTGAGGATTTCATTTTGCTGGTCAGGAGCGAGATAATTATCCCACCATCATTTGAGTTGACCAGAAAATCCTACAATTAGGATTTCTACAATTGCTCTATCAGAAACATTGTTATGAGTTCTATAAGTATTTGCAGCCATAGTTGTTTGCTGAAGGGTTGAAAGAATTTGATACTCAGAAAAGTTGTCAATGTTCCATTCATGAACAGAGGAAGCATTGAAATGAAATTGAGAAAGTGGGTTTGCCAGAACAATGTCTGGCACTGAGATCATTGGCATTGTAGGCAACATATTGATTTGAGGTTTTTTGAATTGGCTAGTAGTTTCATCAACTTCTAACTTTTGGAAGAGTATTGATGATTGGAGACTTACTGGTAGATGTTGGTGTCTCACGGACTATGTTTGAATCACTAGCTGAAATTTTTGAAAATTGATTTTGAGAGTCACTCTTACTCTCCTATATATTTTGAACAGAACTTTTGAAAACTAAATAAGGCTTAAAAACAGGATTTTTCAAATCTCTTTACTAAGCTAAATAGGTAGCTTTTGAATATGTTTCTCAATACGATCAAGTTGTTTCCCAATCATACTTAGATGAATATTTAAAAAAATTATTTTGAGTGATAATTTTCTTCAAATTATCATTGCTTGGAGTTTTGAAAGGAGTTGCTACCACAGCTTTGTTGGAAACAGTAAGCTTAACATTTTATAGAGGAGGAAGATTTGAAATGATTCTTGTTTCTACAGAGGTTTCTCAATTTGTAGAGTCTAGATTTTTGTTTCTCATAGTAACTGGACTTAAGGAATTTTTGAAAGTATATTCGATATCATTATTGGTAGCATAGATCTCAAACCAATCAAAGAAGAAAATATGAGTTTTGTTTTGAATGATAAAATCATAATATTCTTCTTGAATCTGCTTTTTTATTTTAGGAAAATATTTGAAAAACCAAAATCATTTTCTCATAATTTTCTTTTGAATAGAAATCATTTCGTAGAAATTGTTTGTTGACAACAAATTATTCTTCAAGAACATTGAGTTCATTAGCCATTAGATTTTCTGTCGTTGTAGAAAAATCAGAACTAATAAGCTCAAATTGTTCAGAAGGAGACTTAGGTTGCCTTTCAATATTTTGCACATAAATTGGTTTTGAAATTTGAGTGCTGTAATCAGCATTTCTAAAGTGTGACTATACTATTTTTATCCTTTTACTCCATGTTTGAACAGTTCCTGTATCTTTGAATAGTACCTGTATTTTTGAATAGTGAAAAGCAATAATTTTTTCTCTTTTTCTTTTCTTTTCTTCTTTTTGCTTTTTGCTTTTCTTTTTAGAAACCTGAATTCCCAAACACTTCAAAGTCTGGGTCTATTTCATCCTCTTCTTTTGTGGAGGATTCGACATCTTCAGGTGATTTTGATGTCCCAACTTCTTATTTTGGTGTGAACTAGGAGAGAATCTTTGCAACTTCTTTAGGAGTCTTTGCTACTGCAATCACGGACTGCATTTTTTATTTTTGTGCAAGGACTTCATCTGCAAAATCTTCTTCAGCTAATGTTGGTGATATTGGATCACCATAACTTGTTGAGCTGGGAAAAGAATACCTATCACAGTAAACTTCATATGCTTCTATATAAATGATTTGGAATATGAATTCCAGTTCTGGTATGCTTTCAGAGGTATAAATTTTTTGATGTTGATCCTCTGTAATAAGTTTCACAATCTTGTGAGGAAAATGGCCATCATAGCCATTCAAGGCCATTAATTCTGTTTTTCCAGTGTATATGGGTCCTAGTGAAGTTTTTGGGGCAAGCAATTTTTAGTGGATAATGATCCATTCTTCTGGTATATTTGCTAATCCAACTTCAGTGGTAGGCTTGTTGGATGAATAATCCTTCCCATTCAGGAGGAATCGAACTAATTCTTACATCCACTCTTTTGGTTTCAAGGGAGAACAGATTGCAGACACATATTGACTTTTTTCATCCAAAATTATCTGTTTGCTCTGGATCTGAGAAAATGATCTAGCTAACAAGTTCCAAATCCATTAATTTTGTTGAGGAGAATTTATCCTGTTCGATTTCCAATCCATCGAACTTTTCTTGTTTGATTGAGGCTTTGAAAAGTATCCAACATGTATTGTGTTTGCAAGCATCAGTGTGTGTCTATATATATATTATTGCCAATGCAAAGTTGCAATGTCAGGAGAGGTTCTATTGGTTGAGGAGAGAAGAAGATGATGATGGAAGAATTAGAAGGGAGGAGAGTGGTGAGTGATGTTGACAGCATTTCCATGATACGAGTTCACATAATTATCAATTCTGTGAACTCAAATCATTGAAATTGCATTTTTTTTCTTTTTTTTATCATTTTTTTGCAATTCCATGGGACAGGATAACAAAATTATAATTCTGTGATCTCGTTCCACAGGATTAGCTTAGTTCAATAAATAGTTAAAACAGAGATATTTTTTAAAATGGGATAAAAATTCAAAACAAACAGTGAAAAAACCCATGTGGGAGTTTTGAAGAATATTTCTTATTAAATGATTTAAAGAAATTAGAGTCATGTGTTTGATGTACGCATAAATTTTTCACCCAAATGTTTGGAACTAATAGCCACGCAAGATTCATAAGAAATTTTCACCTTATTCACAGTCAAAAATATTCGAAATTGGTTCCAAATTTTTAAAACTAAAATGAAAAAAATTCATTGTCTTAAATTACGAGACTTCAAGTGAATTAAGCATATCTAGTGGGATGAAGAGTGCAATTTACATTTCGTCCAAATGATTAATGTTAATGTCTAATCGTCACGTATAATACATGTCCATCTCCATCTATTACATACTGAAAATATGAAAGAAGGATGGAATCCGATGAGAAACTTGGAAAGTGGTAAGAAAAACATTGTTCCCGTAAACTGTGGGACTAATGTAATGCTTTGGTCCCATCTGATTGAATGAAAATAGAACAGAAAAAATAAAAGAAACAATTTTTCCAATATTAAATTACCCTATTTGTGTCAAAATCTTCTTGCTTTCCTCTAGAAGTTGCGAGCATGAGTGACAGGAGTCGAGTATGTGCAATAATAAAAGACCTACTCAAGTGAATAAATTTTGTAAGTAGTAGTGAGCAAGGTCGCCTTCACAAGGATTGGGGAAAAATTCATTCCTTTAACAGCAAGAATTAATGGGAGATTTGGCAAAAGAAAATAAATACTTAACCTAGACAAATCAACCCTAAACCCTAAAAAAACTAAAAGGAAATTAATTCAAAATAATTCAATGAGAACTAATTAAAATTAAACCAATAATAAACAAACTCTAGCCAAAGGAGTAACCTTAGAGATGATCTACACAACTCATCCTCGATGTAAGGATTATCTCAATTATTCATTAATAAATTGGTTATAGTTGTTAACAAGCTCTGACAACTAACTTTTTCTAACTTTCTGGATAGTCAAGGTAAGATTGTTAACTACTTCCCTAATTGAATGACAACCCTAAGTACAATCGTAGGATTTAATTCCTCAATTGCATTACAATTTAGAAAAGCCTAGTTCTAATCAATAAACACGCTACGAGGGTTTATTCAAATTAGATCATGCATCTCCCTAACATAAACCCATTATGCCAGTTGCTATTAGGATTTAAACAATCAAACAATTATGAATTGGATTATTTAAATTAGCAATAGATTATTAGGTTAATTCAAATATTAGGCCTTGATATTCAAACAGCATAATAATCATAAACAATAAAATCAAAAAACATACGGATACCAATGAATAAAGAAACAAATAAAACTAATTAGGTTCACAATGGATTGTAGAACAAAATCTTCAAGTTTCCTTTGGCTTAGAAAAGAAATTTGGCCACAAACCATAGATGAAATCATTGCCAAAAGAAATCTTCAAGATAAAAAAAAAAGATTGTCTAGATATATCTAGGAATAATGAAGTTTTTTTCTCTCTCGTTGAGGAGTCTTCTCCTGCAATTCCTCTCCTCCCTGAAACAAAGTGTGACTAATAATAAAATCTCCTAGGGAAAGAGAATCTTTACTAATAAATAGAAATTCTATCTATTACTAAAAGATTAAGTAGTTATCCATTCATTCAAGTCATAGCCCATTATCGCAATTAGCGACATTTCACATGTAGGTCCACTTCTTATTCATGCAAATCTGGACCCTTCAACCATATAGAACTCACCCACACTTTATAAGCAATAGTCTTCTAGAAAACTTGATTTTCAGCACCTTTTAAACTTGCTTCTCCAGCTTAAGTCCTAAAACAACGTGAAACGCCAATTATAAGTAAAATCAAAAACTTATTATCTAACAATTTCCCCCACACCTAAACAATGCTTACCTGCAAGCATTTCTTTATACATAAAAAAAAGCAAGATAACAAGCATTAGGTATTTTATCATATGAACACTAGCATCTCACCCTCCTAACAACTTCATCAAATTCAAAACATGTAAGATTCAACAATTGTCACATGAATTTGAATAGAAGTGCTCATCACTCAAATGTGTAAAGGATAAAATTTAACTCTAAAATCAACACAATTGAGTGACATCACCATAGCCTTGCTAATATATCATATCTCCACCACTAGTAATTAATTTAATGCAATACTCAAAGAATCTTAAGAAGGGTTGTAATGGGGCTTGGATAAATGATAGAATAAAAAGGCATTATTTAGGCATAAATATGTTAAAGAGCAGGTCTAAAATTCACCAAATGAATTTTATTGGCCTTCCTATCACAAATTCTTTCTTTTAAGGGATAATAGTACTTTCCCATAACACCAACAAGTGCAAGCAGATTTAAACTCTTGCTCACTACCACAATACAGTAAACATATACAAAGGCACTTCACAAAATAGATCTTCATTTTTTCCATTTTCATGTATTTTTTCTTATTTCTTTTCTTCTCTCCTTATTTTTAAAATACAAATACTATAAATAGCTTAACTTGCCCACACTTCCTACTCCAATCACCCTCTTGCATTAGTATGGCAAATTCTAATATACTGAAATTCAAACATGTCTTGAGACAGGGTTCAAAGAGGAAAGTCTAACTATAAAGGTCTCGAGTATCAATTGTAGCTATCTAACAAAGGGGTTAAGGTGCAAAATGATTCACTATGGAAAAAATAAATAAATAAAGGTGGATTTTTTAAGAAAGTCAAAAAGAAAATGGTTAATCCTAGATTCCCTTGTCATTTTAATGCATCAAATTCAATATGAATGTGGTCTTGACATGTATAACATAACAAGTTCTAGAATAACATCCATGTGCAATAACCACTCATCAAAAAGAAACCAGAGTCAATTTAAGTAAAATGCTCATGAATAGGGCTAAAACCTCACAAGGTAGTTAAAAATTTGTCAAATCTTGCATATTTATACTCCAGATCTATCATTCAGAAAAGTAAGACGCCTAGCTGGTACAATTACACTACTCATGCTTATGTCTCAATTGCATTTATCATCATAGCCAAAAGAAAATAACACTAACAATTACAGAATTTTGAGGCAAAAATTTTCAAATTTTCTGCAACATTATCCCCTCCCCTACACCTAAACCAGACATTATCCCAAGTGAAAGAATTAAAGTGCTAAGTAAAAGAAAAGATGGACAATGAAACTTCCCTAAAAGGTACTAATCATCAAAGAGATCATGGGGCCAAAATCCAATGTAAGTGAAAAAGACATCAAGATTCCACTCAATTTTTAGACTGCAACTGCATAGTCAAAGGAGCTAGACCAGCTATAGTAGAGGGTCCCACCTCAGTGTTAGATAATGTAGGACTCGAAACACTTGTAGAAGCCTTACGTAGTCTTAGCTCAGGTTGCCCATTTCCAGATGATGTAAATTGATAAACATTATTAATCTTCTAAATAACTCCCATTCTCTCCAAACATATCAAATCCAAAGGATTAGTCTATTGGGTTATATGTAATTTAACATCTTAAGAAAGATCAAGAACTCCTTTTTGAATAGCCAAGTGTGTGATAAGAGAACCTAAAATCGATGGCTTGTGCTTCGTATTCCACTGACTATCCAACAACCAAAATTAACCTTCACATTGTTCTTCATGCACCATAGGAAAAGAAAACTCAGCTTTGATGAGGGTTCCTAAGGCGTCCTTCCTTCCAAAAAACTTTTAAAGTAGGAATCTATGAATAAAACTTAGAATTGAATCTTTAAGATAAGATGCCTTAGATTGGATAGGATCATAATGCTGAGAATCTATGGACCACTCCCTTTAAATTGCTATGTTATAATTAGCAAAAGACAGTGTATAGTCACATGCACTATTTACATAATCATTAGAATCAAGTGACTTAGCATCAACAAAACCCAACAAGTTAAAATCATTCAAAGACAAAGAGTTGAACCCCTATTAACCCATAACAAACCACATTCTAAGTACTCAATGTCATATCATAATTTATTAAATTCAAATGTCAAATAAAACTCATAACACAACTTTACTTATGAAGGGTAATGAATATGAAGGTATTGCTACCATCCTATTGTAGTGAATCATCACTGGTTTGCAAGTGTTCTAAAGTCAGTGAGTGTATAGATTTACAAGGAGAAAATAATCTTAAAAGAAAATCTTGAAAGTCTGTAGACTACTGATCTTTGAACCTTGTCAAATCACTCCCAAAATTCATCGAATTAGGCTACAAAATGTTTTTAGAAAAACCCAATCTCAACCTAGGTTTAGGTAAAAGTGGAGCTTTTCTTGTAGTAGATGATACACTAGGCTAGAGGGGATTAGTTTTGAATTTAGAAGTTTTATTCTAAAGAGCCATGTTGAAATCAAATCCTATCCAAGACAAATAATTTAGCACCAATGATAACCAAATATTAACAAAGAATACCAAATACTCAAGTCAACAATATATCGTCACCGCCAGTTGATCATAACCAAGAATAATTGCAGCCAAGTTGGAAGATGTACTATTCACAATAAAATATCAGCTACTAGGAACCCAACTAGATGCATCAATTTCAATCACTAGTGTAAACTAACAATCAACAATAATTACCTAATGTTTACAAATATTAGCGAGAACAACCAAATTTAGGAGGAGAGTTAAGTACCAAAATTCTTAGTTTGACACAACAATTGAATACCCACTAGAGTTGAGCCACTCAAAATCATGGTGGCATTATGTTATGGTGCAGTGATTTGAGGGTTGACGATGCTATTGGAGGTGAGTAGAGTAGCAACGAGCTTAGCAATGGTAGCATAGTGGCCAGTAGGCCTTAGCTTGCTCAAGCACTAGAGGATTGTAGTAGGTGCATGGAGTAGTAAAACTTTGAAGGAGAGGGTTTGTTTGTTGAATGAATGAGGGGAAGGTAAGGGTGTGTTTGGTTCATGCAGGAAAGGAATGAAAAATAAGGGCCTAGTCTTTCCTCTTTTTCCTTTTTTTTTAGAAAGACTCTATTTCAATTGTGGTTAAGCCTTAGAAGCCCAAATCTTCTGGTTAGGCATCCAACTCTTTCAAATTATTCAATAACATATGATGTGAGTCCACCTTAGAAACCTAAATGTTGTGGTTGCCAGATTTCACCCAAATCAAAAGCAACTTATTTTAACTCCTTATGAGACTTGCCTATGGCTCACAACAAAAAGTCCTTTACATAAAAATAGATGAAATACATTTACATAACATATAAAAACATAAATTAAAAACAAAAAACATAATAAACAACTAAAAATTAAAATCATTAGGTTGCCTCCTAAATAGCACCCTTCTTTAACGTCATTGGCTAGACATAGCTATAACTCCTCAAATTGTATAAATAGGATCTTCAAGGTGAATTATCTCCACATCCTCTACTTTAAAACCTTCATATTATGGCTTAAGAAAATGCCCATTTACAAAAAACTTCTTATTTGTCTTTCAAGCTCTAAATTTCCAAACATTAATAAAAACAAAAGGACTAATCTAATAGAAGCATAACTTACTCGAAAAAAACTTTAATCTAGAATGGTAGAGAATAACTTTTGGGCCACCTTCAAAGGTTTTTCTTGAGATTTCTTGGAAAGCTTTATTCTTCTCCTTACAAGTTAAAGAATTTTAGTAAGCTTCATTGCTAATTTCCTCTTGTTCGTGCAATTACACTTTTCTATACACTCTATGGTTAATTACACTCACAGCGAACACAGAGTTAGATTCAAAAGCGTACTTCATAGCATAAAAAATATTGAAACGAACTATCTCCCCATCAAACTACATAGTAAGAGTGCCCTTACTAATATCAATTTTGGTCTGAGCTGTTCTCATAAAGGGTCTACCTAACAATATAGGAGATGGATTTGGGGAATAATTATTATGCATATCAAGAACATAGAAATCAGCAAGAAATACTAATTTATTAACTCAAACTAAGACATCATCAATTAGACCATTAAGGCATGCATTAGTACAATCAGCTAAATGAATGATAATCCCAATTTCTTTCAATAGCCCTAGATTTAAGGAAGCAAACACAGTCTTAGGCATCACAGTAATAGAAGCCCCTAAGTCTAGCATTGCTCTCCTAATTTGAGTATTACCTATCATACAAGGGATAATAAACACACCTAGATCCCCGTACTTGGATGGAATCTTCCCTTATAGCACTGCTGAGACATTCTCTCCTTTCCCAATTCTCTCATCTACTCTTAACTTCCTCTTGTTAAAGCACAAGTCTTCCAAAAATCTTGTGTATCTCAATACCTACTTAATAGTGTCTAATAGAAGAATATTTGTGTCCACCTTATGAAATTGCTCTAAGATCTCCATCTCCTTGTCTTTTTTTTCTTGGCTTCTCTAACTCACTAGGAAAAAGCTGTGGGTTAAATTTAATTTGAACTGTGGAATTAGAACTTAACTTAGGTGTTGTATCTCTTTTGTCTTCTTCTTCCATTTCCTTCTTAATTTGATCTTCACTTTTATCTTTTGGAACAACCAGTTTAGGTCCCACCACCTCTTTTCCACTCTTGAGCATTGTTAGACAAACATGCTTTAGATTCACATTAGGTTGAGATGGCAATTTGCCTTCTACTTTAGCTTCCAAATGGTTGACTATAGTAGCCAACTGGCTCACTTTACTATCCAAGTTTTGTATACTTGAACGCGTCTTTTGTTGAAATTTCATAGTATTAGAAGCTAAAGTTTAGCAATATTCTCTAAAGAATTAATTGAGTTAGAAGTAGAAGATTGAGGTTTAGGCTGGAATGGTGATTGGAACCCTTGCTCTTGATTTGGAACAAAGTTCTGCTATCATTTGCTCCATAGCTTAGGTTCAGATGATCTCTCTAACCAGGGTTATACATGTTAGAATAAGGATCATGTGTCCTAGTGGCACAAGCATGTTTCTAGCCATGTTTACTTGTTCAACACCTTCTCTTGCAGCATTGGGCATGTATTTATAGAATGGCCTAGATTTGTGCATATTCCGCAGGCCTTGCCTTACTGTGTATTTCCTTCGGTGAACTATCGAAGAAAAGAGACATTTACCTCTTTTGCTCTGTACGTTGATGTGCTATCCCTAGTGACAAATTGCTATGAATTTTCAACCATCCTCTCAATCAACTCCCTTACTTCTTGAGGGGTCTTATGAACTAATGCTCCACCACTTGCAACATCTATGATACTTCGTCCAAATATAGAATACCTTCATAAAAGTATTGTTTAAGGAGTTGTGTGCTTATCTGATGCCTAGGACAACTCGTGGACAACTTCTTACATCTCTCCCAATAGTCATAAAAAGACTCTCCTTGGTGTTGTTTGATCCCACGTATTTCCTTCCTTAAGCTAGTTGCTCTAGATGAAGGGAAGTATTTCTCCCAAAATTTTTGCTTTATCTAGTCCCAAGTTGTTATACTTCCTGGGGGTAGGTAATACAACCGATCCTTTGTAGCATCATTTAAGGAAAATGGAAATGCTTTCAATTTGATTTGTTCCTTAATAACACCTGGAGGCTTCATACTCAAACAAACATGAAACTCCTACAAGTGCTTATGTGGCTCCTCACTTGGAAGACCGTGAAAAGAAGGTAAGAGGTGAATTAAACCAGATTTAATCTCAAACATAGTATTTTCATCTAAATTAGGGAAAGTGATGCAAGAAGACTACTGGTTCAAGTCAGCAGCAAGTAACTCCATTAGAGTCCTATATTTGCCTTAATAAAGTCTTCTTCCTCATAACCACTAGAATAATCATTGGAAAAATTTGCCAATTTAACAACCAAATTCAGCCTTGGGATGATGTGGATGATAACTTTTCCTTTTTCTTCTTAGCTTCTCTCCTAAGTCTATGCACTGTCTTCTTGATTTTAAGATCAAAGAATAGATCACCTATACGACAAGTATGAGGCATAAACCAGAAAAAATACCAGAAAATAAAACTCAAAAAGAAACAAATAAATCAAACCACCGATCCTCGACAACGACATCAAAAATTGGCAGGTGTCAAGTTTGTGCAATAATGAAAGACCTACTCAAGAGAACAAAATTTTGTAAACAATGGTGGGCAAGGTTATCTCCACAAGGATTGGGGGAAATTTTGTTTCTTTAGTAGCAAGAATTAATGGGGGATTTATTTTGGGTAAAAGAAAAACCAATCAACTCAAAGGGAATTAATTCAAAATAATTCAATGAGATTCGATGAGAACTAATTAAAATTAAACCACCAATAAACAAACTCTTGCCAAAGGAGTAACTTTAGAGATGGTCTACACAACTAATCATCGATGCAAGCAAAATTTTAGTTATTCATTGATAAACTGGTTACAGTGGTCAACAAACTTTGACAACTTCTAGCTTTTTCGATAATCAAGGTACGACCATTAACTACTTCCCTAACCAAGTGATAAACTTAGGTACAACCATAGGATTTAATCCTTCAATTGCGTTAAAATCTAGAAACGCCCAGTTCTAATCAATAAATATGCTACAAGGGTTTATTCAAATTATATTGTATGCCTCCCTAGCTTAAACCTAATTATGCCCGTTGCTACTAAGATTTAAATAATCAAACAATTACAAATTTAACTGTTTAAATTAGCAGTAGATTATTAGGTTAATTCAAATACTGGGCTCTTAATATTAAAATAGCATAATAATCATAAATAATAAAATCAAAAAATATATGAATACCAACGAGTAAAGAAATAAATAAAATTAATTAGGTCTCACAGTCAATTATAGAACCAAACTTTAAATTTCCTTCAGCTTAGCAAAGAAATTTAGCCACAAACCATAGTTAAAATTGCAACCAAAAAAAATCTTCAAGATGAAAAAATGATTGTCTAAAGGTCTCTAGGACTAATGAAGGTCTTTTTTCCTCTCATTGAGGAGTCTTTTCCTTCAAATCTTCTTCTCAAAGTTTGAATAATAATAAAAATCTCCTAGAAAAAGAAAATCTTTCCTAATAAATAGAAATTTTATCTATTACTAAAAGATTAAGTAGTTATCCATTCATTAAAACCATAACCCATTATCCTAGTTAGAAACATTTCACATGTAGGCCCACTTCTGATTCCTACAAATATGGACTTTTCAGCCAAATAGAATGCAACCCTACTTTACAAGCAATAGTTTTCTAGAAAACTTGATTTTTAGCACCTTTTAAGCTTATTTCTCCACCATTGGTAATAAATAAAACAACGTGAAAAACCAATTATAAGTAAAATCAAAAACTTAGCACCAAATTTAGCTAAAATTGTGAGGAATTTGACATAAATAAATTGCTCAACTTGGTATCAAACAATAAACACTACGTGAATTCTTGCTTTATCTCTGGCACTTCATAAGTGAAAATATATGCAAAGTCGTAATTTTTCTTTAAACCTCATATTATTTTTTAACCCGGATTTTGACTGAATGTTTGTTGGTAAAATCGAAACTCCTTTAACCTAGTGTTTTAAAAACTATATCCATCATCAAACCAAAAAATTAACCAGTTTAAGGGCTATTAGTTCAACCAGTGTTTTAACTGCAATCAAACCAATCACAAATTACTTATATTATAAATATTAATTAATATACTAAAAATACATAAAATAATAAATATGAAGAAAAAAATACTTGAATATAATTTTAAGAATTTTTAATTACTATTAAAAATTTAATACATAGCACTTATACAATAAAAATATACAAAAAATAAAAACAATAAATACCAATTCAATAAAGAAAAAGTAAAATATACAAAAAATATAATTTTAAAATATTTAATCAAAATATAATAAAATCTTATTAAGGTCCTATATGTTCAATATGTGTTAAATTAAAAAATTATTGGATTTGAAAGATGGTTTAATTCATGAAATTTTTTTTATAGAAAAGAACAAATTTAAGCTAGATAAAGACAATGAAATCTGAATTAAGCAGCGAAAAGAAAAAAGGATTTGAAAGTATATTTATTTTTCGAGTTGGCATGATTCTAATTTTTGAGTCCTATACCAAACCCTTTCTTGTTTTGAACAGTTGGTAGTCTGACCAATCCAACCTGGTTTAGGTTGATTTTTAAAACACCACTTTAACCTAGAAAATCCTTGATTGGTTACCTGTTCTTAATTCACAGTGTAGTAAGTTCAACTGAGGTTCGAGTCCACTATTGATCAGACAAACGCTGATAGGTAGTGGTAATGAGCCATAGGAGAGATGCAAGTGAACCCATTAGTAGGTACTAGTTATTTTCACCAGTACTTTTGGCTCCGTAATACTTGAGTGAAATCAGAGGGCAAATATGAATCCCAGGTCAACAAGTCGGCGTCATTTCATTACTTTTCTCAGAGGCTAATTAAGGTAGTCCTCGAAACGTATAACAATTACTTGATTCTTGCATTATTTTAGTGAGCCACGGGTTTCCTGTCTGACTTTTATGCCTGGAGGTAAAGGTGCTACTTTCTTTGTTAGCTGTACACATTGTGGCCCACTTGGTTTTGACCTCACGGGAAAGTCACTATTTGAACCAGCTTGCCAAGATGATAGTTCTTGGATCAATCTACATCAGACCATCATAGCATATATAGGTTGTCCTCAAATTTGGCAGGTCTGCTCTTTCGGCAATACCATGGTTAAATTTGAACGTTCGCAACGGCGGAGGATTCTCTTGAGCATGCCAAGGCGTGGTTGCGCATGACTTCTTCCCTTAACGTTTTGTTAATAAAAAGGAACTATATAATTACCAGTTTTTAGCCGTAGGATTCATTTTGAAAGATACAAATCAAAACGTTTGGATAAAGATGAAACGGTTAAATTGCATCTCCGGTCGTAAGGGATAAGCTGGTTTACGAACTTAATCTTGCACTTTTGGATATTTTTAAGTAGTCCTAATTCCAGAAAATGTTAATATTATAGTATTAAAAGTCCAACTTCCCAAGAAGCGCCTAAAAAAATCGGGGTCTTTAGTTTTGAAAATTTTGTTGGAAAAAAATAGTCCTTAAATTGTACTTTCAATTCTTTGGGATTGAATTTTTTAAATTGTCTCAAATGATGAATTTTGATCTCAAAAATATAGTTGGGTGGCTCAAAAGCCATCACAATTAGGGACAAAATAGGGACAATGGTCGGATGGCATTAAATGGTCATCCCAAAACCATTGCAAAAGCTATTCTAGAAGTGATGCAGTTAGGACTCATGAGAACTATCCCGAAGCCGTCGTAATTTGGGACAACTTATATTTGGTCGTCGCAGAATTTTTGATGAATTTGTGTAGCCATCTATCTATGTTGGATCTCATTAAACTGTCTCAGATATTGTGACAGAAAACATAAGATATCCGTGTTTTTAACAATTGGATAGGACCATCGCAAAATCTATGACAGTTTGCCAATGTTATCTCTAAATTGCGTCAAGTTAATGTAGCCATCTCAAAATCTACAATAGTTTTCAAAGGTCATTTCTAATTTGCAATGGTTACTTCTCAGCAACCCCAAAAATTGAGACAATACACAACTGTTGTCTCTAATTTTGAGATGATGGTTGACAACCCATCTCAATTTGTGACAATTTCTTTAGGACGTCCCAATTTGCAATGGTTTGTTGTGGCTGTCGCAAGTATTGGGACAACTATCTACTAGCCATTGCAATTTGGAATTGATCTATCACGCATTTTGACCATCCCAATCTGCAAAAACTTTAAGGCCTTACCTTCTATTCATTTCAACAAAGAACGAACATCTCTCCAATAGATCACCTCATTCCCCTCTTCAAGGTCTTCTCTCACCTAAGTATGAACTTTAATACTACTTTTCTTTAATTTTTAAGTTATTTTGCCTTATTTATATATTGTTTGATTATTTCATATACACGGAAGCATATAACTCATCAAATCTCCATTTCATTCTTAAGCAATGATAAGTTACTTATTTGAGGACGATGAGTGTTCATATGTCATTGAATATGTCATGTAGAAAATGTAGATTTATAGATATACAATGTGCAATGATAAATTATATAATTTGATTTGGTATATTCATATTATGTGTGTGTTGTTAGGAATACCTTTTTGAAGCATTCAGCATGCAATGGTAAATCAATGATGATTTGTTGATTTACATGTTATTTAGTGGTGACCTTGTTGATATATATAAACATTATTGTGTTTCATTTATGTTAATGTTCACATAATGCGGCATTATTGCAGGTTTTAATGCTGCTAAGATGAGGTGTTGCAGAGAAAATGAAAAATACTAAGGAAAATTAGGTCATGGATATATCACAAGAATCAACCAGGTCATTAGGATCTGAAGTTAGAGTTCAAAAATGACGTAAATGAATTTGTGGATTGGGCTAGCATACAGTACGATTATATACATGGCTTAAAAATTAGATGTCTATACTCTCATGTAAAAATGGCAAATTTTTGGACCCAAATAAAGTGAGGGTACACCTATTTAGATCGGAGTTCTGTAGCAATTATTATAATTGGACTAGCCACAGCGAAGTCCTAAGTTACAATACATCTCCATAGAAGACAAGTACTCATTTTCCAAATGCAAAAAGTAGCGATGTAGTGTTGAATTGGAATCAGTGTAATGTCTATGACGCAATGGGATTTCATAGTGGTGAACGGGTAAAAGGGGCAAGTCTATCATCTCAGTCGCCTATTGGTGTATTCGATGATCAATGGGATGGAGCCATAGGTAACTAAGATGTTGCTAGATCAAGTGACCAATTCTTTAAGGTTCTTTAAGCCATAAATGAACCTCTATTTAGCAAATGTAAATATTTCTCCCAACTTTCAGTAGTCGCGACATTAGTGAATATTGAGGTGGAGCACAACATGTACCAAAGCTGCTATAATGACATTTGTAAATTAATTGGTGATATGCTCTAACGTGGGTACTAAATCCTCCCTAACTTCTATAACACTAAACCATTGATCAGAGATTTAGGGCTGCTTATTGTCAAAATTGATTGTCACAATGTTGGGTGCTTATTATTTTGAAAAATCATGCAAATCTTGAAAATTGTGAACTTTGTAGAGAAGCTAGACACAAATCAAGATGTGGTTATTCATTTCATGAGAAATGGGTTACAAAAGCACATTTTCATTATTTATCATTGATCTTGAGACTCCAGTGGTTATATGTCTTTAATGCGATGGTGGAGCACATGACATAGCTTGCGCATCGTAACACCACTTAAGGTTTTTTATGTTACCCATTAGACACCGAGGCATGGAGGAACTTCGTTAGGATGTATCCCGATTTCACTGCTAAGCCACATAATATACATCTAGCCCTGTGTGCGAACGACTTCACCCTACATGGTGCATATACATATATATATTCTTGTTGGTCAGTGGTGGTAACCCCCTACAACTTGCCTTTAGAAATGTGTATGACAGCTCGTTATAGATTCTTGCAATTAGTGACTCCCAGTCTTACAAATCCTAACAAGCTTATAGATGTATACCTCCAAACACTTATTGTTGAATTATTGCAGCTGTGATGTGACGGGGTCAACACATATGATATTTATAGTGGGATATACTTTCGGATGTGGGCAGCTCTTATGTGAATAATTAATGACTTGCTAACTTATTCAATGTTTAGTGGATGGAGTTGCATTGGGGTCATAGGTTATCTAATTTGCATAGACTATAGCAGAGCCTTTACTTATAGCATGATCACAAGCCTTGTTACTTTAATTGTAATCATCAATTTCTATCACTAAGCCATCCACATAGAGTGAATGGGAAGAATTTTACAAAAGAGCATAAGGAGAGGAAAGTTGTGCCTCCTAGGAAGTCTAGCAAGCAAACTTGGCAATGGGAGTTTGGCATCAACCATGTTGTTGACAATCTAAATGGTCAAATTCCTAATTCAGGGTGGATCACAAGAGGGCTAAAAGGAGCATTTTTTAAGATTTGCCATACTAGAGAACCAAAATAATTAGGCATAACTTAGATGTCATACACAGATAGAAAAATATATGTGACAATATTTTTAATACAATAATGAATGCGAGGGAGAAGTCAAAAAATAATTTTAATGCTCAGAAGGATTTTGGGATTATTTGCGACCGACCAAAATAGCTGTCACATTAGACAGTGATGGACCAAAATCAAAGGTCAAGTATACACTTAACCGGGGTCAAAGACGTTTTTTGTGTAAGTGGTTGGTTAGATTGAAGTTACTAGATGGGTGTCCCTCAAATATAGGTCGATGCGTTAACATGTGTGAGATGAAACTACATGGCATGAAGTCTTATAATTGCCATGTTTTCATGAAGCAAATACTACGTATTGCATTCAAAGATTTATTATTAGATTATGCTTGGAATGCATTAACAAAGGTCAGTTTGCTGTTTCAAAAGTTGTGCATACTCATGCTCAGTAAACAGTTACTAAACAATATGGAGGAAAATGCAGCATTAATCATTTGTAACTTAGAAAATTTTTCCTTCTACTTTTTTTGATTCTATAGAGCATTTGATTATACATTTTCCACGGGAGAGAATTTTAGAAGGGCTCATGTAGTATAGACAGATGTATCCCTTCGAAAGGTAAGTGCGTAAAACTAAGTATATATACTCAACACATTACTAATATTATTAGGTGGTCTAGCATGAAGAAAAAAGTGAGAAACAAAGCCCATGTTGAGGCATCCCTTGTATAGGCATACTTTGTCTAGGAAATAGCTATGTTCACCATATTTTATTTCTAATCAAACGTGCCATCTAAGTGCATGAGGCCTTTACAAGACACAGCATCTTGTGGCTCCAACACAATACCCTAATATATTCAATTACCTAGGCAGGCCATCATGTAAACATGAGATGAAGTATCTTTTAGACAAGGCTCACCCCGCAGCTAAGACATATATCTTGCTAAACTACCTTGAAGTGGGCTAAATTTACACGTGCAACTACGTGTTTTCTTTTGGTATGGTCACATATTTGAAATGTGTAAGTTCCACATACAATCATTTATAGTTGTGTGTTTGTCCCTATCTGTCAAGATCGTTGTCGACCAATTTGACGATTTTGTGGTGGATATTAATGCTGTGGTTGCAAAATACTTTACCACATGGTTCAAAGCCTTTGTAAGTTCATTTTCTTATTCAAATACTTTCAATTTAAGATGTTTTATAACAAACATGTGGTATAAATAATTTGTTGTCCAACCATGCAAATAATAAATGTGAATAGTAACATCTTAGGCCCGTTACTGCATTGCCTAGCATGGTGCCTCTTTATCCGTGTGACTTCCATGAATGCAAATTGTATAAATAGTTTCAAGTTTCACACCATTATCCATTGCCGAGGTTGTCCAGCCTAAAACTATGGTGTATGCATGCACAGCTCATCTTATGATGATTCTGAATATGACTTCTATGGAATGGTTAAGGACATACTACAGTTGAATTATAGATATCTACCAAATATGAACGTGGTGTTGTTCAAGTGTCTATAGATCAATCTCATAAAGGGCTAAAGAGTACACCTGAAGTACAAACTCATTGATGTCAACCACAAAATTGTCCACTGAAGGAATGAACCCTTTATTCTAGCCCCATCGACTATGCAATTGTACTACACTGCTTATCTTAGCACCAGACTATAAAAAATGATTAGCAGGGAGTTTGCAAGGCTAAAGCTAGGTCTACTATCGAGAAATGGTGGAAAGATATACCTTATTAGCTTAACACGAAGTTCCTACCCTGCATGTGGACAGCATTGTTCAATATACCCAATCTTCATGTCCTCCAGGGCATACAATTGGATGATGATCTCAATGATGAGATGCACAGAGATAGTGATGAGAAGTCAGATGGTAACTCCACTGATAGCACTCCAAAAAAGAGTAACATTTCATCTAGCTCATGAATGGATAGGATTTAATTATTTACGTAGAAGTTTTACATTTAGGCTATGTGATATGTTAAATTCTTAAACATATGGCAAATGCAACAAACATTTCAACTAAAACTGGTGCATTTATTGAAATTGATATGGTATAATATAGGTAGTTGAGGTTTACATTACCAAGAAAAGAAAACTAAATATCTTCGCACCCTCAACCTAATATTTTACATTGTTGAAAAAAAAGGGAACTATCTGCCTACTTCTTCAATAAGGCATCATTTGAAGTGGCAGGCCCATCCTCCAGAAAAGGAGATGATATCCTTGGATCAACTCACCTTAGAGGTTGTGGAAGTTGTGCTCTGCTTGCCTCAACCCTTCCCTCAATGTACATCATGAACTAATAGAGTTGGGATACAACATGCATCTGTCATCTTTTAATGCAGTCAAACTACACACAAAGATCGTGGATGTCGTGGTTCCAATGGTCCACCTAGGCTTATAAAGCGTGTGAATTCTTGGCCTTATCTTTGGTGCTGCTAGCTGTAAGGTGGGCTTCTCCACCTAGGCCTAGGCCTGTGCCTTTTCCTCGAGCACTGGCAACTCTGGAAGAGGACATGGTGGTGGAGTGAAGTAGATGGCTGCCTGTGCAACTTGTGTCTCCTTCATGGTGTCTATCTCAACCACATCAAGGCGACATAGTTGTGTGATAAGCTGGACATGCCACAAGGACTCTCTCGAGTTACATGTGATATCAAACTACTAACATTGAAGGGCTCCTTAGGGATGGTAGCATGGTGGTTAACAATCTCGATTTGTACTGCAATGAAATACCACTATGTCTTCCTCAAATTATCTAGTCTAGATACATTGAATGAGTTGATGAATAGCCCTTGTTGGTGCATATTCTAATGCTGAACATTTAGACAAACCTAATGAGCCATGCCTCAAGTGCCCTATGGTTTGCTGTTAGGCACTAAAACTGAGCACCATGTGGCTTGGTCGATGTCCCTAACACTTGGTTAATCCTTGTAAGCCTAATGTCCACCTCCTTACCCAGAACATAAAATGTATTGCTATTTGAGTGATCCTCCAAACTTGCATAGAACTCACAAACCACAGGCACTGTGGTGTCCTTGGAAGGTTGGAGTGTAAAATTTCTCCATCCTCTATCAATTATTGTCAGTTCATACCACTAGCTACTCCTTGTAGCCTTAGACAAGCCTCGCTCTAGCACAAGTGATCTATATTGGGTTGCCACCTCATGTCTACGCTCCGCCTCCAAACAAACATATTTGTGTTGATCGTACGATGGATTAGCTTGCTTTGCTAACCATGTTCACAAATTTGCATAGAGCAATTTTATTAGGTGGCAGTAAATAACATAAGTACTTCATGTAATACAGATGAAATCTAGTAAATTAACATAAGTTAGCAATTGGTAGAGCCTGATTATGTTAGGAAATGGATATCATACTTCTTAATTGAATGCAATTCATTTGTGAAGCATTTATAGGACAATTTAGGAAATGGATAGATAATGTTGTGTGTGTTGTGGGTGAGTGGTAGCCTTGTTTAGAGAACACACACTAAATGGGAAATTGATCATGAAGTAATAAAATTTGGCTATGGTTTATTTATAGGACAATTTAATGGTGTAGGTTGTGTGAATGGGTGGTTGAGGTAATTCATCAAACACATTGTAAGCATACATTTTGTAAATGTACTCCTAAACTCATGATGTACATCCCACTCCCCACAAAATGTATTTAGGCACCAACAATACCCAACAAATATAATTCGCCATCCAATTCATCAATCTCATACCCCACAATTGAAATATAACAAGTGGTTAGAGGCAACCTATCATAAAAAACCCCCAACATAAAAAAACACAAATATTCTCAACAAGTTATTCTTTGATACCATAAAAATGTTAATTGGCATGTAGATATTGTGGTTAGAGGTCGCTTTACCTAGAATTTTTGGGCATAGAAATTGATTCACAAAGTTCTACATGTGTGCATTTGTATGGTAGGGAAGAAACAGGGCAAAATGTTGTATGACAATACCCTCAATGATGACTTTTCTATCACTTTTAGCCTGCATTGTCGCAACAATAAGCTTGATAACCATGACATACGCTACCCTGCATGACCTTTCATCATCTATGCCATCACAACATCAAGAGTGACAAAAAATCTAGAATACTAAGGGATTTGTCATCACCTTGCTCATCCTAATGACGACGAAGACAACAAATCTAGTAACCCATGCCATCCCTCATTATGTTTGTCTACTAAACGAGGTAAACAACAGTAAAGCTAAATAACTACTAGATTTGTTGTCATCTTTCTCATCCCAATGACAAGCAAGACAACAAATCCAATAGCCTCTAGCATCTCTCATCGCATCCTCGTCTGAACAAGGTGAAAGACAACAAACCCAAAGGCTACTGGATTTATCATCGACTTTGTCATCCTGACGAAAAGCATGATGGCAAAACTAGTAGCCATTCTTTATTTATCATCGCACTTGTCGTCATAATGTCAGGATTGATGACCAATCAAGTTGCATACAAGTTTGCACCATCGTCCATGTCATCGTGATATTGGGGAAGACAACGCCATTGGTTGGCCCATTCATAGTTAAATTGGGATCTTTCCAGCTAAGGCCATCCCAAATTCGTCCCAATCTACCTTAAATCCTTAGAACCTTAGCTTTCCATCTATTTTCTTGCCTCAATAGAAAAAAGAGTTCTATCACCTCGTGCAACTCAGTCACCATCAGACCCCCTCCCACTGGTAGACAAGGCTTTAAAACATATAAAAAGGTTTGTTCATACTTATAGAATACTTTTCCTTGGTTCATTTTTTGCTTATTGATGCCATATTTCTCAAGTTATCGATGATAGAATATGTTCATTTTCTCCCTATATTCTTTTATATTGACTTCAAATGAGACATTGGACAATATGTTTTGTTTTCTTGATTATATTGGTGGCATTAGATACATTTATATCTAGGTATGTGTTTGTGTGACTGGATTGCAGTAAGAAAAGCATTTCTTTGAATTTGCTATACACTTTTCTTGAAAATGATAATTTTGTCTAATTAATGGAAATGCTATACTCTTATTAATGCCCAATGGAAATCATTCGCACTGTGTACAAAATTGAAGAAAACTTTATGGGCATCCAAACATAACCTTCATTTTTGGTTAGAGTATTAACATGTGGGTTACTTAATGGCAATGCTCAAACCCAATCCATGCCAAGTAATTTGAATTTTTACAATTTGGGATGCCTTGCTATAATTTTCTTGGTTAAATGGTACTTCTTCCTAAATAAGTTGAGGGTGCATTGTATTTTGCATCATATATATGTTGCGTTAAAAGTTAGAAAAGGAAACATGTAAGATGTAAGAATATCACTCTCAAAAGTATTAATAACATCCACTTTACTAGAGTTAGTCAAGCATATAAGCATTTGAATCATGAAGTCCTAGGAGTGTGAATATTTTGATGAAAAAATTTGATGAGCATGATTTGCACCTTTGTTCCTCCTTCCTTTCTCTCTCTTTCTCTCTCTTAAATACAGTAATGTAACTTTTGCTCATTAAGTTTTGAGCCAAATAAGTATATTGAGAAGTTACTTCATCTTTAAATAAGTAAAGTGTCAAAAAATTCATTTGAAGAAAAGTGAATGAGTGAAGAACAATAATAATGTACACTTCTTTCCATTCAAGTTGTTATAATGAATTTATCTTGCGATTTTAAGCATGGTACATGAAGCATTCTCAGGTGGTAGATCCCATAGGGGTGGAAGTGGTAGCAGGGACACACCCAACACCCTAAGGAAGCAACTCCATGGCTCAAATCCTATGACAATGATAAGACACTACCACCCTCCCCAACGCAATGTGATATTCCATTCTCATCAATGCACCACACCAACCAAGCAACCATACACTTCTAGCTGCTAAGGGAAGTACACGATGGTCTCCACAACTCTAGGTGTGTTAGAGGTGAACATCCCATCCTTTATCCAATGGCATTCCAGGGAACCTATGCACATCTCAACTTATTTGTTTTAGTAAGTTTGCTAAATTTGACTTACAATTTCTTATGCACGTTCGTATTATATTTACATCTATATCTATTACACATATAACTTTTATGTTCAAAATTTTAGGGAACATAAAAAAGTGGTTGATTACATAAAGTCCATTATCATCAAGTACAACCATGGCTCCTAAACTTGATATAGTGACATGGATCCTAATACCTAGAAATTCTGGGATGGCAAATTTAAGGTATGACTACAATACCCATTTTTAATAGAAGTACTTGCATATTTTATCCCTAACCAGCTAATTACTATTGTGTTACAGGAGGAATACACATGGAGCCCATCAAACAACACCACCATTCAAAGGGCTATTAGAAAAAAAGTGGTAGAACTAATTTGGAAGAGCTTGCATCGTGGCAAGGCCTCTAGGAAAAAGGCATACCGGATTCCACAAGAGAGCTGAAATGAAATATTGACCAAATGGACTGAGGATACTCAGAGAGCCAGTAGCAACAAGAACAAAACAAACCAGCTATCCAACGATGCTTCAATCTCTACTATTTACCGAGGTGGTTCTATTTTAGTCATTATATATAGCCATCACGTCATAAGTCCTTGTCAAACCTAATTACACTATTCCATTTTATAACATAACTCATGATTTCAATTTTCTCCATCATGTTTAGGAATCAAATCTAGGCAGATTCCCTACTCCTCTTGAGGTCTACTTCAGATTTTGGAAAAATACATCTAGAGAGTGGACTGGTCCTTATGCACAGCCACGAGGGATACGTATATGTTTTTTCTTCATATTTACTCTTATGTGTAGTATATGATCCAATCCTAAATTCCATGTATATGTGTGTAGGAGATCTTGTCGAAGTAGCAAGAGAACCACATGGCCACCAATCATGAGTGCCCTTCCTAAAAAGGTGGCAATTCTTCAAGCTTAAACAACAATAGCAACATTATCTTTACTGCCCTTAGTGGGTTTAAAAATGGGAGGCTTCGGAAACGGGGACATTTTAGTAGCTGCACTAAGGGTCTAGTTCATCATTCTCTTCGCAATCAACAAAGCTCACCAAGGCTAGGGTTGACTTGCAACATACACAAGACGAGCTAAAGAGCACAAAAAAGGAGTTGAAAGATTACAGAATCCAATCGAAGAAAAAATATGCCAAGTTGGATTGAGTGATGAGTGCTATCAACATGAAATTTGGCATCACATTGGACTTCCCTGATGGCGAGTATGCCAATGCCGATGAGGACGGTGACAAGGAAGACCAAATGGATTAATAGGTTCACATTCAATTTTCTTTTTTAAAATGCTTAAGTTGTATAACATTTTAAGCACATTGTAACTTAGTAATATGTTTACATCATTGGTCTATGTCATTTACTACATGTTTTGTTGTTAAAAATTGTGATTTGGAGCTTTCTATTCACTAAAACACTGAAAAATAGGTTGGAAATATTTTAAAAAATAAAAAAAAAAATTTATCCCAAATCCAATCCTATTTTATCCCTAATCCGTCTTAGACCCATCCCAGAGATGTCTTTAGACAAAAAGAATTGTCAATCTCAAATCAATCTGTAACAAAATCATCCCAAATCCGTCTGGAGATAACTCATCCTAGATCCATCTCTAAAAAGTTGGTCCCCAATCCTTTTCTAACCAACCATCCCACGTGTGTCACCACATAACCATGTTAAAGCCATCGCAAATTTTGCAATGGCTAGGGATGGCTTCAACATGCCGTTGCCAATTTTGCGACGGTTTCCTACATACTATTGCAGATATTGGCGATGGCTCAACGAAATCATCACAAAACCCAGGGACAGTTTCATTTCCTGGTGCAAAGGGAAAGGACAGTTAAATGGTTGCCATCCCATGTTTTTGCAACACTTAGGTTTTAGCCGTCACAACATATTTGCAATAGGGTTAACGACAACGAACTCTTTCTTGTCTCGAAGCTACCGCATATCTTTCAACAACGCTTTTGGGATCACAAAAAGCCATCCCTGTCAGAAAACATGTTCTCTAGTAGTGGTCAATTAATATTTCTCAACACTATCTATATCTGTAACCAAAGAAATAATGCAATATATATTTCTTTTGTTAAAGTTATATTCAATTGTGTACACTTTTAATTTCAAGTATATATTTCATACTGATGCTGCAAAATAATTTATGGTGTGCACTGCAGATACTTAAATGAATTGTCTACATATAATGTCGCATTTTACAACATAATTCAATTAAGGGGCATATACAATATATTGATACGCTTTCTCATGACGAAAAACTAATTATTCATTTAGGAAAAATAATTTATAGGGTAAAATGTTTAACAAATAATAAAAGTTGAAGAGCAGTTTTAGTACAATTGATAAGTTCAGTGAGGTAACAACTATAGTTGAGTTCTCTCTCTTTTCTTGTTCGTTGATTTGCAGTTTTGTATTATGTCTTATCACCATTTCATTTTGAGATGATAAACAAACTAATAATTGTCTTTTTATGAATATTATTCATGTTTTTAAGGAAAAAAAGTTAAATAATTATATTCGAATTCCTGAATATGTTGCTTGTTAGTTTTGATTTCAATTGCAGTTTTATTTTATTATCATGTGATATTTAATAAAAGTTTTATAGTTTGTTAATATGTGTATGTATGTGTGTGTGTGTGTGAGAGAGAGAGAGAGAGAGAGTGTTGTGACCCCAATGTTGGCAACAATTTGTTCTCAAGTGATCAGACTAGACGCTTGGAAACTTTGTAATGTAAACACTTGTAAACCAACAAAAGATAAGATGAGTACCAATATGTTAATGCGGTTCAAAGTATCAGTCCTATGCCCTGCAAGTACTTTACTAGTCAAAAATCTTCCACTAACTTTCAGAAATAGTGAAAATAGAAGACTAACTTGATCAACTCTCAAATCCAAACCCAATACCTCTACTTTAAGTACTTAACTAGTTAGATGCCACAAAATTTCAACCAAACATTTTGTACTTCACTTAAATTACCTTTAAATCCAACTCTGGTTACGGTAAATTTATCTCACATAAAAATTAATTCATCAAGTATGACACAGGCACACGTATAAACAAAGAAGATGCTCAACACAATCTCTTGCACTTACACTACAAACTCATTAAGGTTTCTCTCTCTTGAATATTTAATTTGTAGTCTATATATATTTATATATGTGTGTGTGCGTGTGTGTATTGAGAAATCATGCGTATCCTAGAAGTCTCCTTTGATCAATCTAATCGTACAATAAAGTAGCTTCTCCATTAACTCTCTCTCTCTCTCTCTCTCTATATATATTATTATTATTATTATTATTATTATTATTATTTTGAGAAATCGTGAGTATCCTAGAAGTCTCCTTTGATCAATCTATTCATACAATAAAGTAATTTCTCCATTATCTTTGACTCTTGTTGCATACGCCTAATGCAATATTTAAGTTGGAACTCCAATCGTGAACCAATCTATTTTTAGGCCAGGACCCATTTTCTTCAATTTTTTTTGCATTTTAGATATGCGCCAATATCAGGTTATAGAGATCAACACAAATTCCCACTCTTTGACTTTAATTTGGACATCATTAAAAGTCTACCAACCCAAACTCATATTTTAGTTAGACTTCTAAAACATGTAGGTATGTTATTAACAAATGTGCCGACAAACATTATAATCACATCTTCCTTCTAAAATTAGTCATTTTAAAATTTTCATACTATTTGATATGACCAATAACAACTATTTTATTATTATTATTATTTTAGCATGGTGCAATTTTATAGTTCGTAACACACTAAAGTACTTTCATGCAAATCTAACAACCATGTTTACTAATATTCATTTTTAAAAAAATTTTTAAATTTTCGGGGAGTTTAAATAAAATTATTAATATCCATATTCTAGGAGATTAAGATTTGTTAATTTTATCCCCCTAAATTTTGAAAGTAATTGCCAACATAAACTAATAGAATTAGGGTTTTGGAGCTACACACAATATTTTTTTAATTTGGGATTATTGAAAAAATTTGATACGACAGGAGCTAAATTTGTAGATTCTCCTTTTCATGGGACTAAATTCTAATTTAGCCAGGATAAAACACAATTTTGAGAATAAGATTTAAACGGGATCATGAGGGGATTGAATTAAGTTGTTGTGGCATTGGTTGTGGAACGATTTAAACGGTGGTGGGGACTGTTGATGGAGGCACTTCATTTGGGCGGTTGGCGTTGACGATGGTGGCCATGCTGCAAATCATGTTTCTGGGGCTGCGAGACGACGCCCACTTTCTCTTGGCAGATTATGCTTCGAAAAATATTTTTGTCTGCAAAATTATTTTTTAAAAATTTATTTTCTATTTATTACTTGAACTTCAAAAAGATATATTTGTCAACTTAATTAATAAGATCATTGTATTTCTTTCTTAAGGATAACAATTCAGAGGCACATCTCAAATTAATTTTTAAAAATTTCTTAATTATAATTTTCTCTTATTTTTTCTAATAAATATTTTAAAAATAGTCATCATTCGATCAAAAACTCGGAGGTCTTTGTTTTGGAATTGAAGTGTGAGTTGTTATATATATGTATGTATGTATGTATATATATATGTATGGATGTATGTATGCATGTAAGTATGTATGTATTATCAAAAATTACGTGAAAACAAGAAAGAAAAAAGATAAAATTAAAAAAGTTACCGATTAAAATGTGTGAATTTTGTTTCTTTTTCTAAACGAGTGAAACAGGCACAGCCTACTTTTTCTTGTTTTAATAAGTCTAATATGTACATACTCCCAAACAAGTTCAGGAAAGGGCCATCATTTTGTTGATGCTGCAACCTGACAATGAGCAGGAATTATTGAAAGAATAACAGCGCAGCATTGAATTTTTCTTTCTCATGCAGTCAAAAACAGCCTTGAACTTTCGAAAAATATCTATATTGGTTGTCTCTTTAAAGTTTAATTTGGAAAAGGAACTGCAGACACATAAAAAACTAATTTCGTGTCTAACTAAGTAATGCCAGGTAAAAATTGTGATATTAAAAAATCAATTAAATAATTTTTAATTTATATTTTGAGAATTTAAACAAATATAATTTTAAAATAAATAAAATGATAATTAACATTTTAAATAGCCAATTAAACTATGCCAAATGAGGAAATCTCATCATGACATGAAAGATGATTGGTAAGTCCAAACGTATCGGTTAAATCTCGTAATAAACTCTAAATTACGATGACCAATAGAATTATGTCACATCAACATGTTAACATCGCAAAATTCTCCCTCCTATCACTATAAATACAAGGGGATTTCATGAAAGACAGGACAATTGGAAGTCCTATAAAGAATTCATGCTCAAAGAGTTTCATAAATTCTTTTCACAAATTCTCCTTGAAATTTAAAGATCCATTGTGTTTGTCTGCAAATTCAAGCAATCAAATTTTAACTTTTAATTTAAAATTGTGTTGCAAAGCTAGTGAATCAACTTTAATGGAGATGCAATAAGTTTCAAGGAGGATCTAAGTGTTACTACTTGAAGATTATTCAAATTTTAAATTTCATTCTTGAGGGAATAATCAAATGGTTAAATTTAAGGATTTGTACCCACTATCTTTTTGATCCAACTGCAATTCAATTTGCACCAATTTACTTATTTCATTAAATTTAAATACAAAAATTATCGCTACATATTTCTAGCACACCTAGTGGGATATTTTTATCTCTAATCTTGTTCCTTCTACAAATTTGAAGTATTGTAGTGATTGTTAACAAGCCAAAGACATCTAAAGTTGTCACCTCAAGTTCTTCCCACACTACAAGTGGAAGCATTGGAGTTGCCACTGGGAACATGTTAAGGAAGCCACAAGAGAAGCACCCTATGATGACTCCACCTCAAACTACTAAGAAAGTTCCATTCCATCACATTAATTCAACAATGGAATAAGGTGGAAACTTCAAGGATGACTCCACTCCATCCACCCCTTACTCAGTGTCAAAACACTTATCCCCCTTCAACATCACACCTATCATGATGGCAAGTGCCATAAGTTTGGAGGAACAAATCGCAAGCCTAAAAAAGGTTATAGAGAGTCTTGTCAAGCACGTTCAAGAGCAAGAATCCCAAATCTCAAAGCTGATGAGTAAAGTAGATGATCCTTCACATCACAGAAAAACAAGTTGAAGCTTATCTCCTTGAAGGAAGATAATGGAGCACAAAGTTTGTCACTATCACATTCAGGTCCTCCAAAGTTACCCTAGAAGGAACTGAGCCAGCCCCATGTTACATGGTGTATGAGAAAAGTAGCCCCATGTTACATGGTGTATGAGAAAAGTTCTTACTCTAAAAAAACTACCCATTTTGAAATGTAGAACCATGGTGAAGACTACATGTCCATGATGACTTTCACTAACAAAGACTTATAGCTTAACTCCAAATCTTGCAAAAGGTCTTTGTTCATTATTGGCCATGTTCATGGACAAAAGGGTAATAGAATTCTAATTGATGGTGGCTTCACAGTCAACATTTGGCCACTACGCACAATGGAAGAATTAGGAATTCCCATGGGTGCATTGACAACTTATCACCTAATGATTTAAAGACTTAACCAAGGGAGCAAAGAGCCCTTAGTAGAATAATAATGATGCTATTGATAGATGAATTACCATCAAGTGCATTGTTTCATTTTATAGATGTTAAGACTTCATACAACATTCTCCTCAATCTGCCTTGTATACATGAAAATTGAGTAATCCCTTTACTAGCTCCAATGCTTCAAATACTATAAAGAAGGTTTTGGCCAACAGCAACCCTTTCACTGAGGTCAAATCCCATTTTGCTGATGCTAAGTATTATCTAGGAAGCTTAGAAGAGAAACAAATTGAGGACTCGATAAAATTTGAAGGGAAACAAGCACAACAGGCTAAAAAAAGGATACTCACTCAACTAGTAAAACCAAAGGTGATTTGAGAGATTAAGTTTCTACAAGTGATGCCATCGAACCTTGTCCCTACCTCAAATTGATGCAAAGAAACCATCTTCTTTACCCTTAAAGGTGTTCATATAAGGAATTGAGAAGGGCCACTTTGTAGCATAAGAACTCCAGAATGTAAAAGGCTTCGCTCTAAAAGCATACAAATTTCTCACTGAAGCTAGGTAGAACTTACAAGAACACTTGTTGTAGGGCAAACTTCCTTCTAAGGCTACTAATAGACAAACATGTAATTCTAGAACAGTTCTTGATGTTATTCCTGAAAATCCTATCATGATTGCTATCAAAAGGGCCACCAGCAACAATATAACTAAGGTTGAGTTTTCATCAACAAATGAGCCATTCGTTGAAAAGAGAGCCCTACGACTATCTGTTTTCAATGGGCTTGGTCCATTTGTGAACTAGAAGAAACAAACAAATGGGCACTTCCAAAATACTAAGACATGTATAAAGGATTGAAAAGTCAAGTATGGATCACAAACCTTGAAGTAAGGTCCCATCGCACATGAGGCAATACATTGATTCGATCATGACATGCGACAAAGTTTTGAAAGAAAAAATGCAGACTATCATCAACACAAAGACTAAGGATGATAGTTATGAAGATGACAGAGAAAGGCTGACATCATCTTACCATATCACTTAGATGAAGCCAATTCGATTGAGAAAGATACTCCTCTTGAACTTGAAGGTGTTAAGGGCAATGTTGACAAATTAAGGGAAATTAAACTGGGTGTGACCACAACCCCCAACTAATTCACGTCATTACTTTATTGATTGTTGATGAAGAAGAGTCATATACTAAGCTCCTTTGCAAGTTTAAAGATGTATCTGCATGGTCTTACAAAAAAATATCTAGCTTGGATCTTAAGATAGATATTCATCATTTGTTAATCAAGGAAGGAGCTCGTTTGATCAAGCAAGCTTAGTAAGGGATTTTCATTGAGTTGGTTCCATTGATAGAGGCCAAAGTTAACGAACTCATCAAAATTGAGTTCATTCAAGAAGTTGAGTATCCTACATAGATTTTTAGTATTGTTCCTGTGAGAAAAAAGAATAGACAAATTCGAGTTTGTGTTGACTTCAGAAACTTAAATGTAGCAAGCCTCAATGCTAATTGTCCACTACCTATAGCCATATTAATTATTGATGCCACTATTGGGCATGAAGCATTATCATTCATGGATATATCATTGAGGCGTAACTGAATTCATATGGCACTAAAAGATTAAGATTTAATAACATTTCACACTCCCAAAGTCATATATTGTTACAAAGTGTTGCCTTTTGGCCTAAAGAATACTGCAACCACATATCAACAAGCAATGAAAAAGATTTTTATGATATGTTGCACAAAAAGATTGAGTGCTATGTGATGATGTGGTTGTCAAATCAAAGAAAAGAGAAGACTATCTTCATAACTTAAGGCAAGTCTTTGAACGTCTCAAGTGGTATCAACTTAGGATGAATCTTTTAAAGTGTGCATCTAGTATTGGGTCTGGCAAGTTTTTAGGAATCATCCTGCACTATTGAGGTATCAAAATTGAACAAGTAAAAATAGATGCTATATTGAAGATGTTATAGCTTCAAAACATTCATACTTTAAAGAGCTTGCAAGGAAAATGGCCTATCTTAGAAGGTTTATCACAAATTTAGCTAGCTAATGGCAACCTTTTAGTTAGCTCATGGAGAAAGGTTTTCTTTGTGAATAAGATGAAGCTTGTTGAAATTCCTTTCAAAGCATAAAGTCATATTTGGTGTGACCCCTTGCGTTGGTTGCACTAGTGCCTGGATGTCCATTAATCCTTTCTTCGATCGCTTAAGGGTGTTCTACCAAAGTTTTACTAGCACAAGAAAATGAAAAGAAAGAAAATGCATTATATTGCATGGGTAGAATGATAACGCCAAATGAAGAAAAATATTTCCCAATTGAAACGATATGCTTGGCTCTCAACTTTACAATAAGCACTATTTCCAAGCCAACACAATTTTTTTTATGTCAAAGGTAAATCCTATGAATTATGTCATGCTAAGACTAATCTTCTCTAAAAAACTTGTAAGATGTATCTTCAAATACAATAGATTAAAATTGTATATGTCCCTCAAAAGGTCATAAAAGGATAGGCTCTAGCTAATTTCTTGGCTAAGTATCTTGTCCCTACTAAGTGGGATTTGTTTGATGGCCTACTCGATGAAGGTGCTAGGGGATTAAGATGTATTTCTATGGTGCTTCTCCTAATAAAGAAGTTGGTGCCAGAATAGTCATAGTGACATATAAAAGAGAAGTATTACCACATGCTTTCACACTAATAGAGAATTGCTCCAACAATATCGTCAAATATTAAGCTTTGACTATTGGACCAAAAATGGTGGTTGACATTAAACAATTATATCTTGAGTGTATAGATATTCCGAGTTAGTGACCAACCAACTACTTGTGAAATTAGAAAGCCATAATTACTTCCCTATCTCAATTATGCTAATAGACTCATCAAATGACTTGGAGATGTGACCAATTAACATGTGCCTAGGAAAAAAAATAAGCAAGTAGACACACTGGCTAAACTTGCTTCTACCTTGGCTCTTCCAAAGATAAAAGCTCAAATACCCATATGCAAAAGATTGGTTGTGCACCTAATATTTGAAGATGATGACGGGAAAAACAAAACAATGCTATGGAAGTGTTTGAAATAGATATAGAAGATTGGCATCAACCATTTGTGGATTATTTGAACTAAGAAAAACCTACCAGATGATTCACATTGAAGGGTTGATATTCACTACTGAGTAGCTCGCTTTATTTACTTTAAAGGCACAGTATACAAATATTCATTTGATGGGATATTTCTAAGATGTCTAAGTGATGAGGAAGCAATCTAAGACATGGAAGATGTACATTGAAGGATCTATGGTGCTCATCAATTCGGCCCCTAAGTTGCATTTCCAAATGAAGAGGATGGGCTACTAATGGCCTACAATTGTAAAAGACTTCATGGACTTTAGTCAAAAATGTCAAGCTTGCCAGTTCTATGCCATCTTCATTCACTGACCTCATGATCCATTACACCCTACTATTAACTCGTGGTCTTTGATGCTTGCATTTTAGACATGGTTGTACTTATGAAAATCATCTACTAGACATTTATACATCTTGCCCATAACTTATTACTTCTTAAAATGGGCTAAGTTCACTCTCTAAAAGAAGTGAAAAAAGACAACATCATTGACTTCATTCGAGTTAACATTATTTACAAAGTTCCTCGATACATCATTATCAACAATGGAAATAATTCTCTAGTTCTTTAATTGATAAACTTTAACAAAAGTGTGGTTTTAAATAAAGAAAGTCTTCCATGAATCATGCTCCTGCCACCGACCTTATTGAAGCTTTGAACAAAACACTATGCAACTTACTGAATAAAGTGGCGCCAAAGTTGAAGAGGGATTAGCATGAAAAAATTGGAAAAGCTTTGTGCACCTATAGAACTATTTATAGGACCCCCTACATAAGGAACACTATATAGATTGCTTTATGGTATGAAAGTTGTGTTCCCTTTAGAGCAACAAATCCCATAATCAAGAATAGCTCTACAATAGGCTTGACTAAAGAAGAAAATACACATCTATGGCTTAAGGAGTTGGAAGCACTCAATAAGAAGAGGTTGGAAGCGCAACCAAAAATTTAATGCTATCAAGCATGCCTTTCCAACACATTTAGCAAAAGAATTCGATTGCGCTCTTTCTAAGTTGGTGATTTGGTACTTCATGTGAGAAGATCCAAAATCACCACCCTTTGAATTGGAAATAAATTCACCGACAAATGAGATAGGCCATATGTTGTCAAGTAAGTTTATACAAATAATACTTATAAGTTGGTCAACCAAAGGTAGAGTGACAGTTGGTTCAATAAATGGAAGATTTTTTAAGTGATATTATACTTGAAAAAAATTCTAAAAGAAGTTTAAAAACAAAAAAGGCAAAATTCAACAAAGCAAATTGAAATTCAAAAGGAAATAAAAAAATGTAAAAAGGAGCAAGAATGAAGAAAAGAAAAGAAAAGAAAAAACATACTCCTTAACATGAGGACAAACTATAAAACCAAAAAATATTTTTAGAAAAAAACTACTTCTTGAAGCCAAAGCCTGAACAGCATCTTACTCCTAGCCTACATGAGTCTAAACTAAGTATGGTAACCACCAATGGTAGTGCACATGGCGAAACACTTACTCTACCAAAGTTATATGATGTGGCTAAAATGTAGAAATACCTCACTTTGTCCAAGGTGGCTAAACTATGGATACTCTTAGCTTATAAAAGTATAAACTGTGAATAACTGTCTCTTCATTTCAAGTGTTTTTGAATTATATTTTTGCTTGATCATCTTATTTAGGGTACATTGGTAGCTTTTGATATTTTTCAAATTTTGTCATAAGCTTGTGGTGAGTTTTCTTTACTCATTACAAAAAATCAAATGAACCCCCCCCCCCATCCCAATAAGAGCATAGCCTGTCATAGTAATTTAAAACCAATAGTAGGCTCCTCGATATAGCATAAAGTATAAATATTTCTAATTAAACTATGTAAAACCACTCTTAAATACAATTTTGGTTGAAGTGTGTTATGGAGTTCCTCGACTTAAGTATACGGTTAGTCACATTTTAATTAAATCATACTTAACACCTTTTGCAAAAAAAAAGAAAAAAGGCAGACTCACAACCTTTGTGATGAATTATGTGAAAAAGAAAAATGATAATAACAAGTTCATTACTGCAAAAAGGAGAGAAATGTCTCATAAATGTCATTGATAAAAATAGAAAGAAAAATAGGGAAAAGAAAGGCATCTAAATAAATCGAAATGAAAGGACTCAAATCCTGCAACTCTCTCCTAGCAACATCTAAATGTGCCTTCAAGATCTCTAAGATCTCAACTATTTAATCACTCAACGGAGGAGTATTTTCAAGGGCGATGATCTCTTCTTTGATTTCATCAATTTCAACCCCAACATTTTCAAGAAGATGACTTTGTTGCACTAAGGATGAAGATAGTTTCTTCTACTGCTCTTTCAAGAGAACAAGCTCTTTCTCAACAAGCTTTGATTCCTCTATGTTATCCTAGACTTGCTTGGCTTCCTTGCAATTCCTACCTTGAGCTTGTTGAAGACGGCTCTTTGCTTCACTTAGTTGTTTAGCGTGGATCTCCTACTAGAGCCTTTCAAATGCTGCTGATCTCGCTTCATCATAAACTATGGCTTTAACAAATAATATCTCTAACAATTCTTTTATGGGGGACACACCAAATTTGCTAAAACACGTCATGGATGCGAGTGCCAAGAAGACATTATCTTTATTGATAAAACGAAATCAATGAAGGTCGTCATAATCTTCTCCAGAAGATTAACCCACAACTTAGGAAGGTACTCCTTTTGGTGGTTTCGAATAAACCTTTTAGCCTTAAACACTAAATCTCCTATCGCGGAAAGCATCTTTTTGGCCACCTCCGAGGCAAGTACCTTCTGTACAAAAATTTGTTCCCAAGATAGATCATTGGCCTTTGCAATCATCATCATTAAAGATTTGCTTCTCAATTGAAAAAGAAAAGAGAGAGACTTTTAAAGAAAAAGAAACAAAGAAAAAAAGGTGATGTCAAAAAGAGGTGGGAGGTAATAGAGAACTCCTTTGGCAAGGTCTTTAAGTGACTCTGAATGATTGCAAGCTCTGTCCTTCTTCAAACCTAATGATCCAAAGTCCCTCTGAACTATCTTCCAATGGTGATCCTTATTGCTACTACCAATATCATCTAAAACATGCAAGTCCGTTCTCCTCTTTATCAGTTCCATAAGAGCAACCAACTTGAGAGGAGGATTTTGGACATTAGGGGGATGATCACAAACATCGCTCTCCTTACCTATAGATGGAATTCCATTTAATTTAGCAATGTGGTCTTCGATATAGTTTTCATAAACTTGTGCACACCACTTCGTGTAAGCCTCAAAAGAGTGCTTCTTTACATTTGGAGGGACTTGAGGGAAGCACAAACATAGACTTAGCCAAAATACACAATCTCTAGTATCATGGATAAGAATGACAAATGCACAAAGCCACAAGCTAGAAAGGCCAATAGGAAGCAACACCAAGTTCTGAGAATACTTTCTCTTCCAACGAAAACCATGGATAATGAGCGTGGATCTCACCTAGGGGATCCATGGAAGACAACACAATTCGAAGTCTCATAAAAAATTGAAATTCAAGGAGTTCCATAAATTCTTTCTAGAGATCAAAAAAGATCCACGGTATTTGTCTTCGCATTCAAGGAGTTCTTTGTGGAAATTCATCAAATTCTAACATTTGATTAGAAATTGTGTACTAAACCAATAAATCAACATTATTTGACGATCCAACAAGTTTCAAAGAAGATTCAAATGCAAGTTTTTGCCTAAAGATTGTTCAAAACTTAAATTTTATTCTTGAAAAAAGAATTAAATAATTGAATTTAGTGACTTTTACCCACAAAGTCTATTTGATTCGAATTCAATTCCGTTTGTACCAACTTTCTTGTTTCAATAAATTTAAATAAAAGAAATTATCACTACAAATTTCTAGCACTCCCAATTGGCTTGTTAAAAGGATTAGCTCTTCTTTATGGGCCTAAAAATAGTTTGGGCTCCCAAGCTTAAATAGTAAGCCCAATAACAATGGAAAAGAAAAGAGGAGAGTTTTGGGCAGCCTTGATAAAATGACCCAAATGCTTATGTGCTTAGCCATTTCCACAAAGGCCAATCAAATAAAAATAATAACAAAAGTAAGACTTACTCATTAAAAGGTTTTTCACGAAAAAGTATTGATGGGGCTTTTTTAGACACAAAAAACAATTTTGTATCCATCCAGATAATGCCATGTGAAAAAAATATAATATTAAAATATCAATTAAATAATTTCTATTTATATTTTGAGAATTTAAATAACATAATTTCTAAAACAAATAAGTAGAAAATTGATATTTTAAGTGGCCAATCAAATTATAACAAGTGATGGTGTCTCATCAAAGCATGGAAGATGATAATTACGGCAAGTCGAAGTTTATTGGTTAAATCTCATAGTAAACTTCAAATTAAAGTAGCCAATAGAATTGTGTCCCGTCAAAATATTAATATAGCAAAATTCTTTCACCTACCACTATAAATAGGAGGGGATTCCATGGAAGACAAGACAATTTAAAGTCTGCTAAAAAATTAAACTTCAAGGAATTTCATAAATTCTCTCCACAAATTCTCTTCAGAGTTTAAAGAAGATTTATGGTGTCCATTTTCAAATTAAAAGAGTTCTTCAAGGAAATTCATCAAAATTTAATGTTTGATTTGAAATTGTGGTACTAAGTCAATTAATCAACATTAATTAAAGATCCAACAAGTTTAAACTCTAAAAAAGATTCATGGTGGTCATTTTCAAATTGAAGTTCTTCATAGAAATTCGTCAAATTTTAACGTTTAATTTGAAAATGTGATGCTAAACCGAACATTAATTAAAGATCAAACAAGTTTCAAGGAGGATCCAAGTGTTTCTATTTTATAATTGTTTATATTTTAAATTTTATTCTTAAAGGAAGAATCAAAAAATTAAATTTAGTGATTCATACTTACAAAGTCTGTTTGATCTAATTGAAATTCAATTTTTTCCGATTTTCATATTTCAGTAAATTTAAATATAAGAAATTGTCACTACAGGAACATTTACTTGATAGATTTTGTCAACTAAAAAGAATAAGCCCACTTTCCTTTTATTTAATATGCCTGCATCCCTTAATTTAGTGTACAAATTAATTAGAATATCATCCAAACCAAGGCATTTAATGCAATTTTTAATAAAACGGATATTTATTAAAATAACGTAAAATAGTAAAGAATATTGCATTATTCTGGAGATATTACATATACATATATATATATATATATGTTGGTCCCAATGCAATGATTTGTCGTATGTTTAGTTTATAGCATTTGTCGTATGTTTAGTTATAATGCACATGCACACAAATAAAAATGCAATAAAAAAAAAAAAGAGTCACAAATCGGTAATGTGACTGGAAACAAACAATTCATACATTCATTGAGACACGCTTAAAAAAAAAAAAAGAAATACACTAATTTAAAGTGGTTACAAAAGTTAGATCCCCCTAATAACTGACTCACATTGATCAAACTCTCATTATTGTTAACATGTTCACGGATTTCTAACCTAAATCCTTCAACCTACAAGATTCCCTTGTTTTTGCGTGAACCAAAACTTCATTTAGGCAAAACGCAAACGTTGATGCAAGCTCCTTCTAAGGATAAAAAAGTTCAATATCTTGAAGGTGGTGGATGAAACTTCATACGTAACATGATGTATTTCACTTATGTTTTCCCAACACACATTTTTCTTGTAAAATGAAACCAAATATATGGGCGAAATCATCACAAAAAATATGATATAAATCAGCCTTGAATATCACCAAAAACTGCAACTGTTAGTTTCCTTTGGTTGCTAGCATCCATATCCCAACATTGATGGGCACATCAGTGAGGACTTTTATCCACAAAAAATAAAGTCAAAATTATTTCAACCTCTTTAATAATCATCACATGCTTCAATATTTTCCATGAAAAGCAACTCCGAATATCTCCAAAGAATTGTCCAACATGATATGTGGAATTCTACCGATCTTGATAACTGTACTACATTTTCACTATTTTGAACGTACTTCAAGTTAAACATAAATATTCATGAAAATTGTTTGACAAGATTCCCCAGTAATTTGGTCAAATCCAAATCTATGGAAATAAGAATTCTACTAGACTCTTAAACATGATAAGTTTCTATATGGTGAAACTTATAAAAATAATTCATAAAATCAATTAACTTCTATAGAATCCATAGGATTTGGTCAACCATGAAAAGTAGAATATGATCGTATATGGAATTTGAACATAGAAAAGTCTGCGTACAAATTGTTATAACAGGACTTAATACTTATAACAATCAATACCAAAGGAGCCGTCTATGCACCAAAAATAATGAAAACACACCTTAACACTAACAGTATATAACATCTAATTACGATAAATATAAAACCAGTTACCTTGTGAGAAGCTCAAATATTTTATAAAATAAAACAGATCTATGCTCCTACAAAATATAGAATAATTAGAACAAAAAAACATATTTATTTATTTAATTTTGATATGAAAATTTTGGACCGTAGATAAGTAAAATAGCCACCGACAAGTCTAATTCCTTGCTCGCACTCTCAGCCTTCAGTCTCCCAACTGTGCCATCTTAAAACTAGGTGCATGTTTGCAGTAAATTCTTTTACATGGCAATAATCTGTCCGAGAGAAAAATTAACTATAAGTACACGATTCTTCCAGCTGCAATTTGGTTTCCTCTCTTATTCGAATCCGACACAGAACTCATAAGGGAACGTAAGACGCGTTACATTAAGAAAACAACCCAACAAGATCATTTGTAGGACATTCTAGTTTATATATGTCGTTGACCTTTGCTTAGCATTATGTTGAGAGTCATGGACACAAAATCACCCCTGGAAAATCTCTGCTGGAATTCGTGCATCAAAGCAAGGTTCTCTTGGTGAAGGAGACTAGCCTTCTTCCTCAACTTGTCATTTTCTTCTTGGATGCTGATGTTCTCCATGTACAGCTTCATGTTCTCCATTTCCATGTCCTTGCCAACCGCTTCAACCCGTCGCTTCCTACACAGTTTCAACGAAAGAAGAAAAGACGTAATGAAATGAATGCTTTAGGGGAGGTGGAAAGAAGGTGCATATCATGTGTAATGCTGAGTATCAGTAGCGGTGATGTTAAGACGACAGCGAATTTTCCGCACCGTATAAGCCCAAGAACACGAACCCTGCCGCGCTTGAGCTTTCGTGGAAAGAAGTGAAGTTGGTGTACTTGTATCCATTCCTTGGAACCTAGACACATGCTGTTGATGTCTGGAAACTGTCCTGGTTTGATCACACAAGAAGGATTGGGTTTCAGTGCTCGATTTATGCTTGGGGTGTGAAATGAACTAAAAACTTGAAGAAATATCCTACAGATGGGGCAACAAGAAGAGGTTGTCAAAATTGTGTTAAATGCGCACCCATGTGGAAGGCTTTGGATTTACATAAGTTGTGTTGGGGTGGGATCGGGTGGGGTGGGAATTGAGGGGCTGGGGGTGGGGAGATTTTGATTTCAAGAAATGTAATGATGACACGAGAGGGGTCATGATTACTAAGAGCTGCAACCTCATCTATAAGTAATTATGCAAGAAGAAAAAATAAAAGTCTATAAGGATGAGAAAAAGTCTCGGCCAGGCTATGCAACCTTCGCTACATTTATCCTTACTAGGGTTAATATATTTTGATGACTTTATAATATCAACCAAATACCATTTAAATATGCCTTTTTACTGTCTCTATAAGCCCGAAACCAGTTGAAACAATAGAGTAAATAGGTTTTCAATCCCTTAAAATATTTAAAAACTTATAAACTTCCTACATAGAGTTCGTAATTGTTTTCACAAAAAAATTTATAAATTTTAAAAATAAAATATTTAAAATTTATAAATCTTTTAAAAATAAATTGATTATTCTTACTTTATTTTCAAATATCTTATAGATAACTTCATTTTATATATTAAAAATAATATAAATATCTTTAAATTACATTTTATTAATAATATTTATGTCATTTTTATTAATATATAAAAAATTATAATCAACTATAATTATAAATTTCAATAAAATTTTATAACCAAACATTTATTTAACTTATTTGTAAAATAAAATTTATAAATTTCAAAAATATTTTATAATCTATATCATTTTATAAGATATTAAAAATCAACTTAGTCAAACACCCTCTTAATCTCATACCCATTATAATTTTACTCCTTCGTATTTGCAATTTTATATTTAGACTCAACTTTCGTCATGGTTATTAATTGAATTCTAATTTTTTTAAAATATTAGTCCTTAAAATTGCAACGGAAAATTTGGAAAAAAATGCCCATCTCTACACGCAACATTAATTACAAAATTCGAGGGAAAAAACATACAGGAGAGGCACATGACTTTTTTTTGGATCAATTATAAATAAAATATATATTTTTATTTTTAAAATATTTGCATTTTAAAATTTCTATTTTGTTTCAATTTGTGCAGGTTTATAGAGGCCAACTTGTAATGAATACTGGAAACTCGTGTGCGGTTTACCGTATTTAATAGCAGCATTGAAAGGCGGTAGGTGGGAATGGTGGAGTTATCCATTTTTCTATTGAAGAAAAAAAAAGAAGTAAATACATATATATACACGAATATATATTGCTATAATCGATCATATGGGGCCAGGGAAATCATTGTATGACTGCCACAAATTAATTAATGCTGGTTCACAAATCCTCTTTGTTTGGCTGCTAACTAAATTTTGACAATCTGTTGATATGACATAATGACCAAACCTTAATTAAATTAATTAGTCAATAGCTTAAATAAATTTTCTAAATTCAACATTTGTGTCTGTCCTTTGTCCTGCTTTAATTGATTATCAGATTGATACTGCTGAATAATTAATATGAAATTAGTATCGAATCGTTCTGTATTGGAACTGAAATTCAAGGTCCTTCTATAAGTAGCATAATACTTGTGTATTAGCCCTTGGGATAGAATTTTCCTATCAAATCAGATAACATTTGTTAATTGGCCACTCTATTAAAAAGATCCAGTCGTTTATGTAAAATCAGTTAATTCACAATCTTTATGGTAAGTTATGTTTGTGTGTGTGTGTGTGTGTGTGTGTACACTAGTTGCATCTCACACTCATGTATGCATATTTTAATATATAAATACGTGACATATATAGTTTATTGTATAATTTAATATGTAATAAAAAATTATTTATTTTACAAGTGTGTATAATTTTTTATCAATAATGATGAAGTATAAATTAATCATATTTTAAAAATTTAGTAATAAATCTAAGTTATGAAAAATAAAAAGTATATAAGACAATTTTTATAGAATAAACAAGAAAAAAATGAAAAGATAATGAAATAAAAAGTATAAAACAAAAGTGAAACTATAAAAAACTGAAAAGAAAAAAGCATTAAGAAGAACATTTTAGTAAATTAACTTTGAGAACAAATATAGTTATTAGCCAACCTTTATACATTCTATACAGTATAGATATATAATGTATTAAATGAATATCTCATATAAAAGCATAAATTATTAAAAATAAGAGTAATTTAATATTCAATAACTCTAACAATTTTCCTCAACACTTTGACTATTTGTACGAACAAACTATTCATGGAAAAATAAAATAAAATTGTCTCTGCCACCCACAATTGATGAGAGGCACGTATGAGTTAAAAACTGCCACCCATCCAACAATACTTTAAACCTTTTTAAATGAAATAATGATTATCCCATGGTATTTAAAATTATTTCAATGAAGCAATAATTTCACATATTCTTGTAATTCTTCTCAACCATTATGGGATCTGAAGTTGTTCACACGTGTAGGAGTTAATGTTGGCATCTGTCTGAGACTTTGTACTGCCAAAGATAGGGCAAACTAACAGCAGGCAATATTTCTGCCTGCCAACTAAATTTCCGATGCGCCTCTTTTGTTGTTGCGTTAAATGCTAAAAGGAATTAGCATTTCCGATACCCACAATCACTCAGTTTTGGGAAATTACGACGTGAAGAGGAAGTGCGACCGGGTTTTGAAATTGTTGCACAAACAAAAGCAAGTTTAAGGGAAAGAATCATATTCTAACTCAAATAGACACAAAAACAAAATTTGCATGTAAAAAAATACACGAATCCACGTGTAAATGTGAAATGATATAGTAAAATTCATATAAATTATGGCTTATTGATTCAAGTAACCCTAATGGCCCATTCATGTCCAAATCACAAGAAATCTAGATTTTACTAGTATAATGGCTTTGAAATAATTTTAATAATATCAAAATAACTATTTTTCTATCAAAAACTAATCATAAAACTCATCTAAATAAATAATAATAATAATTCCTAAGGAATCCTGATCAAAATAGGCTACCAAAATCATAAATTTTGTGAAATTTCGTATGTACCGATCAATCTGAAATTAGTCTGGATCGATTTATGACTCCTTCAGTCAATTCATCTCGCTCGGCTTGTAATTTTAGAATCCCGTAATCTAAACTTTGTCAATGTGCCTTGCTAGAACTAATCCGCCCCTACTTAGCTTGACATTCATGTTCATTTGCCTTGCTTTGGATCGATCTCAAATTGACCAAATCAATCCATGTTCATCTAGATCAATTTGACTTTATCGAATCCATATTTCAAAATGTTATTTTCTTCCTATGGTCTTGCTGGATCAATCTTGTTTGCCTCCGATCGCCATTCCAGAACACCAAATACCTCCAAAAATTGTAATTCTTATTCAAAATTGATTGCACTAACCCAAATTTAGTTTCAAAGAATTTTTTAGCACTTTAATGTTCCACATCAAATCCTTACTTTTCAAGAAAACTCATCTCCAAGTTTCTTTCGAAACTAGGATATGGCGGAACATCCAACTTACATAAATTCTAAGATCCAATGTGTAACTTTCTTCAATTGTACATATAAGAATTTTGGATTCAACTTCATCTACTTTGGCTCTTGTGTCACATACAAAAGTTTGTCTACTTGGAGGAGTTGTCAAAGCAACTCGTCACACCCAAATTCCAATGGTCTTGAATCCTTTATACCTTTTCCTTCTATATTTAACATGATTGTTGGTCTAAACATGTGGACTCCAAGGGACTATTGTAGAAATTCCATCTCTTATACTAAATCCAATTTTTTTCCCACAATAAGAAATAATAATATGTTTATGCTAGAAGTCATCTAGTACCTCTTGGCAAACATCAACTAGCAAGACAAATTTTATATATGGCACAAATTCAAATTGTAAATCAATTGACTCTTTTAAACCCATGCCACCAAATAACTCTATAATTTAACCTTTGAAAGCACTATTGTGGGAGGATCCATGAGATATAAATTTGTCACTCATTAAAAATGGCATAGTGATCAATTTTTTCTACAATTCGATATACTTCAAACGAGATTGAAATTTTGCCAATAGGTTTGAATTGTGGCTACAACTCTTGTTTATTGTTTAGTGTAAAAACACTTTGTGCTACCATTATGTGCATTTGTGCTTGAATCAAGATAGTAAATGAACACAACTTTTGGTATAATTTTCTAGCACAGGAGGCTTGCTATTCTCTTTGAGTCTTGATACAAGGCCTTTTCCTCTTGGCATTGCTTTCCTTTACCACCTTAGATTGTTTGTCTTGTTTCAAAAGAACCAAAGCATACATCATACCATCTTTCTTCATCATGTAGACATTCTCTTCTTTTCAAAGTAACACCATTTTTATATTTCCATTAACACACCAACAAAACTTCTTGTGCATCCATGTCCACAACATTGCATACCAATTCATCACAATAATTTAAAATTTCAGGTGGAACTCTACCTTTCCACCACCATAACCAACTTGGTAGAACTATTTATACAAGGTTCATAGTGTCTTTTAATTGGTGATTTCAACATGACCACAATTTTTCTAAAAATTCTATTTTCAAAATTATGCTCACCAACGATCAAGTTAAAAAACTTACCCAAGGCTTGGCATCTTGTTTGAAAGAGTTGAACGTATTGAGTTCTTGAATTGAATAAGGTTCAATAAAGGGTAAATTCCTCATTGCAACAACCTTGTCCTTTGTAATCAGTCATGGGACTTAATTTAGGAATGAGAGAAGCTCGCTTTCATATCACTTAACATGGTGTGGAAGTGCGAAAGGGTTTTGAAATTATTATATATACAAATCTAGGCATAAGGGCATGAATCACATTCAAATCCTATCCACACAAATGCAATATTTGTATCATAAATGCACATATCTAAATGTGAATATAATAAAATTGGTATAAAATATGGCTTAATGATTCAAGTTTCCTTGATGACCTATTTATAAGTCACAAGAAATTTGTATTTTACTAGGATAATAGCTTTGAGATAATCCTAATAATATCGAAATAACTATTTTTCTAAACTTATCTAGATAAATAGTAATAATTCCAAAAGAATTCTAATCAAAATAGGCTACTAAAATAATAAATTTTGTAAAATTTCATATATTTGATCGATTTGAAACCAACTCAGATCAACCGTGCCTTCTCTAATCGATTTAGGTAGATCCATTTCACTCTGATTGAGATTTTAGAACCCCATAATCCAAGCTCTGTTGATCTACCTTACCAAAATTGATCTACCCCTATTCAAATCGACATTCATGTTAATCGATCTTGCCCTTAATCAATCTCATGTAGCCTAGACCAATCTATATCCATTTGGATCGGTCTAATTTTGGAGGATCCATATTATAAAATATCATTTTCTTCCTCAAATCTTGTTGAATCGATCTTGTATGCCTTAAATCAACATTGCAAAACACCAAATACCTACAAAATTCATGATTTTCGTCCAAAATTGACTGCGCTAGCCAAATTTTAGTTTCAAAGAACTTCTTAGAATTTTGATATTCCACAGTTGGGCAAAAGTTCCAACATACAGTGTCATAAAAAAAAATTATATTTCTGTTTGAGCTACTCAAAACCAATTTGAATTGGTGAATGTACGTTTTCCGAAGTCACGACAGATGTGATAATATTTTAATTGCATTGTCAAATGTCATTGTGCATCACGTTACTACAAGTCCAAAAGTAGTTTTCGAGGCTCCGAAAGTATGTTTGACTCATAAATTTGCTTTTGATGATCTATATACTATATATTAATCCACGGGTTTGCCTACAAGTTTTCTTAATTAGACGACTTGGAAATACAGATTAACGAAAATGGGCAGGTAAAAAATTGAAATTATTAAATATCACTAGGGTTTTGAAGAAGTTTTCTCGGATTCATTTTAAAATGCTTTAACTTACAAATTTGAAAAAAATAAAATTAGAAGGAATTTTTGAATATTTTGCCCTCAGTTATTCCTATTTATTTTCAAATGTTTTTATTTGTCTAGATCTTTTGTTAGTGAAGATGAAAATCATGGTCAATAAATGACTTTGTCTACATGTTTGTTTTGTCATGAGGAGCAATGGAATACATTCATGACTGTTGGAATTGGCACTGGTGTCTCATTTTTCTCCCAGCAATTGAGTACCACTTTTTTCATCCATTGCCTATTAATTCACCCTAAGGAAAATGACATTCGACACTGCATTTTCATGTGGGAGGGCTACTTTTCTTTGCAGGAATTTATTCCTTGAACTTAACATGTTGCTACCTATGGGACCTGCCAATTCCGTGAAATAATGTCTCAAGTACATTGTAGTTGGGCAAATTGTTGGAGAATTAATTTATTGACGTGTGATAGTCGTAAAATACTACTTAAGCGTACCCAATTAGGCATTGCAATCTGAAAGTTTATGAAGTGTAATGGCTTGTCTAGTCTCATGGAGTGGTGCCCATACGTGGGTTTTATAAAGTCCTTAAAAAAGGGTATCACGCGAGTACAAAGAATATTTAAAATAATAAAATAAAAATATCAAAAGAATTTTTTAAAAAAGAAAAAATTTGATTAAAAAAACACATAAAAAGTTCAAAGAAAAATAAAAAATTAAAATAAGAAAATTATGTTATTATGCATCTTGCAAAAATATTTAAAATAAAAAATTATGAAAGATCAAAAAATTTGAAAAAAATTTGATAAAATATAAGAGAATGTATTAATATAAATTGTAGATTGAATGAAAAAAAGAGAAGAAAATAATAGAAATAATAAAAGTTTAATATAAAGATAATTATGTAAATTTCTTTTGTGAAACCAAAAACTCTTAATAAAATAATAATATAGTTTATGTAAGCTACTTCACACGCATAAATAGAAGGGCCAACATTTATCTTAATATAAAATAGAATTATAAGTTTAACATGCCATTTTTTGGATGGTATGGGATATGGAGGCATATATGTGTTCATTAAGAGATTTATTTCCTTGTAAGTAAATAAAGTATCTGTCCTATATGATCAATGTTTCATAAAGAAAAATCCTTGGTCAATGTAATACTTGATTAGAAAGAAGTTTTTAATAGGATATTAGTAATTGGTCATATGATCGAGCCGATGAGTTTAAATAAATTCATAGCTCTCATGTGGTTAGGACAAAGCAAAACAAAAAACAATTCATGATTGAGATGGTTCATGTGATCTTTTCACTTCATTTTAATTCACTACGATATAAACTATAAGTTAAGTATTACACATGTTTTTCGAGTTATGTTTATTACCAATTAAAAATGAATCTAAAGAATCACATATAAAAAGATAAAACAAAGACAAGTTAGTTGTTTAGTTGATGAACCAACGAGACTTGACAAGTCTCGTAGTGAGTTTAATTTGGTTACCAATAGATTGGGCAAAACAAAATTCGTATTGTATTTATTAATACTAAGATTATTAATAAGAAACATAATGCTCTTTTAATTTAATTAATAGGATTAGTTAAATCAAACTACAAGACACATATGGGTTCTAATTATTAATTGTATTAATAACTAAACAAGGATTTGGCTTGAGTTAATTAAAAGTTTATGTAAGAAGTCCATAAAGCCTATGTCATGTTTGTCTTAGGTGCTTTACATACAAGCTAGAATCCTACCTTGAGTAGGATGTTGTGTTTTAAAATAAATAAATTTGCAAGAACTTCAAATCATAACAACTTTAGAAAACCAGTAAAAATTCGCATGCTCTGCTCAATCAAAAAATAAAAGGTTCTCTAGTTTTTTTTTTCTTGTCCTATAGCCCCCAAATCTAAAAGAATATGAGTTAGGTCCTTGCAAAAGAATTTGTAAATGAGTTTGGAGGTGATTGTCTGGTTTCCTTCCACGTGGATGACTTAGAGATTGTGGCTTAGGGGTTATAGCTTGTAGGTCATGCATACACTCACTTAGAATGCAATTCCAAGAGGTAAGATTCACGTATTATTTGGATATATTCAAATCTTGCACATTATATGTTGAAAGCGGTTTGGGATTGATTTTATTATTCCACTGCATATTTTTTGGAACCCAACGGGGCATCATATTTTACGCTTATCATCTTTAAGTATCTCTCATAATACTTATCTTGAGAAAAAAAAAACCTGACGACTGGTCATGTTGTATATTGATGACAAATCAATAACTAGAAGAATGTCGTAATAATTCAAATAGTAGAGCACTCATTGTATACACAATTATCGACAGATCATCAACATCAATCTTGTGTGTGTATGGTATGCAAATGGTGAGCTAATGATGTCATTTTTGAAGAGTAGGGCGACCACTCAAAATATTCCTCTACTTATGCCTTGTTTTACTACTGCAACTACTTGGTTGCCAGTACTCATACACGAGAAATGGAGTTCTAAAATTGTTTGTAGTCAACAAGAGAATGAGATATTTGCCTTTATTTTTCCGTTTGTTCTACTCTGGTGATCAAGTGTACTGCACAATGGCAACTCGGCCAAATTGGCTTAATCACCAATGCTTTGACGTAGTTCACATGCATCAATTATGATAGTTCATGCATTTATGTATTATTGGTCCACTTCTGATGCGTTATGTTATATGTACATGCATGTGTATGTGTGCAGAGTGGGAACATGATATGTCCAGGTTAAATATAAAAAACTGATAAATAATTTTATTTAACACCATCTTTGTGGTATAGACCTATTTAAAATTCGGTGCTAGGATGTCTTGAAAAGGAAGAAATAAATATGTGTAAAATTCAAACAATGCCTATGTCTTATATGTATCAGAAAAATAATTGAAGAATCATTAAATAAGAGTTGTAAAAACCCGTGAATATGTTTGGATGGTGATTAAGTTGGGAGATAAAAACTAACACAATTGTTAGTTGTTTGAATTTGTGTTCGTATATATGTAAATATTTACATATAATATAACTAACTATAATTAGGTATTAGAATAGTATATAAAGATAATAGTAAATTTTTACAATATATATTTACATATATAAATGTCAACGCATGTGCATATAAATATTGATTTAATTACAAATAAATGTTATTAATTTTGTAACATGTGGTTGACAGAAGCGGTATAAACTAATCTGGAGTAAATGGCATCTGTTTGGTGGTTCAAGTTAAGTTGTTTGGCATGTTTTGCTTTTCAAGACATAAATAAAGAAGTAACACAAAGGAATTTTTTTAGAACCGTCCAAATTTTTGGTTTTAACCAAAATTTGAAAATCAGCAGAATCAAAATTCAGAATAGTAGAATCTTACCAACTTGAAGATAAATTTATCCCAAGTTTGCAGAAATATAGAATCATCAAAATGCTCAATTATCGTATATAATATATTTGCTTCAAACATAATTTGATTTTTTAAAAATAAGATTCAAGCTAAGTTAGATGCAAAAGTTCTGCTGATATTATTTCTGAGAGAATCGAAGAAATGCAAAATCGTCAGACTTTTCAATTGTTATTTATAATATCCATTTGGTTCACTTATAATTGATTTATTCTTCTATAAGATTCATGCCATATCGAAGGAGGAAACAATAGAAGAACCAGACTTGTGGCATCTTCAGTTGAGATTTTGTATGAAATTTGAGAGCTAAAATTAAGGAATCCTAATCTCAATTATCATTTACATTAGATGTTGTAAATGTCGTCGTAGAGCATTTTTTCCAAGAGAGTATGCATTAAAAGTTTCCCAATATCCAAGAATTGTCTCCAAGAGTCCTTCGCACATTATTCATCTCTGATGGAGATTCTCATCAATTAGACTTGAGACCAAAAAATCTTGACCAAGGCCTGAAATTTGTGAGCAAGTGGAGCTAACTCTTAGCCTTGGTGAAGGAGAACTAGATCATAGAGTTGAGGTCAAAGCCAATTTGATCAATATAAAATTTTATGTAAAGAGTCTAGCAAAAGATATAAATGATTGAATTTTATATATTTATGTATGTGTGTCGATATATATATATACACACACACACATATACACATTTATCCACATGTGTGTCGGTATGTGTGTGTGTAAGATAAGAGCAATTTAAATTTGAAAGTTGAATGAAATGTTGGGCAATATTTTGATGGGATACAAATATATAAAAATCATGAAACAAATATAGCTAAATTTGGACAGTATTTTTGTGTTGCACCATTTTGCATTTATTATTATTATTATTATTTGATACACACCGGTAGCATTCCATGTGAATTATCGAAAGGTTTTTGAATTAATTAATAATTGGGTATTTTAATAGTTATGTTTGTTTAGATTTTTAGATATGTGTTTTCAGGTATATTTTTCTTAAAAATTGTGTAAAAGTAAGAAGAAGAAAAAAATAAAATTTTAAAAGTGTGATGATTAAAGTGTGTATATTTTTTCGGAGTGAACCAAAACAAATATAATCAATATATTTATCTAGTTCTAATTAATCAGTATTATTCAAATATTTATTTAGCATATTTATTGCCTAATTCTTTAACGGTTCTACTCAACACATTAAAAGATTTCACATTTTTGGCAGGACACATAAGGGTTCCCAATCTTGATATATGTGGAGCAACTACCTTGATGGACATTTCATATGAAGCCGTGATCCATGTTGTCATTTAGTTCATCATTAGGTTCAATCCTTGGTAATTAATTTCCATCGACCTCTCCATGATCTTTTGAAGTCTTGAGGGCAGCTTACGAGGCAAGACGTTTCATGATCCTTGGGGAGTCCGTGCAAACTTTTATATTCTATACATTAAAAAATTATAAAGCAACGTTTAAATTAAAGTAATATACTAAATATGAGTAAGCAAAAATTCAAAAATAAACTTGCAAACGAATTAAGATAGAACGATGCATAAATAAAATTAATACTCAACTATTATAGCATAATATGGTCGAGAACCCTAGGAGGACGATGAATGAAAATATTTTTTCAGAGGCATGTCCAGAAATTGGAGATGTTATATTATTATCTTTGAAAAAAAAACTTGACTATTCAAAACAACTAATGATAAAAAATAAGAACACGTACGAAAATAAAAATAAAAAACTTTAAAACAGTTTGGAAGCGGCAAATTGTTGGAAGATTTGGTCCTTATAATTCACCTATTATTTTATGCTATTTGGATATATTTGAATTTAATATAATTATTTATTATAACTTATATTGTCTGATTTAAGTTGTGTAAAAGCTTATGCCCCAAGTGCTTGTCCCCATTGCCCTGGAGCATTGGGCTTGCGCCCCATCCGATAGACGAGTCTTGGAGAATGTCCTTTGAGAAATCAAGTATATGTATGACGAAGCAGAATACTTTGTTTATTTATTGTGAAAAGTTATCTACATAACATTCATTTATCGGTACAAGCTGATTTAAATATACATACCAAACAGTAATTACGTACACTAGTGATTAAATGCACACTCGATGCACATATATTTATTTAAATAAATTAGTAATTTTAAATATAAAGTTTATGTCGTTTACAAAAATAAGAAAAGAAAAAAGAAGATACTTTAAAAAATTAAATACGATAATTTAACTTCGAGAAATGAAATTGGAAAAAAAATTAATTAGTTAAAATTGAGGGAAGATAATGAAATAAATTAAAAAGAAAATATGTAAATAAATACGGGTACTGTTGTAATTTAATATTGTTTAATGAAAAATGGCATATATCTTTAATATATAGAATAGAATAAATAGATGAGAAAAAAAAATCAAAAGAATCAAAAAGAAAAAAATAGAGAGAAAGCATAAATAAAAGCAATACGTTAAAAAGGAAAAAAGGATATAAAATATAAAAGAATATAAAATAAGGACAATTATGTAATTGCAAAATGTGTAACCAAATATCCTTATTGAAATAATAATATAGTAGAGATATATATAATCTACAGTATATTATTAAAAGTTTGAGCTAATTTAGTTTCACATTATAAATTATAATATTACCCTTAAATAATAAATTTATATCACCACCCTTTCACTTTCAAATATAATTACTAACATATCATTACTTTTTTTCTATAATATATATTTGTACTTATATTATTACAAAATTGAAACCTTTTCGTTATATGCTATAAAATTACATAATTATTTTAAATGATTTTTATTTTTCTATATTTCCCTCTTTTATTTTTAACATATTATTTTTATTAGTTTTTTTCTCTCAATTTTTCTCTCTTTCCAGATCTCTTTATCTTTAATTTTTCTTATTTTAAATATTCTTTATTTGTAAAATTTTAATAAATTTTATTATTTTACCCAGATTCAAATGGTATTTGATGCATGCAAAATACGAAGTAGAGGATAGAATTATTAGTTCCACTTAGTATTCGTGCTGCATCCATTCATCAACTTGTGCAGTGCAATTGATTGCCATGCCCATCTGAGACTTGTATCCATCCATCTTCACGGTCAACCACTACTTCCTCCTCAGAAAATCGAAGTCCAAATTGTATATAATTGCTAATTTGATACTGGGAATCCCATATATGCAATTAAATTCAACGTGCGGATAATGGGATGAGATCATTTTGAGATACACCCACACTTACGAAATATGATGGTATATGTCAATACTGACACATTACCTACTCCACTCTGTGTGTGCGTGAGTGCAAATTACATGCAATTTACCATATTGTATGTTTACATGAAACTTGACCCCATCGCCTGGGAAAGTCAAACCATCGTATGTGTGTCTTCTCCTAGTATTTCTTCCTCAGGTGTGTAAAGATGAAGACTGGCTTAGAGATGTGGAAGACGAGGCTTATGAGAATTAAATGTTTTGCATCGTATTCCAACCCTTTATTTTCTCTTCCTTTCATCTCCTTCTCATTACTTGTATTTCTCACAATCAACATCCCTATTTATATTACTACTATTCACCAGCTACCATAGCCTGGCCTCAACTGTCTTGCTATCATCATATCATGACTAGACTAACCGCTATACGTGTGGTTAGAATAGCCACTCTACCTACAGTTAGATTAGCCATCCAAGTTAGAGTTGGCTCTTTGTCAAGCTACCTATAGGCTTGTTGGCAAACCTAATGCTGACATTAGAAAGAGTGTAAGTTGATTCGTTGATAAATTAGGTCACGAGGTAACAAAAAAATGTGGATGTGATTTTAGAAAATGAGTAATTAAACCGCCCTCTCTTAATATTTAAGTTAAATATAGATATCTTCTATATATTTCAAATTTTACAAATTACAGTGACATTTCCTTTATTAGCCATCTTAACCAAAATTCAATAAAAATTAATAAAATGGCCAAAATATCTTGATTCGAAAAAATTCAAGTATAATGAAAAAAATCAAAATCTTGGTTTTATGAAAATTGATGAAAAGATCGAAATGTTCATAGTTTAAAGGATTAAAATGTAATAAAAAAATCAAATTTTGGAAATTCTGAAATGATTCTTTTAAAAATATGAATTTTTATTTTTATATTTTCTATAAAACTTATTTTTTAAATACTTTATACATTTCAAAAAAGATATTATCATATCTTAATTGGAAGATATTTTAAATTAATATTTTCTAAATTTTATTAAATTTAAAATTTTATTTTATGACATATAATTCATGAAATATATATTTTTAGAATTCAAATAATATATTTGGAATAATTGACAAATTCTGAATTTTTTAATTTTTAAAAATATAAATCTTTATTTTTCATTTTTAGGAAATTTGAAAAATGAAATTTAAAATTTATTTTTATGAGCTAGAAAAAAAAATTATTTGCTCTTACAAAATAAATCTTAAAAATTGTTTTTCTCTTTTAATTATAAATTACAAATTATTTTATTATGTGAAAATAATTGTTAGAGGTATGCCTTTGTTATAAAATATTTAAAATATATACAAATTTTAAAAGTATAAAATTATTTAAGAAAATAAAAATTATTATAAATATCAGTCAAGGGTAAAATTAACATTTTTATGTTGACATCGTCAATTTCTGTTGATCTACTCGTCGGAAGGACTAATCTATAAGCCATGTAAGTAACTTACGTAAGATTACTGTAACTCGTAAAACTTGAGAAGTGGTCTTTGTAATTATCTTTAACATCTTTAACATCAAGGGGTGGTGTATTCTCCCTTTAAAAAATTTAGATACCCAAGATTATGGATACATGTGGTTTCAATTCTATTATTGATCGCACAATGAACATGACATTTTTTTTTGAATTAATGTGAAAATGGCATTCCATTGTGTTATGAATGTATACGCCTTTGTAATGCCTATCATTAATTATGAGCTGAATATTTTCAGTAATATGATTAAAACAAGTTATATATCAGTAAAGAAATCACAGTTAAGTCATAATTAACAAAGTTCTACAGTCTCCACTCGGTTTGGAATCAATCTCAAACAAAAAATAAGAATTTGGATTTTGAGTTTAGCAAGGTTTAGTAAAAGTGTTCTTGTGATTGAGAAAACTAATTAAGTGAAAATCCAACCCCCATAGATACCGAAGGATTTCTAGTTCCCATAATTTAAAAGAAAAGATTCAATGGTGTTGAGTTCGATTATATTCAAATTATTTTTATTAAAAATTGAATAAAGACCAAAATAATCAACTTGGAGACCCTAAATACAAAACAAAAAGGTCAGTTCTCTCTTAATTTGTTACTATATACACTATATTTACATTTGTTAATTCATGTCAATAAATAAAAAATATATATAGCAGCTACAAATATAAAATCACAGCAGATCAAGAGTATTATATCAGCTATTTAGAAAATGCAGCCTCTAACACAAACGGTCGTTTGGAAAGGGCTTGTATTTCTTCTATATGTCCCCCAAACCAATAATGGTGGATAATGACTTCGGCAAACTGCGAAGAAGATTAATCTATATTGCCTTCACAATTACTAGGATTCATCTTTCACTTTTTCTTGAATGATTTCATTACTAACAAGTAGACTGATAATCGATCAAACTATTCAATTTGAATTTTGAGTTCGAGTTACTTGAGTGCCAAGTCTAGCTCGAGGTGGGGCTATGCCTCAAGTGCTAACTAGCTTGCCTCATTGGGAGTTATTTTTAGTATTTTTTTTTAAAATTTATTTTAATTAAACTTAGACCTCTTCTCTCTTAACCAAGGTTTTCTCTCGGACTTGATTAAACTTGAAATCAAATTGAAACAAGTACTGTTCATAAATATTTTTACCATGTTTATTTAATGCCTAATTATTATTTACCCCTTTTTGAAAAATTTAGAGCGTGTTTGGCTAAGCTCATTTTTAGGATTTTATATAATCATATAACTTATAAGATGTTTGTAAAATTTTATAAGTTCATAAATCTTATTTTAAAAATAAACTTAAAAGTGTTTGGTAAGGTTACCTTATAAAATTTTATTGAAATTTATAATTATGTTTTTTGATGCAATAATAATGAAAATAACTTAAATGATATTAATAAAATGTGATTTAATGATATATATGTTATTTTTAATATATAAAATGATGTAGCTTACAAAATGTTAGAAAATAAGTTAGAAATAGTCATGTTAGTTTTAAAAAGCTTATAAAATCGAAATATCTTATTTTTGGAACTTATAAGCTCTTTTATTCAAAAAAACTACCAAACACTTATAAGCCCCTCCCCAAAAAAAAAATAATAATAATAAATGGTTGAGGTTTGTTCCACTATTAGATAGAAAATATTGAGCAAATAAAAATCCTCAATAATATGGAATATCTCATATTTTTAAATCATACCATAATATGTGACCATAATATCGAAACACAATCTAACATCATCTCACTTGTCCCAATATTTCTAATGTTTATTTTAATAGAGTAAACATTAAGTGTGCATAAACAAGTTTCTTTGTATCCCTGTGATTTATCCATGATATGATAAATCACATAATGCAGGTTATGGACATTATACACTTTAACATTGCATACTTCCTTCAAAATACTACTACATTAGCAATTTATCAAGAAAATTTGCCAAAATGTCAAAAACCTACGGTTGAGCTCTAAGAGTGTCATCATCAAAATAATCATCAATACAACCAAGGCCTATTCTTTGAACATGTTGTTTAAATGTCTTTCGTTCTAAACCTTTAGTTAAAGAGTCCACAATCATAAGATCCATCTTTATATGCTTAATACACACCCATTTGTTTTTTAAATTCCTTTTTTGTGGCAAAATATTTCAAATATATATATTTATCACATTCCTAGAGAGGAAAACTGCTATAGAATTATCACAATAAATTTTTAGCAGCTTATTAATGGTGTCAACAACCTCATACCCTAAAATAAAGTTCCACATCCGTAATGCTTGAATTATAACCTCAAAGCAAGTCTCAAATTCTGCTTCTATAGTGGATGAAGCAATGACAAATTGTTTGGCACTTTTCTATAAAATTGTTCTATTTGCTATTAGAAACAAATAGCCAAATCTTGACTTTAGCTGTCAATGCATCCAGAAAAATCTGAATCTAAGTATCTAATTGCTTTTAGTAGATCCAATCTTCTATACATGAGCATATATTTTTTGTTCCTTGAAGATATATCAAAATTTTCTTTGTAGCTTTCTAGTGATCAATGCTAGGATTATTTATGATGTCTTCCTAGCATTTCAACTCTAAAGCTAACATCAAGTTGGTGCTTGTTTACAGTACATCAAACTACCAACAATAGAGGCATATGGAACAAATTTCATTTTCTTTTCATTTCACATCATTCTTTGGATATTGCATAAGACTAAATTTTGTCTCCCTTTTGTATAGGGACAATTTCTGCTAAACATTTGTTCATATTGAACCTCTCAAGAATTTTGTTAAGAAATTCCTTTTGAAACAATCTTACTAGTCTTTGTGATCTATTATAGAATATTGAAATTTTGATCGCAAGGGATGCTTCTTTCATATCTTTCATTTCAAAATTCTTAAAGAAAAAATCCTTAGTCTCATAAAGTATGCTCAAATCATTAGCATCAGTAAAGTATCATCAACATATGAACTAAAAATACAAACTTACTCCCACAGATCTTTTGGTAAATACATTGATCAATAATGTTTTCCTTAAAACCAAAACATGTTATGGTGTCATTAAACTTAATATACCTTTGTTGGGAAGTTTGGTCAAGTCCATATAATGATTTCTTAAGTTCACACGCCATGTGACCTTTTCCTTTTCATGGAAAAATATTTAGGTTAATCTATGTAAGTTTTCTTCTCAAGATCACCATTCAGAAATGTAGTTTGCACATCCATTTGATGTAACTTTAAATCAAGCTAGGTTACTAATGACATAATTATTTTTCATGAGTCTTTCTTTGAGATAGGTGAAAATGACTCTTTATAATCAATATCATCATTTTGAGTATAATTCTTGTTAACAAGTCTATCTTTATATCATTCAATATTGTCATTCGAGTTACATTTAGTTTTAAAGATCCACACGTCTAACTTGTTTAGAACCTTCTTACAATTAAATGAGTTTCTAGTCATTGTTTTGTACCATTGAGAAAACCCATGATTCATGACAATAATCCATTTATTAGACTTGTGACATTCTATGGCCTTTGGAAACAAAATAGGATCATTATAAATGACAGTCAAATTTTGACTCATGTAAATAAACTATGTAATCATCAGAAATAGTCAGCCTTTTTGTCCTTATAGATTTATTTAAATCTATTCCATGTGGTTTTATTTACGTCAATTAGTTATAAGTTAGTTTTTTCATAAGGTGATGACCCATGCAAATGTTGCTCATGATCATTTTGCTCTTTTAAAACTAGAACGATGTTTGATGTAAGTGTGGACATTGGAACATGTATGGATGATAATACATAAACTATTATTTCATTAATATCCACAGTATTTTTTTTTCAGAACTCCCACTACCTTCTCCATTTTCAATAAATTTGGCATTAGATGTTTCAACCATTCTTAGACGACAGTTTGAACAGTAAAACCTATACCACTTAGATTTTTCAAAATAGCCAATAAAGTAACCACTCGTCATTCAAGAATCCAATTTTTTTCTCTTTTGGATTATAAACTCATGCTTATAATAGGCAACTCTAAGGTTGTAGGTGCTTCAGAATATGTTTCCTTCTAATCCACAACTCAAGGGGAGTTTTTGGTTCCTATTCATTAGATACCCAACATTTTAAGGGCAAGCATCCACAAAGTTTTGGATAACAAGGAATTAATGATTATACTACTAACCACATCCATTAATGTTCTATTACTCCTTTCTACCACTCCACTTTGTTAATGTGTGCCTGGAATAGTGAATTTTGCACATAAGCCACATTTTTCTAGGAACACAAATGGACCTAAACATTGTCCAAATGCATCAAATTTTTTCATAATATTCAACACTTCTATCAAATCTTATGATTTTCACTTTTTTTGTCAAATTATCTTTCTATCTCTCTTACAAGTCCTCAAGGGGTTCATAACTTAATATTTTTCATTAAGCAAGTAGAAATATCTATAACTTGAAAAATTATCTATAAAGGTTATGAAAAATTTTTCTCCACATACGGATGGAGTTTCAAAAGGTCTACATATATTGGTATGTATAATTTTAGAGAGCTAGGTATTTCTTATGGCACAATTCTTGCTATGTTTGGTTTGGTTTTTCTTAATACAATTCACACGTATGCCAAGATCAATAAACTCTAAATTCAAAAGAATTTCAATTTTTCCAATCGTCCTTGAATATATGACCTAAGCATTTATACCACAAATAAGCAAAATTATCATTCACTGTGCTATGCTAGTCCGAAAAGTGAGGAAGACACAATGTAGAGATTTGGAAAATTTTACACCAATTTTCAATTTGTATAAACCACCCGTAAAAACTCTAGAACCAATAATGGTAGTATGTTTAAATAAATTGAAACAACCACGTTCAAACTTCAAAGTAAATCCACCAGCATCAAGTTTTGAAATAAAAATTGAGTTTTGAGAAATCAAATATATATAAAGAGTTTACATTAGATCTAGTTGATAGTCCATATCCAATAGTAGATGATATGTCCTTATATATTCAATTGGGACCTTCTTATAGTTTCCTACAAACAGAAAGTTTTTAGTTGGGTTTATGGTTTAGATTGTAAGGAATCCCTATATTATATTGGGAACATGACTTGTAGTACTAGAATCAAGCCACCAACTATTAGAAGGAACTTTAGTCAAGTTTAATTGAAAATAAATAAAGTTTATATGTACCTTTCTTTTGGAATTAAACTTTACATTTTAGGAAATTTTTTTGATAATGTCCCTCTTGTTTACAATGTAAAAATTACATACCTTTTGTCCTTCCTTTATAGCATCAATAGGAATTGTGACACTTTGGCAAGTGTTTTCTTCTTAAATTTCTTGTCTTGTGACTTATGAATCTTATTAGCTCCTTAACCTACAAGTTTAAAAAACTGTATCCTCAATTCTCTCAATGACCATACTGGACAATTCATTAACATTCCGCTTGTTAGTGTTGTAATTAATTTAGAAAGGTCTATACTCAAGAGACAATGAATTCAAAACAAATTGCACCAAAAATTAGTAACCAACTATCATATCTAGGCTTTTTAATTTTACAGTAATATTAATTATCTCAAACACATGTTGCTACATACTTCGTAACTTATCATACTTTTGTAACCTATCATACTTCACAGTCATGAGCTTAGCCATTAATGTGCTAGCGTGAGACTTGTCTACAAAATGAAATCATTCTTCCACAAGCTTGAGGTATATTTTGGCAATTTCAGTTTGTGAAACAATGGTCTTAATGTTATTTGCAATGGCCATTTGCTTAAAATTAAGGCATAGTCTATTAGACTTTTCTTATGCTTTATAATTTGATTTTTCATCCTCGTTACTTGTGTCCGTGATGGCAGCAACTTTTTCCTCCAATAGTGCTAAGTCAATATTCAAAACACTTAAATGAAAATTGAATCGTTCCCTCCATTTAGAGAAATTCAAACCATTGAGTACGGTATCAAAATAAGTATAGGAATGAAGAGAGGCATGTACAAACGCATAAATGCTCAATAAATTATAAGATTCCAATAATCAAACAAGTATATTGCAAATTTCCTTAAGGTGAACTCAACAATATATGATCATAAGGCCTCAAGATTTTATAAGATAATCAAACAAAACTTATCAATTATAATCAGTATCTTCGGATACAAATATATTTGACAAGCAAATATTGACTTCCTCCATTATTTTTATTGGTCATAGAATATTAATTTACCTTCGGTTAAATTCTGAAATTCTACTAACTAATAAACATCATGTATCCACATGAATTAAATAATGGACATTAAACTTTTATAAATAGATAGACTACTTACTACGTGACAAAAACGATTCGTCAGTTCAGCCACGTAGGTGACTAACAAACTATCCACAATATATTTATATCATGCATAAATTTAATATATAACACATAATTTTGATTTCAATATTAATTTATACATGCTTAATAAAAAGACTATTAGACTGTTAATCAAAATTATAACCTGGTCATAGCTTTTTACGGAAACAGAACAATAGAATAAACAATAACATAGTCATTATTACTCCATCCTTCCGTATTTTGTTAGCGTGCGCACCACACATGTACATAATAAACACTGCTTACCAACATGTCGATTTGGCTAATATGCATATTACCATTTTATATATCCATAATTTTAATTTAGTACATCTATCAAATAACAAAATAAACCATTAAGTTTTGTTTTACTATTAAATAAAAAATATTGATCAAATATTTTTTTTTAATAATACAGAATATTTCTGCACTTTTAAATCATACTTGTAGACACTTGAAAAAAGCCCTTAGAGGCCCGAGTTGGCCCAAACAAACCATCCTTGTTGCCTCTTTACACCATCTAAGTGTAAATAAAATTTGGCTCCCTTCAAATTTGTATTTTGTGTTGTAATTATACATTTTAGAATTTAATTATGTTGTTAACATATTTTATCATCGCACATAAAATTTTAGAACTCCTTTCTTTTAGTAGAAATAATCAGTTATGTTATTTGTAACTAGCGTGTCCCCGGTGTTTTGCAAAGATAACATTTTCGAAAAAAAGTATAAATTAATTAATTAGACAAATAGCATTTATTTATTATTTAAAAGTAAAAACATGCACAAAAAATTATAAAATGAATAACACAATTTAATTTTTAAAAAATTTATGTTGGCTTCATTAATGTGCATCCATTCAAATTTTGACAGCATATTTTTTTTCTAATTTAACATATATTCTTTCTAAGTTAATAAATATTAAAATAGGCTCAATGTATTAAATTTATATAGATTATTAAAGCTTGATGCTCAATGCGGGTGTAAATTTATAAATTATAAATTTATCATATTTCAAAAAATAAAAATAAAATTATTTTAATTAAAAGTCAAAAGAATATTTGAATTATGAAAATAAAGGAAGATAAACAATTAGAAAAGTGATGAAATATGAGAGAAAATTTTAAAAAATAAAATTCAAAAGAAAAAGTGCGGAAAAAAGGATAGAAAAATAAAATAATTTAAAGAGGAGTTATGTAATTTCAAATTATGTCATTGATAAGCCTTATTTCCTTAATAATATAGTATAAACTAAAAAATATTAAAATAAATAATAAATAATGATCAAAAAAATTGAAAAGAGAGGCAATTTGAGTGAAAATAGAATTAGAACTGTTAAGTTTGAAGAAAAGAAAAGAAAGAAAGAAAAAGATGAATAAATAAAAGAATTTAAAATAAAGATAGTTGTGTAAGTTCACGTAGTGCAACTAAAAAAACCTTATTCCCTTAATAAGATAGAATGTGTTTGTGTTTAAAAATTTAAAATATATTTATTCATATAATTAATAACATATACAAATTGATAAGCATATATATATATATATATATATATATATCTGTGTGTGTGAGAGAGAGAGAGAGAGAGAGAATTTAATGAACAGAAGTTTTAAATTATACATTAATTATATAGGATATCAAATATATTATTTTTAGGTATCTACAATATTTATATAGTTTTATTAGACACAGATCTATATATATAACATTTAGTTATTTTTGTTTAATATAATATTTAAAAATAAACTCTGCAGAGATTTTACTAGCAAAAATGGAACTGTTCCGTCTTTTCTCTTTTCTAGCAAAGCTAATTCATCCTTACAAATCTTTAATCCACTTTTGTTTAACCTTATCAGCTATAATAACAAGATGCTTGATAATAGATATACACTCTCCACTCCATGCATGTTAAAATTCGTTTATAAATTGTAAATCTATTATATATTAAATAATTTGATTAAAAGTATAGAAATATTTAAACAATAAGACAAAGAAAGATAATATTTAAAGGATCAAATTTCTATTTTAAATCAATTCATATAAAAATAAGGTTGTGTTTGTGTGTTTATTTTAGACTTTTTCATTCTACCAAAGCATACTCTACAAAATACTGTCCCTGAAAATAATTTGATTTTTCTCTTCCTCCCTTATTTTTATATTATTCTTAAATAAAAACATACTTTATATTATTTTATAATATATAGAGTTATTTATCTAGTTAATGATCCATCAATTCATATAGCTATAACTTTCAAGAATGAAATTTAATTTCGTTATCAATTTATAAACTAGAATTAAGGATGGAATATATAATCAATGTTTTCTACACATTTTGACATTCAAAAATGATGAGAGATGCATACATAGATTGTTTATTTTCTTTTATCACACTCGAACAATTTTCTTGCAATTTTGTGAATTTTTGTTGATTTTTTGTTAGATTGAAGTATCTTTCGTTAATTAATAAGTAAGGTATTTAAATCATAATCAATCAATTTTCACTTTAAGTATTTTGCAATTTGCCCGTCTGGTTCAACGTTTAAATATTAGAAGCTTATTATTTCAAAAATCTATTTGTAACCAATGAGAATTTTCTTTAATATAAATAAAAAATATATAATTCAGAAACTTGATCCAAATTGAGCAGTAGAATATATTTTAAAATTAATTATATTAGCCTAAAATAAATATCATTATTAACTTTAAATAATTTGTTAATTTGTGCAGCTCAAATTAAGAAAACACAATCAAGATTATTTAGAGCAGACGTTATAGTTTTTAAGGGATGAAAAATGTTTAGTTGCATTGTAATTGTCAAGGCGAGTTTCCCTTTCCTCCTCTGTTAATTAGGTGGTCTTCAACGTGGTTAAATAAATGTGAATCACGAAACGAAATTTGATATGAATGATGTGTCAAAAATCAAAGATATGACATTAAGAAATTTATGGGTTACAAGTTTTAAAATTTTAACCAACCAATAGTAAGTTCTTTTAGTAAAATAAGATATCTTGAAATTAAGAGAATTCAAACTTTTAAGAAAAATTCACACGAAAATGTATTTAGTAACAGGGAAATTATCAAGGAAAATTTCATTTTAACCCCTTCCTTTGACTAAGAGTTCTTCCGTGTATTTAAATATATAATATGAATTTTTGAAATATAGAATTTTATATGAACAGCATCACAAAAATTATGATGTGATGTTTAAGAAGTTTATACTTTAAAATTTGAAAAATAATTAGCAAACAAAAGTAATTTTTTGTAAAACAAAGAACCACTATATTTTGAGAATTTAAAATTTTTAGTCTAAACTAACATAAAAAATATATAATTGAATTTAAATTATGGAATAGAATTTGATATGAATAATGTGGTCAAAATTAAGGATTGTGCTGTTTAAGAAATTTCCAAATTTAAAATTTCAAAATAATTGACTATTAATTGTTTGTAAAGTAATAAATAACAAATTTATGATAATTCAAATTTTTAGTTAAACTTAATTAGCACAAAATTATATTTATTAACATTCTAGTTATCAACACATGATTCCATTTTTCTCCATTTGGTACTTGGCCTTCAACATAGTTAAATAAATATGAAATAGGGAACTAAATTCTGATATGAATAATGGGGCAAATATTTAGAATTACATGTTTAAAATTTTATAAATTAAAATTTAAAAAAATTAGTAATTTTTTCAAAATAAAAAAATTAAAATTATAAAAATTCATAATTTTGGTCAAAATTGGCATTTGGGGTTGAACAAAGCCCCTTAACCAAATAGATTACGACTGTGTCGAAACTTAGGCTAAGTTTGTTTTTCAACTTTTGATCTTCCAATATCACATTAAATATTACATAACAATATATTAATTACTTAATAAATTTTCATTCAAACTTAAATCCAAATTTTCTTTCTCTTACACAAATTATTAATCATTTATTTTTCAATTATTATACGTATATATAATTAAATCAAAACTTACACACACATACATTTATATATATGTGTGTGTTGTCGAGTTTCAATGAGTTTGGAAGGAAATTTTCAAACCTTAAAAATGAAATATCAAAGAATATGCTACAGAATTTAATAAAACAAACTCATTCTGTTTTCATCATATAGCATGCATGAAACAATATATACAAGAAGGTCCATAAGTTATATCTTTGAAATCGTATTCCAAAATAAGTGCATTTGTAATCCTCAAGTCGGGACCTTCAAACCCAACCTTTAATTTGTCAATACGATTAAATATGATCTAGTGCCTACTACACCTCTGCAAACACATTTGCTGGACTCTTATTGAAAACTCTTTTAAGCAAGGAGGCTTTAGGACAAGAGAAAGAAGAAGAAGGGTGACTAGAGTCTTTCCTCTCTCTTGCTTGAAAGGGAAGAATTTTCTTGCTTATTTTTCTAGTTGTGTATGATACAAAACTTTTCTAAAAATATTTATTTTTAAGACTCAACCTCCAACATTTAGCAAATTCTTTTTCCATGTATAGTATCTAGGGCACACATGGAATGAGCTCTATGGATTTTCTATATGAACTTATATTTATTTTTAGCTTATAGATTATTTAATTAATAATCTGACTAATAATTACAATCTATTTAGCCTTTTATTATTAATCCCATTATTAATTAAGGCCAACTTGTGTCTTGTCCTTTAATTTAATTAATTTCATTAATTAAATTAAAGGGTTACCATATTTCTAATTAATAATCCTATTATTAACAAACACAATGGAAAATTTATTGGTCAAATCCTATTACAACCAAATTAGTTCCTACACGAGACTTCTTTCGCCTTGTCCAAGAGACTACTCAAGTCTCGTTCTCATCCCAACTAATTTCCACTTCTCCCATATTCTAACTTCTAAGTGTAACTCTTCAAGTTTATTCTTAATTAAAAACGAGCGTAGCTTGAAAAATATAGGTAATGCCTAGCCTATAGCCACATATCATAGCCTAATTAAGATGAAATGAGTGGATCACATAAACCTTATCAATTGTAAATGCCATATGGTAAGAGCCGTTTGTCTTGTTTTGTTTCAACCAAGGGAGAGCAATAGATTTAGTTAAACTCACTAGCTTGATCATTGACCAAATAATGTTGCTTCATGAGACTAATGCTTCTATTGAAAATCTTTTTCAATCACAAACTACCTTGGACATAGACTCTTGTCTCACAGTACATGAATTGCGCAGGACAGGCATCTTGCTTTCTTACAATTAGACAAATCATTTATTAAATACATACATATCTCCATACTGACCCAAGCAATGACACATTGGGTTTAGAACCCTATCTTATATTAACTTAGATATTGACCTTTAATGCATTAATGATACATTAACTATCATGCTCATAAGGTAAACATATTGCATCAAGTCTAAGGCCCATGTGCACTTAGTACAATCACAAAGTAAAATATTGATAGCAAAGAGTAAACTTCAAGTGTTTGCTTCATTCTTTGGGTCAATGTTTAAATACTCATTCTCCAGTGATATATTTACACACATTTTTTCAATATTTCATACTGAACAACATGATGCTTACTATATAAATACAAGGTATGCAAGTCGTACCAACTATCCGATGCCCTTAAAAGAATTACGACTAGTAAATTAGTTTTAGTGATTATGTGCAAAGACAAATTCATAACCTATTATGAATAAGGCTTCATACCATGATCAAATAAGCACATTCAATGCATTACATCATTCAAGATTAAATGTATGAAATACTACCACAATATGAATATAAAAGGAATCAATATTTTGTTATTGTGTGAAATTATACATATACAATGAATGTGGCTGAAATGTCCCTTGTTATTTATCGGTATTAGAGCACATATCACTAATAATCTTCCACTTGCACTTTAATCCTAATAATCCTTATGCCAATTGCTATACTATCTAATATTGATCTTCTCAAGATAGCAAACCAATTGCTCTTGTGTCATTAGCTTTGTGAGTGGGGTCGTTAGATTATCTGTTGAAGTAATTTTCTGCATAGCTATATCACCCCTTTTAATAATTTCTTGAATAATATAGTAACACTTCTCTATATGTTTGGATTTCTGATGAGACATCAGTTTCTTTACTTGTGCGATCACACCATTATTATCATAGTAAAGTAGCAATGGTTGACCCACATCTAGAATTACTTGAAGTTCCATCATGAACTTCTTTATCCAAAGAATCCTCTTTACAACATCACATATGACAATGTATTTAGCCTCAATGATGGAATCTACAGTGGAACTCTATTTGAAACTGTTCCAACTCACTGCACCACCATTAAGGGTGAAAATGTACCTAAAGACAGACTTCCTATCATTCAAATTGACTGAAAATCAAAATTGGCATATCTGTCTACTCTTAAATCCTCATCTCTATATAAAAATGTCATATCTTGAATCCTTCTCAAGTATTTAAAGATACACTTCATAGTATTTCGATGCTCTCTGCCAAGAATAACCTAAGACCTACTTATAACACTTACTACATAGGTAATATCTAACCTTGTATATAGCATTGTGTACATCAAGCTTTCAATAGCCGAAGAGTATGGAATGGCTTTCATGATCCTTCTCTCATTATCCATCTGCGGGCACATGGATTTCAAGAGGTGGATATCATGCCTGAATGGTAGCAATCCTCTCTTAAAGACTTTCATATTGAACCTCTTTAGTATCTTATCTATGTGCAACGTTTAAAAGCAACCCAGCAATGTTTTTTACTTTATCCTATGGATGAGAATATTCAATATATATGTCACTTCTCCAAACTCAATGAGAAAAGCAATTTTGAGATCCATCTACTAAATCTCATAATCTAGGGGGGAGGCTATTGCGAGAAGAATTCAAATTGATTTCAACATTGCTACAGGCAAAAAGGTCTACCCATAGTCAACACCTTCCTTTTGACTATAGCATTTTGCCATGAGCTTAGCCTTACAGGCCTCTACTATTATGCCCAAATTCAGGTACATGACATGGCAGTATCCTCAAGACTTTCATCTTAAGAATACCAAAGCACATTACATTAAAAGTCTAAACCATTATTACAGAGCACAATTACCAAAATTTATGAAGTCTTACACTTATACAAAGAACTCCTCAAGGATTCCAAAAATAGCCAATATCAATAGAAATATCAAAAATTACAATTTATTAATAGCACAACTCTTCAAACTTTAAAATGTCTCGACATAGCTTCTTCATTAGCCCCTAGTTAACTCATTCTCAAAATTCTCAACTGAGAAAGGGGTTATAAAAGGAAAGTTCATGAGCGAAAATGCCTAGTAAAAGATTACCTGATTTAAGGGTTGTGAATAGTTCAAAACATTTATAGAAAAATCATTTCAATAAAATTCCGCACATACAAATATATTTTTTTTGTAACATTTTATGAATTTTGTATGTAGTGAAAAATTCCTTTCAACTTCATTTTGTCATGTAAATTGCTCATCAGTTCAAACGTATTGTGTACATTTCAATTATCAGAACTCTAGTCTTTAATTCCAATTAAGGAGGGTCATATACTCAATCTTTAATCCTAATTAAAAATGTCATACACTTAATATTTTATCTCGATTGAGAGGGTTGCTTGTAGCTGAATGGTCATTCAACTAAATCAAGTGTCTTAGTCTATAAACCCTATTAAGAGGGTCAGTTTCTTTCCTGGTTGAAAGGCCTCAGTTTTCTATCTCACTTGAGTAGGTTGAAACTAGTTCTGCTATACTAACAAACGTCTCAATGAGCATTTCACATATAATATTTTTGTAAATATTAGAGTTTAGCAAGAAGCGTGTTGAACATTGTTATACATGCATCATCACATAAAACTTTCCCGTAAACATCAAATTTCAACAAAAGTTTCTGTATAGTACATTTTATAATGGATCATGATACTTGTTCTCATGCAAAACATATTCTAAAAATAATTTCAACTTAGCATAAAATAATTTTCCCCAATATAAGTGTAGAAACAGTATTGAAACTTCATAAGAATTTTCAAAGAAAATTTCATGATAATTTGAAACTCATACTTTCGCAAACAGTTATGAAAATTCTTGATAATCCATTTACTTGGAACTAGTTTGCTTGATTCGCAGTTTGACCAAGCTTAATTTCTTGATTTCCTATTTAACCAAAATAATCATAGGATTTAGTTCTAATTTATAGTAAGTCCTTTCTTAACCATTGCTTAAATGTAACTAAATTTCTAAGTTATGACACAATTCTTTCAAGCATGGCCTCATATGACTCACACAAGTAAATCATTGGAAAACGTTTTCAAGAGGTACAATTCACATGCTTTCTTGTTTATGTGATTACTTGTATGTTATACAACAAAAATGAATTGGAATTGTTGCACTTGTTTCCATAGTGTACCTATAATGTTTTTATATCTTAGAGTTTTAATTTTCACATGCAAATCCCAATAAAATCTAAACAATGACATCAAAGCCCAAGAGGTACAATTCACATGCTTTCTTGTTTATGCGATTACTTGCATGTTTTACAACAAAAATGGATGGGAATTGTTGCACTTGTTTCCATAGTGTACCTATAATGTTTTTACATCTTAAAGTTTTAATTTTACGTGCAAATCCCAATAAAATCTAAACAGTGGCATCAAAGCCACCTTTAACCTTGCAAAACCATAAAATTTAGATTCTTCCATGATTTACGTTAGTTCTCATGTTAAATTTCATTAAACATGTATTTGATACGTGTAAAAGCTTGTAAAAGTGTTTTGTGGGTGTTCGGTGTTGAGAAAATAGTTTTAAAATTAAATCTTGATCAAAAAACCGAAGGTCTGCAATACTCTACTGCAATCTGTGATTGGTGTCACGATTGCATGAATTGTCCTTGCGGTCATGACATACTATCTCACAAATGTGCCACTAATTATAGGGTTGCATGAATCTCATGGCCGCCAGGGCTTCCCTCGTGGCCACGAATCAAGTGTTCACAACCGCGGGAATTGTTCCCATGACCACAAGCATTGTTTGCACAAAAAATATTTTATAAATTTTGATTTTGAAAAAGAAAATGTTTTCAAAAAATGAAAACTAATGCATGAGATGCTTAGGTTATAGAAATTATCATTAAATATAATTATTTAACTATACATGTGATGTATAATTATTTGGATGTATATTGTGATTAGATTATGGATTTAGGGTACTTATGGATGAATGCACTTATTTTTTTATTTGGTTTTTTATGGATTGCCTAATTAATTTTTTATGGATTGTAATGGCATAAGCCTAAATTTTTATTTTTATTATGTAGAATTTTCATTTGGTTTTTTATGGATTGCATAATTAATTTTTCATAAATTATAAAGGCATAAGCCTAAGTTTTTATTTTTATTATGTAGAATCGAGATTCTCCATGGTACAGCACGTGCATTTGTAAAATATGGATGACATAAAGAGTTGGTGTTCGTGCAGAAAAAATGGAATTGGTGCCGTTAGAGGTTCCATGACATGATGGGCCCATGAAGGAAACCATAAAGACCAAGACAAAAAAGTATTAAAGAAATTCTTATATAATAATATAAGATTTCCTATACTTGTGCACAATTTAATTCTTGCCTCAAATCGAATCTAAAAGTCCATTGTCCTCCACATCTTACTTTTACATTATTTATGATAGATGTATGAGATACATAAAAATAAATAGTGTAAAAAGTGAAGCCTAATATACATGGACCCAAAACTTCCTCAAACAAAAGTAAGTTGTAATAGCAAATTGCCTACCATTCACCAAGCTTGAAGCCCTAAGTGTAGCCTTAGTATTTGATATCATCACATTCACAAGTCACATTGCGATGGTGCCTTAAGAGCAAATGGCCGCAATTGGGATTTAAACCTACTGAGTTATCAATCAGTAGATGTGACTTAAGTTGACCCACGATACCAAGATCTGATAATGTGAGTTATTATTAGGTCATAGGTCAAAGGAAAAGATTAGACCATGCATGAGATGTGTTGGTGAGAGTTGCCACTCATTAGACCTTGCATACCAAGAACAGTATGCATGAGGTATGTTATGTCCAATAATGATCTCAATCACTAACTAAGGAGCTTTTACCAATAGAATTTTCATTTTCCACTTGAGGGACTGTGGGATTCAAAAAAATCTAATGGGGGGAAGCCATTTTGATTTAAAGTCCATAATCATAAACAGTAACTCATATTGCAACCAAACTAACAAGTCTTGTATATTTTTTGTAGTTTATTGTTATCTTGAACAATGTACATCCTCCTAGTATTATTATTGAAATAGACCCTAATGTTCACTGAGAGCGAGATGGTCAATTGATTTCAAAGTTTGAGAAGAGTTCTCGTTGTCAAAAGAATTGGCAAAATCTTAGAAGCTATCATCTCATTCCAAGAAGAAAGGGTTGTCTTTAAGGAGTCTAGGCTCTCAATTAGTGAAACTAAGGGGCGCAAGACCAAGAGAAGGAAATCCAGCATTCTCAAAGCTCATGGAAGGGGCACAAAATCCAATGCCCATGTTGGCAAAGAAAAGAGTTTTCAATGCAACAAGCAGAGGCATTAGAAGAGGAATTGTGTTGAATCCCTCAACAGCTAAGAGGTTGGCACTAGACACATGGAACACTGTGTTTAAGAAACATCTTATTCCATTGTGTGTTCTCTACGTCTTAGATCTTAGATTTAGGTGCTTCTCATATTTGCACTTCAAGTTAATATTTAGTTAAAAGTAGATCACTTGAAAAGCGAGAAGTAATGATTAGGGTCAATGGTGGGGCAAGTGTTGTAGCCACTATAGTAAGCACTGCTCCAATCAAGTTATATCTAGTCATATTTTGGGCCTAAGAGATTATTTCTTGTCACCAAACAGGCTCAAAAATATTATCTCTATACCTTTATTGGTGAAAGAGGGTTATGAATTCTCTTTTGGTAACGATAAGAGCCAAATTTATTATTATAATAAATGGGTTAGCACTGCCTCATTGGTAAATGGCCTATACTACTTGAATTTGGATGATAAGCCCGTGATAAATACCATTTTAAACAAAAATCCAAGGGATGGTGCAAATCCTTGGCATTTGTGGCATCTTAGATTAGGCCATGTTCCTTGGCATCAGGAAAGGAACTCTATCCAACTTGCGAATCTTATATCCTAGGCAAGACGGCTAAAAGTCCATTTGATAGACATTGAAAGGACCACTGGGGTGTTGGAGTTAATCCACACTGACGTTTATGGGCCATTTAATAAAATGGTAAGAGGAGTCTTTCTCGACTTCATAACCTTCATCGATGACTAGTCTAGGTATGGTTATGTGTATTTAAAGAAATATAAGCTTGAATACTTTGAAAAGTTCAAGGAATTCAAGGCACAAGTACATAAGCAAATAGGCAAGCATATAAAAGCATTGTGATCAAATCATGGAGACGAGTACATGAGTGCCAAGTTTGCTAAGTAGCTCAAAAAGAATGGTATTGTTTCACAATTGACACCATTGAAGACTCCTCAATTAAATGGTGTAGCTGAGCTAGGAATTGAACTTTATTGGACATGGTTTGATCTATGAGGAGCTTCATCAACTTACCCATATCCATATAGGGATATGCCCTTCTTACTACTGCAAACATTTTGAACAGGATTCCCTCTACCCCATACAAGATGTGGACTGGAAGGAAGCTAAGCCTTAAACACTTAAGGACTTAGGGATGCCCAGCTTTACTAAGCAAGATTACAACGAACAAGCTAAAGGCAAAAGCTGTTATGGGCCACTTTATAGGATATCTTATGGATTCCATGGCATATGATTTCTAGGTACCCAAAGACGAGGATTTTCATCGACTATTAGGCACATTTTCTTAAAGAAGGGTTCGTTGGAGAAAGTAGTGCAAGTAGAATGATAGTGCTCAAGGAAGTTGAGTATAAGGAACAAAACAGTGATCCCTTAAGGCAAGTTCCTATTCAAGGGCAACCTTCTGAGGTGCAACTATTGCAATAATCAAGTGGAATCTCTCAAGGACCAAAGAGACATGGTTATGTCCTAGAGAATAGACTAGAGTTGTTCATAATAGGAGATAATGATCATGGAGATGATCCTTCTACTTTTGATCAAGTAATGGCAGACAAAGACTCCACTAAGTGGCTGGAGGTTATGAAATTCGAGATAGATTCAATGCAAATGCGAGGCAAGTATGTACTCTAGTAAATTTACCTAGGAAATTGTTCCCATCAGATGCAAGTGGGTCTACAAGAGGAAAATTAATTTGAATGGTGAGGTAGAGACCTATAAGGCTGAGCTAGTGGAGAAGGACTATAGTCAAAAGAAGAGAAGTAACTATAAGGAAACCTTCTCAGCAGTAGCAATGCTCAAATCCATTTAGATCTTACTTGTGATAATCACCTACTTAGATTATGCGATTTGATAAAAGGATGTCAGAACCACTTTCCTCAACAAGATGATTAAGGATGATATTTATATGGTGCAACAACGCAATTTTGAAGTCTAAAAGGAATCCTATAAAGTAAGCAAGTTTAAAAGGTTCATTTATGGCCTTAAGCAAGCATTGAGGATTTGGAATCTTTGTTATGATGGTGCAATCAAATTGTTTAGCTTTATCAAAAACGAAGATGAACCTTGTATATACAAGAAGTCTAGTGGGAGAGCAATCACATTCTTAAGGTTATATGTAGAAGACATACTACTGATAGGGAATATTGTTGGGATATTGACCTTACTCAAAACCTGGTTATCCAGTACCTTCTCCCTGAAACACTTGGAAGAAGTAACTTAGATCTTAGGCATTCAAGTCTATAAAGATAGAGTGAAAAGATGGCTGGGTCTCTTCCAAGCCTTATACATAGACAAGATACTGAAGAGGTTCAGTATTAAGGCTTCTAAAAGAGGATTGTTACCATTTAGGCACTGCATTTATCTCTCAAAATCCATGAGCCCCAAAGACATATAATGAAAAAAGAAAAATGGATGCCATTCCATATGCTTCAGCCATATGAAGCCTAATATATGCAATACTATACATGAGACCAAATATTTCCTACACCATAAGTGTTACGACCGGGTTTTGAGTGAATCCTAGTAGATAGCATTGGAATGCTGTTGAATGTATCCTTAAGTACTTGAGAATGACTAAGGATATGGTACTTATCTTAGTGATCAAAGAGTAAACGAATACACCAATTCTAACTTCCAGTCGGATGTTGATGATAGAAAGTTTATCTCCTAATTTATATTTACTTTAAAGATAGAGCAATCAATTAGAAGAATTCCAAATAAAGTGTGACTGCAAACTCCACTATTGAGGTTAAGTATATTATGGCATGTGATGCTGCCAAGGAAATTGTTTGGATAAGGAAGTTTATCACAAAATTTTAGGTAGTTCCGAATGTGAATCAGCAATTGCCACCTTACTATGACAACGATGGCATGATCACATAAGAGAAGGAACCAAGGTCTTCTCAAAAATGTAAATACATAAAGAGGTATTACCACATTATTCAAGAAATCATTAGAAGGGCAACGTAGCAATGCAGAAAATAGTTTCAACTAGCAATATGCTAACCCACTTACCAAGCTGATGACTCAAGTGTAGTTGGATCGCCATCATCAAAAGAAGGGACTTAGATACCATAGCGATTGTCATTAGCAATACTGGTGTTATAGTGCAAGTAGAAAATTTTTACTGATATTCCTTCTAACACCAATAGATAATGATGGATGTTAAAGGACATTGTACTTGAATATGTATTTTTTCATAGTAATTAATAAAATATTGATTTTTATATCAATGTTCTGGCAAGTTTTTTATACATATAAATCTTAATTGACGTAAATTATTGTATGCTCCCACATAATTGAGTTAAGAAACCTTATTTATAAAAGGTTATGAATATGGGTACAAAATTATCTTAATACTCAATTACTAAAATTAGCTCACAAATCACAGTCATTCTAAAGGGTAATATAGAATCGGTACGACTTGAATACCTTATATTTATGTGGTGTGTGTCATATCATTTGATATGAGATACTGAGAATATGTGTGTGTGGATGCACCATTGCAGAATGGCCATTCGAACAATGACTTGCAAAGCGAAGCAAATACATAGAGTTCACTCTTAGCTGTTGATGTCCCACTTTGTGATCGTGTTAAATGTGTGTGGGCCTTATACCAAAAATAACATGGTTGTCTGTAGACATGATGATCAACGTATCATTAGAACATTAAGAGCCAATATCTATCTTACTATAGGACAAGGCCATAAGCCTAATGTACCATTGCTCGAATGTATATCTCCATGTGTGCATTCAATAAAAAGATTGTTTCCTTGCAAGTGAGCGAAGCATTTGTTCTATGCAATTAATGTTCCATGAGATAAAAGCCCATGGCCAAGGTAGTGTGTGATAAGAAAGGAATTTCTAATAGAAGTATCTGTCTCATAAGGTAACATTGACTAATTACATGACCAAGTTTGTGAGTTTGACTAAATCCATAGTTCTTATTCAATTAGAACAAAATAAGACAAAAGGTCTATACCACATAGAATTCATGGTCGGAAATATTCATTGTATCCATTTCACTTCACCTTAATTTAGGCTACAATATTTGTCGTAGGTTAGGCGCTACCATACCATTTGAACTATATTCATTACTAATTAAGGATACACCTAAATAGTCATACACATAAGTTTGATGTGTATGATGGATGTCAAATCAGTGGATTATATACGAGACTTGAGAAGACTCGTAAGATATTTTGTTTAGTTGGATTGAATTAAGTAAATTACATTGATACTTGTTGACAATAAGATTATTAATTAGAAGTACAATGAACCCTTAATTTAATTAATAGAGATTAATTAAATTAAAGGTGTAGGACACGAATGGAATTATTCAACATCAATCATGTTTGCTAATAATGTGATTATTAACTAAAAATATGATAGCTTTTATTAACATAATTAATTGAGTTGAAAGTATAATTCTATTAAGCATCAATTATTAATAGAGATTAATAATTAAGAGACTAAATGGGCCTTAGTCATTCATAAAAATTAATAATTAAAAGATATAGGCTGAATTATTCATAAGGTTAATAATTAAAAGGTCTATGGACTAGGAATGAATTAAAGATCCATGTCGTAAAGCCCATGGAGTCCATTACTTAAATTCTAGTGTCTTAACTATTTAAACATTTTAGAAGAGTTCTAAACATAATAAGAAAGCTGAAACCCATCAAGTAAGAAGAAAAATAATTCTAACTACCCTCTCCCTTTCTTCTTGTCCCAAAAAGCCTTTGAGCCCAAAGAGTTTGCATTAAAACCTTGCAAAAAATGGTTTTTGCAAGATGTAAAAGATAAAAGACACTCTTCACACACCATCTACGTGAACAAATTAGAGGTTGAGGTTCGAGTATCATAATTCAAGAAAGCAAGTAAATTGTTGGAAAACGTTTCCAAGAGTCATAATTTCGCAGCATATCTAAAATGGTTTTTTTTATCTTAAAGTTTGAATTTTTACATGCAAATCACAACGAAGTCGAACAATTTCTCAGTACAGAGGCATCATCGTATGATTCTTCATTGCCTGCAGCATTGTCTAAATATTTTTATAATGGTATGTTAGTGTTAGAGTGTTCATTACAATAATTTTGAAAAGGAAATAGATTCTGAATCAATTGTAGTCATACCTTGTAACATATTATTATCTACCATTGGCTCAAACATGTTGCACTGGCCTAGTTGTACGACCACGATCATAATTCCCTCCAACAGTACCAGCAAAGGGATTATTACTAAATGTCTGAGTTGACAATGTCCTATTAAGAAATTGTCGTCTTCACAAGTAATTCTTATGTTCAATTATTTTTTAAAAAGGTATATAATAGAACAATCATTTATTTATCAATAAAATAGAGGTGACAATCTTACCATTTGATGTATTTGAGTAATACTTCTCTCGAATGATAACTTAACTCTGCAATTCACTCCTTCGTTCTTCCAAAACATGCTCTTTATGTCGAATGCATAAATTTAATAGTCGAAGTAATATTAACTTAAATTTAAAAACAAAAAAAATGAAACGAGATACCTTGCTCAATGGGAACAGTATGACGAGTGCAAATCTTGTGAGAAACAACATCATCATGGATTGTCTTATTTCTTATCAGGAAATGATAAATGTATTATTGATTTTTAATCTAGACATTTTATCGTACTATGAGTAGAAAAAGTAAAGAATAATAATACATGTGTGGAAATAACATATTAATTGACGATAAGAACTATAACTTTTTTATTACCACTAGAGTGCGTACCTGTTGTAAGACCATGTGTATCGTGCGAGTAATTTCTACCTCTAGTTTCTTGAATTCGATACATCAAACAAGTCAATGGCTTTCAATTAGAACATGTAGAAATCTGCTTCTATTCTGATTCCATGATAATGGTGCATGACTATTAACTTCTTCAATATTGTCAAGATATTGTGTGCTTGAGCGATTATTCTGTACTCCCCATCAATTTGGGCTACATTTGGCGAAAATAATCATCATTTAATCCCCTGTGTCACTTAAAATATAGAATACTTTATCATTGGAGCCTCGCAAACTTGCACATTATTTTGTTGTTATTCATTTTTCAAAATTTATAACGAATATCAACATCATAATTATGAAATAATATATTGTTCACCAAATTAATAAAATGTAATAATAGTCAAATTTATGTTGAAATATTTATTTAAAAATCTTTGTTATAAGTAGAATGGTTTTAAATTTCCTTTAAATGTACACATTGGTCTTGGTCAATATTTATATATATTTTATTATATCCTTATTCTCGTGAGTGTTAACTAGTCAATATTTTTTCTTTTAATTAACTCTTTTAGAGGCCAATAACAACTAATATTATTTTTTCAAATAAACTTGATTGATCATTAAAGTAAGACGTTACTAATTTAAGTGAAAGGAATAATTATACAACATTAATAAAAATATTTATGTTTCAAAAGACGTCTATCATTACGAATATATTATATAGGAATTTATTGGCCACCATTATTAATTATATTCCAATATATTTTTGACAATAGTCATATTTTCAGATTTATCAGTTGATATTAATCTAATTTTTTAGAAAGAGAAATAATAATGAAATTATGGCACTTTCTAAATTTAATTAGATATTTGTTTATCCTTATCTTTATCGTTTAGAAAATAATCAGCAATTTAATGTCGTTTGTTTATATTTGACTAATGATGAAACTCATAATTTACTTGATATGGATTTTTTCATTAATTATTATTTAAGGTTACATTCTTTTGGGCATTTTTTAAATATATTGTATTAAAATTTATCGCAACAACTGCTTGTATAAATATTTTTGCAATTTTTAATTGCTTGTTCAATATTAGCCAGCTATTCGAAATATGTAAATTATGATTTAAGCATCATTCCCACTATTTGCTCATGTCTGATCAATCCATTACAAATCAAGTCAAACAAAAGAACATATTTGAAACGGGCAAAAGACAAATCATGTTAAAGAGTGGCTCATGATCTTGTTTCCGGAAGCAGGGCTCCTGACCTCAAGTAATAGGATCACAACCGCGAGGAGGAAAGGCACAGTGGCGAGTTGCCAGCCAGGACAGTTTCTGTCACAGACATGGACGCGATTGCGAGGCATTATTCTGGGACTATGAAGCACAGTGCCACAAACGCGGGTAGCAAGACAACAAGGAGACAGAATGAACTGCAGCTAACTCCACGGTCATAAAACAGGAGTCTGCAACTACAAAACCAAAATTTGCAATTGCAATCCCAAGAGCAAGATTTACATAACCCAATGAGTCTGCGACCGTGATGGGAGTCTCTGCAATTGCAAAATGGACCGTGGAGTGAGCAATTAATGGGTTGGGTTTTGAAGGTTTATTAACGCATATAAATGGATACTCTTGTAATGTATAACCAGGACACTTCTGAATAAAAATTTTATAGCCATCGCCGCTCCCACGGACGTAGGCCTTTCTTGTCAAACCTCGTTAAATTATTATGTTCTTCTAAGATTTTTACTTTAATTCCATGAGATCCTATACACAACATATGGCATGCGAGCCAGTTGGCAATTAAAGGGTGAACAAGGTAAGCACCAAATCGCGATAGCATCCAGTTCATATGTGAAATTCTATGTGACCAAATTTGATGGCTCGAGAAATTTTGGATTGTGGAAATGAAGGGTGAAGGATTTGTTGGTACATTAATGATTGTTGAAAGCAACACCAGGTAACACACCAAAAGATATGGATGAACTTAATTGAGAAGAACTATAAGCGTGAGTTGAAGTGACAAGCAAGTTGTGTCTGGCAGATGAAGTGATATATCACATAAGGGATGTTGAGTCTCCATCCAAAGTTTAGCAAATTTGGAGAACTCCTATATGTCGAAGTCCTTCACGAACAAGCTATACCTAAAACAAAAGTTGGATGTCTAGCAAATGCAAGAAGCTGCAAATTTAGTCCAACATATTAATATTTTCAATCAGTTGCTTACAGATTTGTTAAAACTAGATGTGAAAATTGAGGTTGAGGATAAAGCTATGATTTTGCTGGGTTCCTTGCCCACATTGTTTCACGTGGGGGATGGAGACGGTAGTACTTGAGGAGATTACATCAACCTCGGTGCCTAACAACCAAAGGAAATTAACTACTCGCGAAAATTCACAAAGTGAAAGCATACACGAGAGGTAGTCAAGAGTGCAGGCATAGAAAGTGCAAGGATGGGTCCATGAAGAGGAATTTGTAATTAAAATCTAGAAAAAAGAAGAAAATCCAATGTTTCAAGTGCCAGCAAATTGGCTACATGAAAAGGGACTGTCCAAACATGAAAAAGCAAGGTGATGACAAGAAAAATGAAAAATCATCAAAATCTACAAATTTGGTGGGGGAACTTGATTCGAATGGTAGCTACAATGATATGCAAGAGGTTTCATTTACGTGGTTCTCATATTCATGGATTCTAGATACGAGTTATTTATACCACATGACATCCAACAAGGAGTGGTTCTAGTCATACAGGTCAGTTAATCTTAGACATGTTCTATTAGGAGAAGATAAACCATGTAAAGTTATTGGAATAGAACAAGTTAAGAATAGGGCGTATGATGGTGTAGTTAAAACTTATCGAATATTAGACATATTCCAAAACTAGTAAAGAATTTAACTTCACTAGGTACTTTGTATAAGAATGGTTTTAGTTACAAAACAGAAGGGGATTCCTTATGAGTATCCAAGAGCGTGTTGACAGCAATAAAGGTTAGCATGACTGATGGGAACAACTACAAGCTTACAAGGAGTACAATTTTGGGTGGAATAGCTACAGTTGAGTCTGAATCAGATGCCACCATGTTATAGCTTTTGAGTTTAGGCCACATAAGTGACTGAGGTATGATTGAATTGCAAAAACAAAGCTTGTTGAAGGCCATAAGCTACTGCAAATTGGAATTTTAAAAATATTATGTACTTAGGGTGCAATTTAAGATACAATTCAAGACTAGCAACCAGAAGACTAAAGGAATTCTGGATTATGAACACTCTAATGTCTGAGGGCCTACTAAAAAGCTTTTTTGGGAGGCTCAAACTAGTTTATTACATTCAAAGATGACTTTTCCAGGAAGGTAAGAGTTTATTTCTTTAGATAGAAATCAAAAGTATCTAGATATTTAACTAGTGGAAAGCAGAAGTCAAGATTTAGACTAATGAGAAAATCAACAATTTGAGAATTGATAATAGGACTGAATACTTCGATTCATAATTTTAGAAAATTTTGCAAAGAATGGAATTCAAAGACACTACACAGTACGAAAAACACCTCAGTAGAATCGAGTTTTAGAAAGGAAGAGTAGGATAATAATTGAATGACTAGGTGTTTGAGGCTAAATGCAGGGCTTCCCAAAATGTTTTAGTCAGAAGAAATAATCACAAAATGGCTTCTTATTAAAAGGTCACCATAGATTGCTTTGGATGGGAAGATTGTAAAGGAAGTCTCAACAGATAACTTTGTTGACCTATCTAACTTAAGAAGTTTTGATTGTCCAATATATGTGCATGTTCCAAGTGATAAAAGGTCAAAAGTTGATTCTAAATCACAGCCTTATATCTTCATTGAATATGTGAAAGGTGTGAAGGAGTACAAGTTTAGAGATCCTGTGATAAAGAAAGCCGTGATGAGTAGGAATGTAATGTTTGATGAGAAGGCCATCCTAGATTCACATCATAAAAGCAATGTACCAATTAGTGAAGATCCAAGCCATGATTCCAAGGAAGTTCCATTCAAAGTGGAGAGTCATGCAGGAAATGAAGGAAAGACTAATGATTCTAGTTTGGATGATGATGTGCACCACTGCATAGCCATGGATAGACTAAGGTGCACTATTAAGCCACTAGCATGGTTACGAAAATATGGTAGCTTGTGCACTTATTGCAAGTAATGGGGACTCCATTACTTTCTAGGAAGCTATATATAGTCTTAACATAACTAGTAGGAAGGAGATGATGCAAGAGGAAATAAACTCACTACACAAAAAAAGAACTTAGGAGTTGGTTGAACTATCCAAAGGAAAGAGGACTATAGGATATAACTGGGTGTACAAGAAGACGCCAGAAATGATAGAGATAGAAACGAAAAATTTTAAGGCCAGATTAGTAGCAAAGGGTTACTCATAGTAGAAAGGAGTGGACTACGATGAAGTATTTTCTCTCATGGTGACGTACACATCCATTAGAGTGGTGCTAGCTATAACAACCCATTTTAACATGCTTTTAAGGAAAATGGATGTGAAGACTACTTTTCTGCATGGTGATTTAGAATAGGAGATTTATATTGAACAACCAGAGAAGTTCAAGCAAACTGGACAAGAACATTTGGTTTGTAGACTTAAGAAATCACTATATGGTCTGAAACAGTCTCCACGACAATGATATAAAAGGTTCAAATCCTACACGACACAAATAGCTATAAAATGTGGGAGTTTCATTGTTGCATATATGTTAAGGGTCTTAGTGTTTGTTTATACATTTATTTGTTGTTATACGTTGATGATATGCGTTTAATATGAAAGACTTAAATGCTGCAAAGAAAATACTTGATGATATGTTGTCATGGTTTGTACTAGGCCAAGCATAGCACTTACTGTTAGTCAGGTTAGCAAATACATGGCTAAACTAAGGAGACAGCACTAAGAATCAGTGAAGTGGATCTTTTGATATTTGAAATGTACTTCAAATTCGGGAATCCTCTTTAGTAGTCAAAATCAAAATCTGTTAGTTGTAGGCTTTGTAGATTCAAACTACATAGGAGACGTGGATAATAGAAGATCTACTACAGGGTATGTGTTTACTCTTGTAGGTGGGCCTATTTATCAGAAGTCAATGGTTTAATCGATAGATGCCCTTTCCACAACTAAGGCAGAGTATATGATTATTGCAAAAGCAACTACAGAAAACTCTATGGGTTGCTAGTTTAGTAAGAGAATGGGCATGGAACAAGGTATAGTACATGTACTTTTAGAGAGCCAAAGTACCATTTATCTAGCAAAGAACTAGGCATACCATGCCCAGACTAAACAAATAGTAATAAGGTATCACAAAATTAAAGAGTTAATTAATTCAAACAAAGTGTTTCTGGAAATGGTGCATACTTTGGAGAATGCAACAGACATATTGACCAAGTTGGTTACTGCAAACAATTTCAAGCACTGCTTAGACTTGTTGAATGCCACAAGGTGGTGATGAAGGATGATGCCAAACCAATTAAAGGACCATTTGCCATGGTGAAGATTGTTAGGGAGTGACTCATGATCATGTTTCCGCAAGTAGGGCTCACGATTGCAAGGAGGGAAGGCGCGATCACAGGATGTGTTGCGAGCGAGGATAGTTTCTATCGCAGCCATGAGGCATCATTCTATAACCACGAAGCACGGTATCATGAGTGCAAGTAGTAGGGTAATGGAGCAATAGAATGTACTTGGGTCAACTCTGAGATCACGAGACAAGAGTTGAATTCGCAGTTGCAATCCTAAGAGCATGATTTACATAACTATCACTATCAAGACTAGCAGTCACAAGGAATGAGTCCACAACTATGAGGGGAGTCTCCGCAATTGCGAAATGAATTGTGAAACGCACAACTAGGTTTTTAATGGCTGGGTTTTGAGGGTGTGGTTACACATATAAATGCATACTTTTGTAACTAGTAACAAAGACACTTCTCAATAAAAATTTAATAGTCACCACTAAATGTAGGGCTTTATTGTAGAACATCATTAAATTCTTATGCTCCTGCTAAATTTTTACTATTTCACGCAGCAAATTACTACTAGACTTAAATTCAGGAAAAAAGAAATGTATGAATTAGTAAATTTAGGTATTTGTTCCAATTGACTAACTCAACTATTCATATAATCTATTGTAACTTTAAATGCATGTGATCAACAAAGCAATTTCAAAAGAGTAGTGTTTAACCTACATGTTTTGTTTCGACTGTAGACTAAATATTATACGGGACAAAAAATTATCAGAAATAATTTATTTAAGCAGGAGTAATTATACATAAATGCAATAAATGAGGTTATTATTAAGACACAATACAAAGTAGAATTTTCCTGAGACTAAATAATGTCCCCTTGGAACAATTTACTGGCCTAAGATTAGTATTCTATAAATTGTCGTTAGATTAGGGTAAATATTAACTTAGAACAAAAACTAAATCAAGAATTCTTCATTGAGCAAATAATTTTATCATATTGTGTATAAGAAGACAAATTAGATATCCAATTGGAAGTAACATTATTTCCATCTGGACCCAGTAAAAAGAAAAGGAAACTTTTATAACTCAATTTAATTTGCATTATCGAGCAATTCGCTGTCATTGATTCAATAAATATTTTGTCAAATACATCGCCAAATTTGACCTCATTAATTGACCCAAATATTTGTGTTATTGATTCTTATTATTCTTCTTTAATTAGCCTTTAAATTATTATTTTTACCTAAACAATTCCCTGGCCTATTCTCATTGAGGGAATTGACAGTTACATTTATTAATGTGGAGGTCACATTTCCTACAAATACCCCTTACAATAGACAAATAAAAAGAGTTGACCATTTGTTCTCAACAAGCTGCTCTGTAATTCTACTATTTTGTTCTCATTAATGAAATTTTCCCTATCCTCTGCTCGTAGACATGGGCTAATCACATTAAATTCTTGTGTTTGTTATTTTATTTATATTTTTTTACACAATATTTTGTCAGATTAAAAAAAAATAGTACCACATAGTTTTAGACCGCATCAATGCCCTCAAATAGATAATAGATTAGTGGTGGTTACATTAAATGTATTATATTTTTCTATGAAAACTATAAATGATATTTAATTTTTTAATTGTTGGTAATTATATATTTATCATCTGTGTTATGCTTATAATACTTTTTGAGGGTTATGAGACTTTATTAGGCTAGTCTAGCCTCCTTTCTATAGTTGAATTATGGCCCACATTCTTTTATTAAATTACTGGAGGCCTGTTTCTTTTAACACTGCAAACCCATATTAAAAGCCCAAAACTTAACTCTAATAGTGCAAGAAAGTCAATTTATCTTTTTTTTTTTTTTTTTTTGAACGGCACTGTCTCTCACCGTCACAAATGGAAATTATTGTTGTATTGTTCCTGTGAATAGTTATATTTTGCATGTAGCAGATTACATGAAAATGTAGATTATCATAATAAGAGGCACAAGTTTTCATAATAGTAATATTTTCCTTAAGAAAAAATTTAATCAAATTTCAAACTAAATCTTACATGCTAATACAATTAATATATCTTATTTGTTAAATAACTAATTGATCACTACCTATGCAATAAAATCATTGAAACAAAAAAATTATATTCCGAATGAAGTAATTTACTATGGGAATGTTTTAGTTGGCAAATTATCATACAATTTATTTTTCTTTTAAGAAGGACAGTGGTAAAGTTCATCAATACTTTGAGACAAATAATTTATTTTATTTTGCCATTGTATAAAACAATAAATTTGCAAAATAATTAAAAATTTTGATTATTTTGAATTAATACAATTATTTTTTAAACAAAAAACTTTTTTACATGCAATGTAAATATCTCAAATTCTATCAAAGGATGTGATTAAATTATATCTATGAATTTAAATTAAAACAAATAAAAAATACATATTTTAAAGGTAAATTTTAAAATACGAGCCAATCCTTTCAAATAAAATTACAAAACAAATGATAAAAATCACATGAAATTTATGTTCATGCTTATAAGTGTTTTTGATTCATTAATATTGGTTTGTTTGACTATAAAATTATAATGTTCAAATATTAATATGCACAGAATGCATATTAGGTTTGCATTTCTGTTTATTATTATTCTTTTTATTTTTATCTATTTAATTTCTTTATTTCATTTTTATTACAAAATCATTTGGGTGATGTATACGTGTGCTGAAATTTGATCTTTCATTATACTTTATTGTTAAAAAATGACATGTGGATAAACTTATTACGGATAAAAACTTTATTTACAGCAACATTGTTTTTATATTGTATTATTATTAAACATTTTTTTTTTGTATTGGATGCGTCTAATTTCAATTCATTTGGCTAAGTTTGAATCTATAGTGGCTATTAGGTAATGTGAAGAGTATTGATGAATGGTCCAGGGTATATCAAGATTTCGTACATAATACATAAAATTTATTGCATGCAAAAATATTGTGTTTTGTTTATATTCAAATCGAGTTCAGTAGTAAACTGCCATGTCGTAATTGAGGAATACCAAATCATTCATTTGACTTTGATTTTTTATTAGATCAAACTCATATAGCTATTCAATTTAAAATTGATTCAAAAATAAAAAACACGATGACAATGTTGGTAAAAGTAATGACTATAATTGTCAAACTTAAATGCTTGGAGACATTTTGATTGAAATACACATAAGAATCTTCCACTAACTCAACAAAGTAGTGAAGGCAAATAATTAACTCTCTAATACAAAACTAATACTTCAACTATGTACCTAAATAGGTGGATGCACCAAAAGCTTAAGCCAATATTTTATGATTAACCTAAACAACCCTCTAGGGCCAACTCTTCTCCGGACTAGTTTGTAGGAGTTAATTCACAAAAGCCCGACTTATAGTCAACACATAAATTGTTAGTGATATGCCCTCTAAAACCAAATTATCAATGAGGAATACTTAAGGAATATTAGTTATAAATATTATTTTTATTAATAAATAAAATATTGATTATTATTTTATCAATATTTTGACTATATTTTTATACGTGTAAATCTTGAATAACGTACAGAGTTGCATATGCATATGTGATTGTATTAAGAAACCTTATTCATAAGAAGTTATGATTATTGATATAAAATTATCTTAGTACACAATCATTAAAATCAGTCCACGAGTCTCAAACACTTTAAAAAGTATTAGAGAGTCGATATAACTTGCACACCTTGTACTTGTACAATAAGTATCATATCATACAATATGAGATATTGAAAATATATGTGTATAAATACATCATTAGATAATGAGTATTTGAACAATAACTCGCATAACAAAGCAAATACATAGAGTTCACTATTTGCTATCAATGTCTTGTTTCATAATTGTGTTAAATATGCATGGACCTTAGACTTGAGACAATATGGTTGTCTTATATATAATATGGTAAATGTATCATTGGAGCATTAATGACCAATATTAATTCTAGTATGGGATAGGGTCATAAGTCCAAAGTACCTTTACCCAGTTACGTGTAGAGGTATACGTGCATTCAACAACGGATTTGTTTCCTTGCAAGTAAGCAAAGTGTTTGTCTTATGCAATTAATGTTCTATGGATGGAAATCCTTAGACAAGGTTGTGTGTGATTAGAAAAGAGTTTCTAATAGAAACATTAATCTAATGAGGAAATATCAATTGGACATATGACAAAATTTGTAAGTTTGACTAAATCCATGACTCTCGCTCAATTGAGATAAAGTAAGACAAAAAATATGTACTGTATGGCATTCACAATCAAGAGGGTTTATTGTGATCCATTCACTTCATTTTAGAACAGCTAAGATATGGGCCACAAGTTAGGTGCAACCTATATCCTTTGATCTATACTTAATGCCAACCAAGGATGAACTAAAAGAGTCACACACATAAAAACAAATTATGGTTTAAGACACTTGCAAATTGGTGATTATAAGGCTTGAGAAATCTTGTTGATGAGGTTCGAAAATTCTGATGATGGAACTAATTTGGTCGCAATTGGATTAGACCAAATTGGAATGATTTATTCCTCATTATGTTTGTTAATAATGAGATCATTTATTAAAAATATGATGAATCTTTAATTTAATTAACATGGATTAATTGAATTAAAGAGTAAGGAACAAAGAATTATTTTATACCTATTATGTTTGTTAATAATGGGAATTATTAATTGAAAACATAATAGGTCTTAAATTTAATTAATGAGATTAATTAAATCAACAAAAATAATTCAAATAGGTTTTAAATAACAATTAGAGATGGATGGATTTGAATTAATTCTAAGGTTTATATGAAAGCCTATAGAATTCATTCGACAAGCCTTGGATATCTAAGTGTGTGTGTGTGTGTGTGTGTGTGTGTGTAGGATTGCGTCTTAAGAATAATACACTTAGAAGAGTTCCAAAAGAAATTACTATTCACATGACCAATGCCTCCACTACTATTCACGGGGTACCATTCACCTTCATCATTTGCACATTAGAGAAAATAATTGCTAACCTCCCTTTCAGATTTCCTCTTAAGCAATTCTCCAAATACAAGGAGTTATAGAATTTCACAAAGGAATTTGTGTAGATTCGTTGGAGAGCCATAGCTAACACCCTGTTCATGTAAATAAATTAGAGACCAAAACCTTATTATGACTCATGGATCATAAACTAGAATTACAAATTCCAAGTAATCGTCCATACAACTATTCTGGAATTTATATTTATGTGTTTTATACAACAAAAAGTGGATTAGGATGGGATTTCGTATTCTACTACATTCTCTGAATATTTTTTGTTTAAAATTTGAAAACTTTTGCATTTTATACCCGTTGAAACCTATCATAGGCAAATCAAACTATCAACCCAAAACACTCAGCTCTTGCACGACTAATCTTCTAAGAAGTGCACACCTTTGCTTCCTTGACTTCTTATCTAATATTTGTAGTTGAAAATTCTTGAATGTCACAACCCAAAATTCTCTTTTGGATCAAGTTGTTTGTTCTTAAGAGTTGGTTCCCGATCAGCTTCATTCTCTATTGCAAAAACCAATTTCAACAGTTTAAGATGGACTTAAATACCTTAGTACCTAGCAACAAGTATCTTGATCCATTTTTCTTCCAAGTCTTTCTAAATTTCTTCGAACTCTCAGTCTCCAAAAGCTCAAAAATATCTCTTTGTAGAATTTCAACTCCAATTATACCTTCTACTTGAATTTGAACATCATCAAAAAATATTCAATGTAAAGTCCTAGTCAAAATAGGATTCTATCACAATCAAAATGTCACCAACAAATGTGTCAAAAATATTATAGTTAATAATCTCCCCTTCGACACATTTTTGGCACAATCAAATCAAATTCCCAAAAATATAAAAAAGAGACATCAAGTCAAACTTCATTTGACATTTGGCTTCTTACACCATCCAAGATTACATCATTAAAACCAAATCGTAATAGTTCAACTATTACATACCAAATGATTTTTAACAAAGTAAGGAAAATTATAGTGACCATTTATCACAATCCAAGGCCAATGATGCAAGTAATGTTCCCAATAGCATCAACACCAAAATTTTTCAATAGTAGCAACATAGAACCAAACTCCCCTAAACCTCATATCTGAGCCACCAAACACCCTTAAGTCATTTAAGCACACATTGGACAAACTTCTCTCCCCCTTTGTGCCACATATTGCCAAAGCACTACATTCAAAGTATTTGAAGGTCTAGCATCTGTAGCTAGTAAAGCGATAGGCTCAGTAGGGTAGCAACTTTAGGCTCGATAGTAGGATCATCAGTGGTGTTACAACTTTTGGCTTAGGAGCATTATACCAAAGGAGATCAGAAACAACAAAATTAGTAACATGCACAACAAGATCAACAGCTTGAGACTAATTCCCTTCAATTAGATCACCAAATTCAACAATAGGATTAGCAGGAGCAAACTCATGAGGATCAAGTTTAGAACCTTTAGTACTTGTAGGATCATTAACCAATGTCAATGTTGCACATAATGTTGTAATATGGTTCTCGATGGTCTAGACCACGACTTGCAAAATAATTGATCTACATTGCAAGCAACCTTCTCATTGCTAGAAATGAGTTGAGAGCTCCTTGAATCTGTTGCTTTGATGCAGTAGGAGTGGCTTCAGGTTCACTTGGTCCAAATTCAACAAGATCATCAACCTTTTTCAATATAGCTAAGACTAGGTCTCCCTTGCATGAACTCCTAATCCTACTTAATATCTGTTTTCTCAAAACTAATTTTATTCTTTTTGTTGCTAATAGTTTTAGTAATCAAGACAGGTAGAAAAGATAAGTAAAAATGTTCTCGCTACTAGTGAAGTGAATGACAGCATCAAAAATGAGATAACCAAAATTTACCTCATCCTTATTTACCTAACTATACAGCAATGTAACCATCTCTCAGTCACTAATGTTACCTTCATAATTGGCAACCAATTAGCAGTTCCAAGTTTATACAGCATGAAATACTTAAGTATCAACAAATATGACTACAAGTTGTTTGACTTGGGTCTTTTCCTTGGGTTCCCACTAGTCAATACTTGTACAATCTCATCAAAATCAGTACAACCTTTAAGGATATAAATAGTATCAAGTGTGGATAAGGATCATCCAAGGGCTGTGTTAATCACATTTGGAGAAAACTTAATCATCCTTCCTCCCACATACACTCTATGGTACTAAAGGGAATCAAGGTAATTGGCTTTTCTTTGTATAGAATTCATACACGATTGACTCAATATAATGATCATTGCACTTCACATATGCGAAAAGCCCAATGTGCTTTAGGAAAGCTATAAATTCCATCTTAGTAAATGTGCCCTCTTGAATAAATTTTTCAATGATAAAAGTGTAAAAGGAAGCATACTCATTGTGATTTTTAGCTTGTTTGGAGTGAAATGGCACTGAAGTAGATTGGGCAAATCTATCTTCTTGACTTTTTATATAACCTTAAGAAGCACAGAGGTTTTCTCAACCACTTTTGCTTTCCCTTTCCCCTAGTCCATCTTGGTGGTTCTTTTAGTTCAGATGGGCCTTCTTGTGCCTTTCTCTTTGCTTTAGAAATATCTAACAATGGTATATGTTCTTGTTCATCCCTAATAACAACTTCAGTTGTCATAGATGTTGGAACAATTTTCTTGACTGACCTTTTAGAAGATTTCATCTTTTTCTTAGCACTAAAATCTCTTCTTGATTGTATAAGTCCATGAATCCTTGTGTGGCAGCTAAAGGTTCCACTGGTCATGGTGGTGGTTTACCTCTTTCAAACTCAAATTCTCCCCCTGATTGTACTAGAGATACATGTTATGATATGCCCTCTAATATCAAAAGATAGTCAATGATATTGATTATATATGTAAACTTTTAATTAATAAATTATTCACACATATAAATCTTGAATTGAGTAAATATTATATATACTCATATGATTGCATTAAGAGACCTCATTCATAAAGAGTTATGAATATGGGCATAAAGCTTCTTAGTACACAATCACCAAAGTTTGTTTGCAATTCACAAGCTCCTTGAATGGGCAATTGAGAGTTGGTACGAATTGCATGCCTTATGCTTGTATGGCGAGTGTCATGTTATTCAATATGAGATATTGAGAACACATGTGTGTAGATACATTATCAAAGGATGAGTATTTGAACACTAACTCAAGTAACGAAGTAGACACACAAAATTCACTCTTGACTGTCAATGTCGTACTTTGTAATCATATTAAGTGTGTGTAGATCTTAAACCTAAGATGACATAGTTGTCTTGTATTCATGATGGTTACCGCATAATTAAGACATTAAGGATCAAGATCTATCTTGATGTGAATAGGGTCACAAGCGCAATGTGCCATCACCCAAGCGCGTATAAAGGCATGTGCATATTCAATAAGGGATTTGTCTCTTTGTAAGTAAGTAAGGTATTTATTCTATGCGATCAATGTTTCATGATATAAAAATTCTTGGCCAAGATAAGGTGTGATGGAAAGGAGTTTCTAACAAAATACTAGTCTAATGAGGCAATATTGATTTGATCATATAACTAAGCAAGTGAGTTTAACTAAATCCATAGCTCTTACTTGATTGAGACAAAGCAAAATAAAAAGCTTATACTGCACGGTATTCATGATCAAGAGAGTTCATGTTATCTATTCACTTTGTCTTAATTAGGATACGATATAAGCCGTAGGCTAAGCATTACCCATATCCTTCTAGCTATCCTACAGAGTCACACATAACAAGTTAGAACGAGCACAAGTTCATAAATTGGTTAGGGGTGTGAAAGTTGTTTGAGAAGTCTCATGAAGAAATTAATTTAGTTGCAATTGGATTGGATCAAATAAAATTTTTATTGTACTTATTCGTAATTAGATTATTAATTAGAAACATGGTAGACTTTTAATTTAATTAATGGGATTAATCAAATTAAAGGACAAGACACAAGTAGGCTTTAATTATTATTGAATTAATAATTAAATAATCTTTGCGCTAAAAATAATTAAAAGTCTATGTAGAAAGCCTATAGAGCACATGCCTTGTGTACCATAGGTCCTAAATATGGAAATTGGAATCCTATTAAGTGTAGGATATTGTGTCTTGAAAGTAAATAAATTTAGAAAAGTTCCAAATCATAAGAGATCAAAATTTTCCTAAAAATTTCACCAAAATTCGTCACCCCCTACCAAGCAAGAGAGAGAAAAGTTTCTACCCTCCTTATTTCTCTTACCCAAAAGTGTTTTGCATTAGAGCCTTACAAAAATGTTTACTGAGGTTTTGGAGATGCTTGTTCACATGTTTTAGAGGAGCTTGTTCGTATTCCAATCATATGGATGAACTACAGGTTGAAATTTGAGAGTCACGATCACATGTTCGCCTTGTTTGGAATACAATTCCAAAAGGTACACTTTCAATAATTTTTTAATATATTCAATTCTACTGTGTTATATGGCAAAAAAGGATCAGGTTTGGTATGTTATTCCACTATGTATGCTTTGTTGAATTATGGTTTAAAGTTTTAAAATTTCCATCCCAAACCTATTGAAACCTAGTAGTGATATTAAAGTCGTTGTTTTCCTTATATAATTGCAAAATTTAATGATCTTTCTGTGGTTTGTGGTAGTTTTTCATTTGAAAATTATTTGAACATGTATTTGATACCTGTTTACATTACCAATTGTTTTGGGGTGTTTTTAATTAAGAAAAGACAAGAAAAATAGAGAATGAAAGCATCAAGAACTTGATTCAATGTCACACCTACTATCGGATTATGGCCACCTTAGTGTGGATCGCAACCATGGGAAGAGTTCCCACAGGTGCACAAGGGCCTATAGAGGGAGTTTGATGTTTTTCTTAGTTTTAAAATATTGAAAAAAAGTTTATCCACAAATGAAAACTAAGGCATGAAATGAATAAGCGATAAAAGGTTTATTAAACGAATTTGTTGAATTATACATGTGGTGTATAATTATACAGATGGATGTTATGATTGGATTATGAATTTAGAATATTTGTGGATGAATATTTTTTCATTTTAAACTGGTTTTTTCTTGGATGCACAATTATTTTCATGGACTAAAAGTGTAACCCCAAGTTTTATATTTTATATAGAATAGGAGTTATTTCTCCATGGCATGCCACGTGTATATGTAACATGTAAGAGATCAAGAGTTCATGGTCAAGCAGATACCAAGAGTTAGTGCCATTTAAGTTTCATGGCATGGTGGACCTATTAAGGAAGCCATGAAGATTGAAATAAAGAGAAGACCATTAACATTGTATGTGATGTATATGTGAGATATATGCATAAAATTAAATAATGTGCAAAGTGGAACAAAAATATATGGACCAAAAGCTTCCTCACTCAATATTTAGTTGCAACAGCAAAATTATTTCGTCATGACTCTCCACCAAGCTAGAGTTCTTGGTGTAGTTTTAGCATGTTATGACATCACATTCATGGGATCACATCGTGATGCTACATTTAGGATTTTAAATGTATTTGATGTGACATTCAAATAATAAATCACCTTAAGGACTGATGAGGTAACAAGTGAGATTACAAATCTCACTAGTTGTAAGTCAATTGATTAACTGAAGTGGACCAACAATGCCAAGAATAGTATGTTTGTGGTTTCGTCAAACCATGGACCAAAGTAAATGATTAAACCGCACATGAAGTGCATTGACAAGAGATTCCATTCATTGGGCCTAAAATGCCAAGAACTTTATGTATGAGGTATGTTATGCCTAATGAAGACTCCCATCATCCACTAGAAATTTTTCCCAACAAAATTTCTATTTTCCACCTGAGAGAATGTAGGATTTAAGAAATCTAAATGAAGGTCATTTGATTTAAAGTCCATAATCATGTGGTAACACATTATATAATCAAACTAATGAATCTTGTTTATTTTCTACAGTCTTTCTTTACCTCAAATAATATCTACACCTCTTACTAAACTACTTGAGACTAACACACTGACTAGGCTTGATTATGTCGGCTAGCTCTAAAACTTAAGAATTATTTTTAATTTGGAGCATATAAGCTATGTATTGGAGGCTAATATACCACTAGCCTATGTAGAGACGGCCAATGACAAGGAAAAGTTAGCCCATAAGAGAAAGATGGAAGACGATTTGGGAGTCAAGAGCTATATGCCGGCTTCTATGACCAATGATCTCTAGAGGATCCATAAGTACATGGCAAGCCTTTAGGAGATTCTCTATCACTTGTAAGAATTGTATGGTAAGTTGAATCATATTGCAAGATAAGAGATATTGAAATAGTTATTCAAAATGCGCATGGTTAAAAATGGTAAAGTCAGTGAGCATATGCTCAAGATGATTTCACTCACCAAGAGGCTCAAGTCACTAGACTTAATCATAAATGCTAATTTGTAGACAGATTTAATCCTACAAGTGCTTTCAGATTCCTACTTACAGTTCATTATAAATCTTTTAATGATATAGAGTGCACACTAATTGGATTCCTCAATAAGCTAATGAATGCACAGACTATCATAAAGGAGAAAAGGAAGGAGGTGGTTCTTGCTAGGTCTATCTCATCTAGTAAGACTAATACATGTAAGACAAAGAAGAAAAAGCCTATGTTCTCAAGGCTAGTGGGAGTATCAAGAACTCGTAGGCTTCTACTAACAATGGAAAATGTTTCCACTACTATAAGGATGGGTATTGAAAAAGGAATTGCTCTGAATACTTCTAAAGCCTAAAAAATGGCACTAGAGGTAAGGAACATTGTATTTATGAAGCATCTTGTTCCATTAATATATTTTCTACTTTTTTGGATTTAGATTCTAGTGCATCTTCTCTTATTTGTACTTCACATCAAGATCTAGCTAAAAACAAGGCGCTTGGGAAGCATGACGTTGTGATCAAGGTAGGCAGTGGAGTAAGTGTTGCAATCACCGTGATTGGAACCACTTCAGTTAGACAATCATGCAGTCATACCATAGCTTTAAGAGATTTTTACCTTTACCTAATGGGCTTAAGAACATTGTTTCCATTTCATTATTAATAAAAGAGAATTATGAATTTTTTTTTGGAAACAACGTGTGTTATAGTCATTATGATAATAAATTGGTAGACACAATTTCTCTTGTGAATGACCTTTATTATTTGAATATAGATGATAATGTTGTGATGAATACCATCTTCAACAAATGTGCTAAGGATGGTTTGAATCTTAAGCAATTGTAATATCTTAGACTAAGCTACGCTGAAAAGGCAATGATAAGCAAGATAAGAGTTGTTTGTCATTGAAGATAATGAATATGGAGATGATCCCTCTACCTATGATCAAGCAATGTTAAATAAAGACTCTACCAGGTGGCTAGAGGCTATGCAATGCAAGATAAATTCAATGCATACGAATGAAGTATGGACCTTATTGGATCCACCCAAGGAAAATTGATTTGATTGGCAAGGTGGAGTCTTATACGGCCAGGCTTGTGGCATAAGACTATAGTCAAAAGAAATGAATTAGCTATGAGGCGACCTTCTCACCTATAGCAAAGCTCAAATCCATTATGATACTCTTTGTGATAGACACCCACTTAGATTATGAGATTTGGTAGATACATGTTAAAATTGCTTTCTTTAATGGGCTTATTAAGGAAGACATTTACATGGTGTAACCGTGCGGTTTTGAATTCCAAAAAGAATCTCATGAAGTATGCAAGCTTAAAAGATATCTTTATGGCCTTAAGCAAGTTCTGAAGAGTTAGAATTTTTAGTTTAATGATGCTATCAAATTATTTGACTTCATCAAGAATGAAGATAAACCCTACATCTACAAAAAGGCTAGTGGGAGCGCTATTTCATTTCTAGTACTATATAAAGATGACATACAATTAACAAGGAATGATGGTGGGATGCTTGCCTTGGTCAAAATATGGTTATTTGGTACCTTCTTCATTGAGACTTAGAAGAAGCGACCTATATCTTAGACATTCACATTTATAAAGATATAGCATAAAAATTGATGGGTGTCTCCCAAGCCTTGTAAATAGACAAAATACTAAAGAGCTTCAATATAAAAGCCTCTAAAAGAGGTCCATTTAGGCATGGCATCCATTTCTCAAAGTCTATGTGCCAACAAACAAATGATAGAAGAGGAGTATGGAAGTCATTCTATACATTTCAGTTATTAGAAGCCTAATGTAAACAATGTCGTCTATGCTATAAGTGTTATGAACAAGTTTCAAACGAATATTGGCAAAAAAGATTAGAATATTGTTAAATGTGTCCTTAAGTACTTTAAAAGACTAAAGATATGGTACTTACATATGGAGATAAAGAATTAAGAAAAGATGGACATACCAATTTAACTTTCAATCAAATGTGGGAGATAGAAATTCTATCTTTAAGTACATCTTCACTCTTAATGAAAGAGCAATGAGTTGGAAGTGTTCTAACAAATACCATTGCAAATTCTACTACTAAGGCTGAGTAAATCGTGGCATGTGATGTTGCGAAAGAGGCTATTTGGATAAAGAAGTTCGTGATGGAATTTCTAGTGGTTCTGAATATGGATCAGATATTACCACATTGTTGTGACAATGGTGAAATTGCACAAGCAAAGGAATAGAAGTCTCATCAGAAGTCTAAACACATTGAGAGACATTATCATATTATTCAATAAACGATTAAAAAAGGTGATGTGGCCATGTAGAAAATAGCTTTAATAGATAATTTGACTGACCCACTTACCAAGCTAATGACACAAATGCAATTGAATCAGCATCTTGAAAAGATGGATATTAAATACCATAGCAATAGGCACTAGGATTATTGACATTAGAGTGCAAGTGGAATATTGTTAGTTATATACCCTATAACGCTAATAGATAATGAGGAATATTAGTTGTATATATAAACATTTGATTAATAAATTAGTAAAATATTAACTTCTCTCATATCAATATTCTAGCAATTATTAATGCATGAAAATCTCAGATAGCATAAAGTTTTGCATTTGCTTATGTGATTGTGTTAAGAAACCTTATTCATAAGGAGTTATAAATATCGACATAAGGCTTCTTAGCCCACAAATACTAAAGCTTGTTCATAAGTCACAAACTCTCAGAATAGACATAGGGCAATAGGTATGACTAGCACACCTTGTGTTTGTATAGTGAGTGTCATGTCATTCAATATGAAATACTAAGAACACATGTTTAGATATGACATTGGAGAATCACTATTCAAACACTAACTTGAAGAACAAAATAGACACATAGAGTTCATTCTTTGCTATCAATGTTGTGCTTCTTAATCATGTTAAGTGAGTATGAACTTTAAATTGAGACAATGTGATTATCCTATACACATGATAGTTAACATGTCATTAGGATATTAAGGACCAATATCTATCTTGATATGAGATAAGGTCATAAATCCAACGTGTCATTACTCAGGTGTGTGTGGAGACATATGTGCGTTTAATAAAGATTTGCCTCCTTACAAATGAGAATAGCATTTGTCCTATGCAATAGATGTTCTAAAAAGTAAAAATCCTTAGCTAAGGTAGTGTGTGATCAAAAAGGAGTTTCCAATAGAGCATTAGCCTCGCAAGGTAATATTGATTTTCTCATATGAGCGAGCTATTAAGTTTAACCAAATCTATAGCTCTATCTCGATTGGGACAAAGTAAGATAAAAGGCATATATCGCATTGTATTCACCATTGAAAAGGTTCTTGTAATCCATTTGCTTTATCTTGATTGAGCTACAATATGGATCGTAGGCTAAGCATTACACATATTTCAAACTATACTTGTTATCAATTAAGAATAAATTTAGAGAATCACACACAATATGTTGGAATGAGGACAAGATGGTAAATTAGTTTGGGCGTGAATGAAGTTTGAGAAGTTTTGTAGAGAAAGCCTATAGAGCCAATGTTGTGTGTGCCATAAGTGTTAAACATGGAAATAAGAGTTCTACCAAATGTAGAATATTATGTCTTGGAAATAAATAACTTTCGAAGAATTCCAAATCATAAGAGATAAAAAATTTTCTACAAAATTCACCAAAATTCATCACCCCTTCCAAGCAAAAGAAAGAAAACTTTCTAGCCCCCTTCTCACTTTTTCTTATCATAAAGCCTCCTCACCTAAAAGTATTTTGCATTAGAGCTTTGCAAAGGAATTTACAAAAGTTTTAGAGGTGCTTGTTTGCATTCCAATTGTTTGGATGAATTAAAGGTCAAGGTTGGAGGCCACAACTTGTGGATCACACGTTCGCTTCATTTGGAATACAATTCCAAAATGTACACTTTATATACTTTTCAGATATTATTAATTCTAATGTGTTATACAATGAAAATGGATCAAGTCTAATATGTTATTCCATTGTGTAAGCTCTATAGAATTATGGTTTGAAGTTTTAAAATTTTCACCCTAAACCTATTAAAACTAAATAAAATAGTCATGAGAGGTGGTTCCTCCAAAGGGAAATTAACCAAATCCTTTCCCAATTACATTTGTTCTTCAGCTTGATTTTCAAAAACCTTAGATGGTGATGAAGTCTTCTCAATTTTCGGAGATCTTAGCAAAGTCTTTTGGGTAGCCTATGAAGAAGATTCACCCATGGGTTCTAAATGATATCCACTAAAATTTTGATTTTGAGGGGATGATTCTCATTCCATTTCACCATTTTTCTCCCTATTGTGTATTGTTGCAATAGCAGAAATACTTTGAAAGATTAAAGTCAAGTAAGTACAGAACACACCCCTCCTATTTTCAATAAGGAGTAATGATCTGCATAACAACTATAATAACTGATTTAAAAGGAAGTTACATCAATAACCACATCAAAAATTAAAGAAACCTTTATGGGTAAGGAGAGTGACATTCTTGATCAAGAGGACTCAAAATATATGAGTGTTGTAGAGGAGTCCTCAAATCTTTTCTTTTTGTGATTTAAACTACTAGGAACATCAGCCTAGGCCAGAGATAGTGATTTTTTGAGCAAATTGACCTATTCCCATCCAAAGGCTTAGTAAATGTATCTACCATTTGATTCTTTGTTGCAACATGAGTTATAAGATAGTTTTTATTTCAACAAGTTCATGGATGAAGATCTATACGCTTCATTTTGGAATGTAGAACTAGATATTTTCTTATATCTATTGCACCTTTCTCATCACAAAATACAATCAACCCATCAATTGTCACATCATAGTCATTAATCATTTACCTCATAGCAATTGATTACAATTGCTCCTAGCTACTATATATTCTAAAGTGAGATGAAACTTTGTTTCTTGCTATCCTATGATACCGAGTTATTTCTCACTAAAAAACAACCTCTAGTGGTACTTTTTCAATTATTTTAATTTTCAACCCAATCAACATTGGCATAGCCAACCAAACACACCTTAAAATCCTTAGTATATCATAATAAGTTTAATTATAGAGTTTGCATACCATATAATTCTTTGGATAGATGTTAAAGGACTCGTTTTAGGTGCAACTTCATATCTAACACAAACAACTACACTGGAACATAGATCAAATCTGTAGGCTGTCAGATATAATAAGCTCCCATCCATACTCTTATTAAGATTTTATCAATAGCTTTACCATATTTATCAGTATGTAGTTTCACTAATGTTTCCATAGGTGTTGCAACATGTCTTCCTCTTTCGAGGCCAAATTTCTTTGTTAAATTTTTAGCATACTTAGACTATAAAATAAAACCTTCATTTATTGACTTGAAGTCCCCAAAAGTATGCCAATTTATCGACCATGCTCATCTCAAACTCGCACTACATGATTTTTACAAATTTATCCTACTACTTTTGTGAGGTTAAACCAAAAATAATATCATCAACATATACTCGAGTAATGATAGCATCCTTGTTGTAACACCTTACAAATAATGTTCTATCAACTCCCCCTTACATGTATCTTTCTTTGAAAAGGAAGCTTGTAAGGCATTCATACCAAGAATGAGGTTCTTATTTCAAACCCCCATACAGAGGCTACTTAAAGCTTGTAGACATGATTAGGATGATTTGAGTCTATAAAACCTTTTGGTTGTTCATGATTAGGATGATTTGAGTCTATAAAACCTTTTGGTTGTTCACTTTTTACATCCGTTTGAACGCAACTTAAACCTTAATGAGCAAGCCATAGCTAGAAGTAATCTTATGGATTTAAGTCGAGCTATAGAAGCAAAAGTTTCGTCAAAGTCTATTCCTTGAGGAGATTTTAGGAATAGTACTTAAAATTGAATCATCATTGGCTGGCATTGGCTCTATTATTGCAACAGTCTATTTTGCACCTTAGTCCTTATCAGTTAGAGGTTAATTTTCAGCTTTATCTAATTGAGGATCTTCATCTTCTATTGACTTTGTAGGTATTTCAAGTTCTTTATCCATGATTTTATCATCATCAATGACCACATTAATTGTCTCCATCACTGGCATTGTCCCAAAGTTGTACACTCTATAGGCTGTACTATTAGTTGAGTAACTGAGGAAAAACCCTTCATCACAATTGCTTGAGAATTTTTTAGTCTTCTATGATCTTATAGGTTGTAACATTTACTTCTAAAAGTGTAAAAGTAGGTTACACGTAGTTTCCTCTTTTTCCAAATTTCATAAGGTATCTTTATCAAGCTATTCCATAAATACACCTTAGTAATAATGTAGCAAGTCATATTGATTGCTTTTACTTTCCATTTAGTATTGATATTCTTGGTAGCAAACATAACTTTTGCCATTTCCTATAAAGTTCTATTTGTGCATTGTACAACTCTATTTTGTTGCGGAGACTTTAGTGAAGAGTACTCATATTGTATTTCATCTTAGCAACAATACTGGGCAAAGTGCCAGTTCTCAAATTCTCTATATAATCACTACAAATCCTAATGATTTTCCTAGCTATTTCTCCTTTTTTCTATTACAAGATGATTGCATAGCTTCTCAAAGGCTTGAAAAGTATCTAATTTTTCTTTGAAAAAATTGACCTAAGTGAATCTAGAATAATCATCAACACACAAAAAAATTATCTTTTCCACCTATACTAGCAACATCCATAGGTCTTATCAAGTCAATATGTAACAATTCTAACATCCTTGATTAGCTTAGTTGTTGCAACTTCTGTGATTATATTAGGTATTTTTCAAGTTGACAAGGTTCATAAAATTGGAATGAAATTTCAGACAAAATAGGTAATCCATAGTCAAGTCCAATTTTGGATAGTTTTACCAAGTCATGATAATTTATGTGGCCCAATCTCCAATGCCATCTCTTGTTATATTCTTCGGTAGACTTCAGGCAAGATAGCATACTATTAAAGGTATAGCAGCTACCTTCTGACTTATTGCCAATAAGTATGCACTTGTTTTGATCATTGTACACATGACATTGGTCTTTTGTGAATTTTATGAACAAATTCTGATCACGCAATTGGCTTATGTTTCAGCAAATTTGCTTTCAAACTGTCTATACATAGAACTCCTTAAAGCTTTAGTATTCCATCCACTTGAAGAGGCACTTTTTTAATTACCCATAACCTTCTGCAATCACCAAAAATCACATGTTCTCTAGGAAAGGTTTTGTAATTAGAGATGTTGTTTCAGTGACTTATCATGTGCTTGGAAAACTCACTATCAAATTACAAGGTCTCTTTTGAACAAGGTATAAAGAGGCATAAGATACAAATTATTTAAGTTCAAATTTCTTAGCACGAACGTCTTACAGAACTTTCGTTACTTTTAGTGTTGTCAACATTAAATCCAACATGGCCACCATGCAGCATATGCTTCAACAATGTAAAGCGTCTTCCAATTGGATTTTCTGATTTTCTACAATAGCTATAGAATGGTTTTTCCTTTTGCTTCTTCCCCCTTTTGGAATTTTTTGAGGTAGTCATTGGATTTAAGGTTTGTATTACAATCTCCTTTACAAGCATTGTCTCCTTAAACTCTTTGGTACAATTGCGGACTTCTCCACAAATTCTAGCCCAATTTGACCCCTGCAACCTTTTCCAAGGAAAATACATCATCCAATTTCACTTTACTAGGATGCAACGTCTTATGAGTGATTTCTATTCATCTGCTCTTATCTTAGCTTCATGACACACAATCTCAAGTCTTTTGTTTTCAATATTAAGTTTGTGATTTATTTCAATTAATTTCTAATTTCATCCTTTAGACTTCTTACTTGCTCCTTCAAGGCATCATATTCAAATTAGAGGGATAACAGCTTATCACATATTAGTTGGTAGGTAGTTAGTATTTCTTCTTCCAAGTCACTGCTACCATACTCAGATTGATTATCATCTATTGCAACTGATGTTGCAATATGATTCAACACTCCTTTACCGTTCTTACTTATCAAATTTAAGGCTACATAGTTGCTCATTTACTTATTGTAATCAAACTCATCTAATCCTTCTTCACTCCAAGTCATATTCATTGACTACCCTTGCTAGTTGATATTATTAACACACATGGCTTGGATAATGACCATAGCCTCCACATTCAAAGTATTAAGTTCCTTTCTTTTAGGGTTCAGACTTATCTTTATTCTTGAAATCCTTGCCATAATCTTTAGAATTCTTATTAGAAAGATTTCCAATTTTATTTAGTCCATTAAACTTTTACTTACACATATGCTTTTTCAGTTTCTTTGCAATATAGGCAGTCTTAGGATTAATATTGCAACATTCACTTTCACTATCACTAGAACTCTTACATTAGAAAGTAATCTCCTTCTCCTTCTCCTTCTCCTTTTCGACATGATTCAAATTCATCTCATAGGTTTGTAATGATCCCATGAGTCTATCAAGTTGAAGATTGTCCATGTTTCTTACTTCTATAATGACAACTTTGGGGACAAACCTATCAAGCAACGATCATAAGGCGTTTCTCACAAGTTTGCCAACAAAATATACTTCTTGCCTAATTGAAAAATTTGATTTGCAATATGATGAAATTTACCTTTAAATATGGCTATAGCATCATCAAGTTTCTTCCATCTTTAAAGTCTCAAATTCGGAAGCTAACATTTGAAGCTTGAAATTCCTTAGCACACTTGTTACATCATGAATGTTTTGATGAATATCCCAAGCCTCTTTTGCAATTTCACATGTGGATATCAATTTGAATTGTTTTTCATCTACACCCTTGAAATTTCCATTGATCACTTATAAGTTTCGTAGCATAGCTCATTTATCATCCTTAGATCATGATTTCCCATCCTTGAGAGTTTCTGCACCATTAGAGTTCTTTTCACTTAGTGGATGCCACCCATTCTCATTGAAATAGCAGGCCTTTTTATCTAGAAATTTGATAAATGCACGCATACGTGTATTTCAATAAGGATAATTGGTACTATCGAGAAGTAGAGGACATATTATAAATGCTTCTTTTTCAACACTCATGTTGTCAAATCACCAAGCACTAATGGCAGCTTAGCTCTAATGCCACATGAAAAACGTGACAACAACGTTAATAACAATAGTAACAATAGTAAACAAACTTAAATGCTTTGAGACATTTTGATTTAGACACACACCAACAAGTAATAAAATGAACACCAATATGTCAGTTTAGAAAATCACTCCTATATCTATGAGCACTTTTCTTGTCAAAAGTCTTCCACTAACTCATAAAAGTATTGAAGACAAATAATCAACTCTCTCACACAAATCTAATGCTCCAACTAAGTATTTGAATGGTTCGATAAACCAAAACCTCAACCTAATATTTTACGCTTAACCTAATATACCATTTAGGCCCAACTCTCCTCTCGATGGGTTCGTATCACTCACTAGAGTTGCTTCACAAAAGTTTGACTTGCAGTCTACACATAGACAAATCAAAATGTCAACAGAAAACACTTAGCTCTCACACGGCTGGTCTTTTATGAAGTGCTTGCTCTAAGTTTCTTGGTTTATTATCTAATATTTATAGTTGAGAAATCTCAAATGCCTCACTTCATAAGTCTCTTTTGAATCAACTTATCCATCCTTCAAAGTCGATTGTTGATCATCTTCAGTCTCTGTCACAAACACCAGTTACAACAATTTAATATAGACTTAAACACCTTGATACTTATCCACAAGTTTTCTATATTGATCAAATTTTCTTTCAAGTCTTTTTCAAATTTTTTCAAACTCTCTTAGGCTTCGAATGTCCAAAAATGTTTCTTCGTAGAAATTCAATTCAAATTCCACCTTCTAGTTGTATTTGAATATCATTAAAAATATTCAAATACAAAGTTCTAGTTCGAATATGATCATGCATTGATTAAGATATTGACAAAAATATGCAAACAACATTATATATAATAATAAAAATTTAAAACCCTGCCGTGTATCAATAATTGTTAAACTGAGCTTAATACAATCCAAAATTAAGTGATATCTCCGTACAAGTGAATCGAATTAATCAAAGTACAATCTTTGATGGACAAGCAAATTAGAATCAAGTCCAAAATAATTTATTGCTAAATTTTAGAAATCTGCTTATCATATTTTTGTACTCCATTTTTTCATGCTGGGCAGCGCCTATAAGAAGACGGGAAATTGGGTCCGTACAGTTGTCTGGTAAGATTAAATATGGAATGTCCACGTGTAGGGTCACCTTTCTGCATTAAGATGGGATTTCGTTGACAGCTATTCAACGTTCCTCAGAATCCGCACGACCCATCGATTGGATTCATCGTTTCCTCTCGGAGGGCCCTTCAAAGCGTGAGGCCTAAAACTGAAAAAGACAACTTTCTCCTCGTTCCCGGCTTTGACTTTCCTGGTTTCTATGGATATTTCCTAATCTGGACGACGACTCTGTCAATTTTCTCAAGCCTCAAAATACCACAAACTACCCTCACGACGGCTTCAGCCCGACAAAAAATCCCGGGGCACTTCCGTCAATTGAGCAATATATCAAATTGTGCGAATCCGCATTTTTGCCAATAAACTTAACGTGTTAAACAAGTCGCTCTCCTAATTTTCGTTCCGTTGGTACCCCCACCGGCAACCCATTCAGCCAATCACAACGGCTAAACCCCATCTAACTCTAGGGCTATAGCAGTCATTTCATCTCACATTGCCGTTATAAAGTCTCATCAGGAGCCTGCTCTTCCATTAAGATTCATCGTTACGGTCGCGCAATTACAAATCAAAGACATTGCGTGCAATTAAATCTTCCCGTTTTTTTCAGATTAATTCTCAAGAAAATTAGATCCTTGATGGGTTCGCCGGAAGGTAACAAGATCAACGACGGCACGGGATTCCAGCCATCAGAGCAGTCTCTCTGCGCCAACGGCTGCGGATTCTTTGGCACGGCGGCGACGATGGGTCTCTGCTCCAAGTGTTACAGAGATTTCCGAATCGAAGAGGAGAGGGCGGCGTCCGCGAAAGCCGCCTTGGAGAAACTCGTCAGACCGGAATCTGAGAAAGTAGACGGTTCAGGTGTCTCGATAGGCTCGCCGTCAACGACGGCGGCGGACGGGAAGAAGGCGGTGGATCAGGTGGCGGAGGGTGAGGAGAAGAAGGCGACGATAAAGAATCGGTGCTCCAGCTGCAACAAGAAGGTGGGGGTGATGGGGTTCCAGTGCCGGTGCGGTGGTACTTTCTGTGGGGTCCACAGGTACGCAGAGAAGCACGGCTGTACCTTCGATTTCAAAGGACAAGGGAGGGATAGTATCGCCAAGGCAAATCCCGTGATCAAGGCTGATAAAATCGATAGGATCTGAAAAAGTAAAAAGGAAAAAATCGTGGCAGTATTTGAATTCTTATTGTCCTTTTAATCTTAGTTTCTATTTCAATTCCTGATTAATTGAAAAAAAAAATTAAATGGTCAATTGATGGTGGGATGGTAATGTAATGGATTGTGGGAAACCAGACTCTCTGTCTCTGAAGAAGTGGTTGGGAATTTGTATGGATTTGACCAAATATTGGTTTTAATTGTTGTTTTGCTTTGTGTGAACCTGTCTCTATGAATTAATTACTTTAAATAAGATTGTACCAAGATAGGTTTAGTATCTATTTGCAAAAGAAAATAAAAACATTATACTGCACGAACAAAAGCTCCAATTGCCATTTGATAAAGCAAGGGTTATATTAAAATAAGGTTGATATCAATAATTGAGATCTTTTGTAGGTGCGAGTTGGTATCCATTTATTGGGGCTTTTAAACTTAGTGGTGTCCTTAACGAAGCATTTTCATTTCTTTTTAATATATTCATAATTATTATATAATAATTGAACGATGAATGTAAATATTATATGTGATGGCTATGTTTGGGGAAAGGGTTCTTGTTAGAGGTATGTTGGACAAGTTTTGTTAGAATAAATAGTATATTTGGGAGGAATATTTGGATATGATGAATAAAATAATTTATTTGAATATATGTATAAAATATATAATAATAATTGAATGATATGATAATATATAGGAATAACAATTAGATTTTTAATATCTAAATAAAAATAAATGTGAGTATATGTGTGATATATATATTATAAGTATTGATTAGATTATAAATATATATTATAATTAAAAAATAATTAATTAATAATATATATATATAAAAAATTGAATTTGAATTTTAATACATATTTTGTTGAATCATGTACTTAGTAGCTTAAAGTTTGAGAGGTTGATTTACAAATGAAGATTGGGTTCCAAACATAACCGATGAGTATAAATATATGTAAGTTTGATCAATGATTGAGTTTTAAATAAATGTAATGGTGTAATATTAGTCCTTGCGTCTATATATACACACGAATCAAAAGGGAAAGTTGTTTCTTGGGTGCTGACTATTTAAAATTTCAAAAAAATTATAAATTGACATTGTAATAAGTTTAAATTAAGTTGCTTTTCTTATTTGTGTGTGAACGTAGAAATTGAAAAAAAACGTAAATAAATATAGTGACAAATTTCAGAAAAAAATTTGGATAATTGATTAGAGAAGCAAAAGAAAAAGAGGTGAATGCGATTTATAAAGGTCTTAAAAAGAGTGGTTGATTACATTTTCAACAAGTAGCAGAAAATAGTATTTTGTCTTTATTTTTGGCACCGAACTTGTGTTTACTCTTCAACTATTGGATGAGTAGCAGTCAAGAAATATTCTTTTGTTAACTGCTAATAAAATTTCCTTGTATAAATATTTAGAAATAATTTCAAACATGTAGCTTGTTAATGACATGTAATAACTTTTATGACTTATTATATTTATTTTAATTGCATAATATTCAACCAACACATATAAATAATCTAGGCAAAGTTTTTAGATTTTAAATAAATATTTTAAATTTTATTGAATAAAAAATATGTTTAAATCTAATTTTCAGTTTGTAATAAATTAAATTATAAAATCTCTTATTTCTCCTCCGCACGATCACGGTTAAATAAAAGCATGGAAGTTCCATGTTGCTCTTGTTGTTAGAGAATTTAATATATATAGACGCACACGTACACGTACACGTACAACCATATTTATAGTACACATTGTTACATCATAAAAGCACAACTGAACGACACATCTATTCAATAATTGATAAATAGCAACAAATGATTAAATGATATATTAAAATCTATATAAAGATTCATACAAAGATTTTAAAATCTATATATAAAGATTTTAACATATATTTTTGCAAACTAGTCAATGTTGATTATGTATTGGGCTGTCCAGTTAAAATGTTGTGAGAAAAATTAAATAAGGTCCAAAACGAAGACTAAGGTTGATTATGGTCCCATTAACCCGTGTGGCCCAAACAGGAGTTTGGAGCATCCCATAGACAGATCTTCCTTGTTTTTCTCATTCCTTTCAGATTTTTATGATAGTGTATGAAATTAGACCAGTTATCTTTATGTTGGGGAGGACAATAACATGATTGGATTAACCAATTTACCTTTTATGACATGCTATTCACACATCTATCCCCAATCCACATCCATTTATGCTTAGGTTTGTTTCTTTATCATTTATGTCAGAACAAAATTATTCAAACTTTAAATCATGGGTTTTCCTAAATAAGTTCTTAACCCAACAATATCTAAAAAGTGGTAATAGCACACTTGATGTGTGTGTAAATTTTCAGATAAATTATATTATTTTCTTTGTTAAAACGAATTATAATAAAAATAGTATTAATTTGAAATGAAGAGAACATGAAAAATTTAAAATAAAAAGAAAAAAAGAGTGAATTGAAAGTTAGAGAAAATATAAGAAAACATAGAGTTATATTAAGAAAATAGAGATATAAAGAAATTACACAAAGTATTTTAGTAATTTAACATTATACAATTAAAATTATGTCTCTTGTCTTAACATATATTATAGAATATATGATAGATAAAAAAAAATTAAAATTTTGATAAAGTAGAATAAATTAAAAACTAAGAAGTAAATGATATGAGTTAAAGAGAATAGACAAAGGTAATATATGAAAAATGAAGGAAATTTAATTAATTTGACTTTGTTCAACCAAAAATCTTTACTAACATAATAATATAAATATAGATATGACATGTCTGGCCCAAATAATTGAAGCATAAAATTCACTTTTCTTGTGGTTTGCACTAGTGAAATGCCAAGATGTGCAAAATCGGCATGCCAAAATTGTTTGTGAAATCCATCTAAAGGACCACATCTAAGTTGGCATTTGAACTTTTAAAATGAAGTGTCTTAACTCGGAAAAAAAGTAGTCATGCAAAGAAACGAGGGCCTCTCTCTCTCTCTCTCCTTGGCCAAATAATATGAATCTAATAACATCACTAGAATTCAATCCTTGAGCGGACTTGAAATCTCTATCAATCAACCAACAAGTTCTCTTTCATCCTATCCTCCTTTTAAGGCTTTCCACCTTCTCAACCAAAAAAAAGTGAAGAAAGTACGCACTTTTATGAGTAGTTGGGGAAATTCATCATACTTTGCGCCAACACACCCACGCCCCACCACCTTTCCCCTATCATTGAGAAAAATAAAAAAATAAAAACACAAGGTAGATGCCCATTTAAATTATTCCACTGTGAATGTGAAAAGTAGTTTTCATGGGACATTGCCCCTTTTCTTATGTTGTACGATTTCCCATAAAATTCGTGACTTGCTGAATTTTTCGGTCATTTAGTTATAATTATTGTAGTCTAAGCAATTTAATTTTAATGGTAGGCTACCCCTTTTTTAGCTAGCTTATTTTCAAAGAATTGAAGTGGCATTGCTTGTGGATTTAGCATGTCTTTTAGGTGCCTTAACTAATTTCGATGTGTTTGATTACTAAGTTAGGTAGTGTTTCATTTTATCGGTACTAAAATGGTTGCTTTGAACTCTTAAGTTGGTATATTGGTTATTTAGAAGGAAATTAGTTCTACTCTTGATCAAGAGGATCACAATATTGCCTTCTTGCGCATTGTGGGGGGGAATATTGCTATATGATTGCTACATTCTAATTTAATTGATTCAAGATTTAATACAAAAAGAAGCTAGAAAATGGGAAAATGGAAATTATTTTTGGGGGTTGTCATCAAGGTTCTGCAGTAAAGCTGAGGGACCATATTAATTTTCTTTAAGGGATAATTAATTCCACACATTTACAAGCATATTAAATCGTGGTCATAAATTTGACCAGTCTTACAATTGGTTACGTCAATCTTGAATCAATCCTCTCCAACACCCCACCCCTACATAAATGATGAGTTTCTCCCTATGAGTTCTTTAACTAACACAATAATTGTATGGAAAAAAAAATAGTAATTATTTTTCATTTTTTAATTGATGGAGGGACGATAGTTCTCCTACAACCATTAATTTACATTTTAGTTGAATGCACAAATACGTTTCCCACTATTTTGTGTTTAACATAACCTATCTTTTAAGTCTAACTCATACCTCTTGGATAATTTATATCACTCAAGAATTAATTCTTACTAAACTGGTAATAATTAGCCACATAGACAAAATTATTTATTTCTCAAAACTCTTGACTTTCTCACAACTAAATTTCAAAGAAGTTCCCATTCTTACTTCCTTGACTTCATGTCTAATATTTATAGTTGAGAAAAGTAGAATATTTTACTTTAAAAGTCTCTCTTATATCAATTTCTTTATACTTCAAAGTAAATTCACAATCAACTTCAATCTTTGTTACAGGGGATGTAGTGACTGTTCAAGATTAATTTAAACTTTTAAATACTTATCCACAAGTATTTAGTGTTAATCCAACTTCTTTCAAGCCTTTTCCCATTTTTTTCTTCAAACTCTTTTAACCTTCAAGATATTTGAGAATATTGATTTATAAAAGTCCAACACAAATTTCACCTTCTACAAAAATTTGACCATCATTAAAAGTCATCAATGCAAAGTCCCAATTCAAATTGGATTTTGCTATAACCAAGTGGTTACAACAATTATACTAACAATAATTTTATGGTTAATAATATTAAGTACAGTATAAGATTAATATAAACTGCAATAAATTATCTTATTTGGCTTAAGGTCATGTTCATTTTCATATTAATTTTTCCATAGAATTACTATCAAACATATATCCCCACACTAAATAGAAGAAAGAAAAGGAAAACTCTCTACGAAGAAAGAAAAAGAAAAATCTCTACTACTCATTGTCATTGCTTACATCCAAATTCAATGTATGCCAATGGTGACAATTTTGCAGTGAAATCCAAGACCCACACCTCTTTCTTATATGCTAACATGAAAAAAATGCATCGATATAGCAAATGCACATAGTTGGACCACCAATTGGTTTGCACCTTTACGCAGTTGCTTTGGTCTTGCCCTTGCAATAATTGAGTTTCAAACTTACATTGATGATTTAATATTATCAAAATAAATTATGCCATGGGCTCATCCCATCTTTCTTCTTCTTCTTGTTATAAAAAGGCTACATATAAAAATAAATAAAATTAACTTGTAAGATCATTACTCTTGTATCGATACTTTTCCCATTCCATAAGAGATGGCAATTTTACTTTAAGACCTATGAAAATTAAAACAATGTCAACAATAAGCAATATTCATTTAAGATCTCTGATTAAATAAAAAAATATTTTTAAAGAGCTACCTGGTTTCTTTCGTATATTAACATACTACGAAAAATATTTTATCTATCTCACAGCATAATTTGTATTTAATTGGAAAACCTTAATAGTTTATAACAAGGGCGAAACGTTTTTAATCAAATGAATGTGTAAAATGCACACATCATATGTGAGATAAAGAGAGTTTTTTTTATCCTAATTGTTTTTTGGAAGTTGTATAATTTTCTTTATTTGAGTAGAAATAAAAGAAAACTATGCTTTACATGTTACTTTGCATATCATACTTATGGAAAATTTAATTGTTGAATTCTTCGATAAAATATGCAAAACACGAGTATATATATGAGCTTATCAAGTGTGATTTAACTTGGATGGGTCTTTTGCAATTTAAATTTTATGTACTTAATTGGCTTGCAAAAAGTTAAAAACAGCTTCTGCCGCCTTTAAATTTACAAACGCTCCAATTTCCACTTTAGTCACCTTATCGTTACTTTTCCTCCATATCCACCAAAATCTTCTGACCAATCGGGTCAATAAGAGAAAATATTTATATATATATATATATATATATAATGTAATATAAAAAATGCAAAATTTTTAAAATAAAAATATTAAATTATAATAAATCAAAATTAAATTAATATAGTATAGATAAATTTTTTAATAAAAATATAATTATTTAATTGATATTTTGTTAAATGAAAACAATTTTCTAATTTTTAAAAATAATTTTTATATTTATTTGAAATGTAGTTTAATTTAGTCGATTGTTTTTATATTTATTCAAAATTATATTGTGTTAACACCTATCATATTGTGGAGTCGGTTAACTTTGAATGTTATTATTTATTTTATTTCTGAAAATACTTTGAACAATGTTCTACTTCAATTAGTATTTAATTGAAAATTCAGTTTTTGAAATTGTAATTAAATTGTATTATAAAATATAATTTAATCGTGGACAGCACGGGTTACACACTAATATGTAATGATACATACATACATACACACATACATATATATATATATATATATATATATAATATATATAGTCATACATTTACATACCACTTAAATAACTTTGAATTTATCATTGTAAATATAAGATATAAAGATAAGATATTGAATGTCAAACCATTTAAGTGTTCTTCATTGACATGTTGCATAATAAATAATTATATTTTGCTATTTAATCAAATTTAAAAATTACATTATAGATTAATTTTATTGCAAAAAATACCTTCGAACGAGTTTTACTTTAACGGATTGGAAGTTCAACTTAAATAGTTTGATATTTTTCATTTATTTTATCACGTTTTATTTAAGATAGCACAGTCAAGCTCCGCGGGGGCTTTCCTGTGTCATTTATTATTGAACAAAAATAATGTTCAAATTTAATTTATTAAGTATAATAAATAAAGTTAAAGTTTAATATAGGATATTTATTTTTAAAATATGTTATTCAAATTTAAAATAAAAATGATATTAGAAATCTTTCTGAATTTTGCATACGTTGTTCAAAATTATTTTTTATTTTTATTTCTGATATCTTTGAAGTCGCACTCACGTTTTCTTTTCTATTAATTACACAAAGCGTATCTTGTGCTTCGAAGAAGGTTACGCACCAATCAATTTGGTAGAATGCTAAAGCAAGATTCAAATTATAAAAAGTTGAAAAAAATTGTTTGAGCCTTTTAAGATATTTTTTTTTAGAAAATTAGTAAACAATTTTGAACAGTCAGCATTATTCATTATTAAAAATATAAAATATCAAGACTCAAAATTAATCTCTCTCTTGAATGTTCGTTTCCATGTTTCCAAATTTTATAATACCCAATTGAACATATTGTTTAACAAATTTTTTATTCAAATTTAAATTCAAATTCAAAATTTATTTCTTTTATATATATAAATAATATTTATTTTTTAATTATTACACCATATTCACAATTAAATCAATAACTACACACATTTATATTCACTCTAAACACTAATCATTATCTCTATGTATTATCATTCAATAATAATTATATATTTTATACATATAAAAAATACAAACTTAAATAAATTACAGTATTTATTTATCAAAATTTTCTTTCATAATATACTTGCCCTATGCAATTCTTACAAAACATCATCCTCTACCAAAAACCCCCTTCCAAAAATAAATTGAAAGTTTTGTAGTATGTATCCTATCTTTGTAGCCTATTATCTTCTTTGATATACAATTTCTTAAATTTTTGCTCTATATTATCCTATTCTCTAGGATACATATAAAACCTTATTAGCAAATATTCATCTGTTCTATCAGCACCCAACTATCTAAAATTAATCCAACGCCATCAAAAAAATCTTTTTAGACAAAATTAGCCAATTCTTTTGATGAAAATGATTTAAAATGACACTTTTATTATTCTCTTATATACGATTCTTGACATTTATTTTCCTTAAATGCTGAATGTTATATGTAATATTCATTATTTACTATTTGTTTTGATTTTTATTTTGATTAAATTTAAAATTTTATCCACATGTTTGTAAAATCGAGTCACCAAAATTTTAAATCTTGCATTTTAAATTAACTATTTTCAGATCAATCGATTTTTGCTTATTTTAAAAAATTTATTTCCTGATATCTATATTCTTAAATGTTTGAATTTATGTATTAATTTTTTTCATATCTTATTATATTACAAATTCTGACGATTACTTTTGTTATTTTTGTTAAAGTTTATTATTGAATTATGTGCAAATCTTCAATAATATATCAGCTATAATGTCTTATCATCACCCAAAAATGGCATAAAAGTGAGCAACATTCTGAAACTACCAAGTGATATGAGACAGTATCTTTTCGGTTTTCAATAAAAATAGAAACACTTATCACACTATATTCTATTGTTTCTCAACTGTCCTTTTTATTTTTCTTTTCTAAATGCAAAGCCAATTATAACTAGTAATGTGGTTTATTTATTGATTTTTTTTCAGCAAAATAGTTAGAGTAATTATTTTAATTAAATTTAATATTCAATACCTATAATAAAATAAGTTATTTGTGGAATAAAATAACGACACATTAAGTGTATTGAAATGTAACAAAATAGATAGTAGATATTCAATTATGTGTTATTGTAACTTAATAAATATATAAAATTAATGGTGAATGTTTTTCCTCTTTTTTATTTTTTTTATATTTTATTTACCTATTCCTTAATTTATATGTTCTCGACGACCAAATAATTAAAAACTCAATCGAAATTTAATTTCATCATAAAATGTCACAGACATTATTATTCACGTATTTTTTAGATTTTTATAATCAATAATGCCGTGCATAATTTTAACTAGTTTAAATAAGATAATTATTAGGCGCATACTTTAAACTGAGTGAATGGTAACATAAGTCCCACTCTATGCCCTTTTTATTTATTTATTTATTATTATTATTCGGTTCGTTTTTTCAACTGACAAGGTACTCTAAACCCAACCTTTCTTCCATTTTTTGGAATTTATCTGATATCTGATTGCTATACATAAATGATAATGTGAAGGAAAAAGATAAGCACAGAGAAATGTCTAGCAATAGCTACAGAAATGGCAGCAGCATATCCAGAGGCGGAGGAGCATTCAAGTTTGAGAACCAGAATTCTAAATATTCTTCGTCTACTTCTTCGTTTAAATCAAAGGTACAGCAGTCAACAACGGCGTCTTCCAGCCGTAGGCGCAGTGGCGCAGGTTCGAGCTGTGATGATTCTACAGGTAGACCTTGCTGTAATTTGGGTGAACGGGTTTTTGGTTAAGAATGTGCTAGATTTTGGTTCTCTCCTGTTGAGCGCGACATTTTTTTGTTGAAATTTTGCTTAAGCTTTCCGGCCGTGTCTTTTTACTGGGAAGAATGTACCTGTTTGATCTTGAGTTTCTTATGCTGAACATAAGCGAAGATTTGCCCTTTTAATCTTATCACGTGTTTTGCATATAATGCTTGTTGTTCGTTTTCCGGGAACCCAGTTTTCTGCAATCAATTTATAGTAATGGTGCCATAGCATCATACTAAGTTAGTTGATTTATGGAGCTTGCTCTCTAATCTTTGAGATTACTTGCTATGAGGGTTCTGTTAGACGTTCCGCAGTGGGAAATTTATGTCTTGGAAATGACGGTAGAGAACACATACGCGCGCGCGCGCACATATATTTTAAAGTAGTCCACAAGGGAATGTGATGTGTTTCTTTTTTGACTGTTTCCCTTTTTTGTTGAATATTCCTCCCTACTTCTTGTGTAGTTCTTATGTACATCTTGCTTAGATTCATCTATGCAAAAATGTGTGAAAGGTTCTCCCATTTTATGCTCAATATTCTCTATGTTAAACGTTTTCCCTTACTGTAATATGCTCCCCACAACAATGATCATTTGTGCTTTTATGCATCTTTCATGGTATATGACCTTTTTCCTGGAAAGGTTGAATACTTTTGCATGCTAATTATTTCACTGTGTGACCTAGTTTCTGGGAGAGTACGAGTTGCTGTCAGACTACGGCCTCGAAATGCTGAAGAGATGGTGGCGGATGCCGATTTTGCTGATTGTGTGGAGCTGCAACCAGAGGTACGAGTAATGATTACCATTATATTGCAATGCTTTCTCAAATTATCATCAGGAGACCTTTTTTGGATTTTCATTGCTATGACAATTGGCAATGTACTTCAAGCCTTCTAACTGTGATTTTCTTGGTTTTATTCAGCTCAAACGATTGAAACTTCAGAAGAACAATTGGGATTCTGATACTTTTGAGTTTGATGAAGTTTTAACGGAGTTTGCATCACAAAAGCGTGTGTATGAAGCTGTAGCGAAGCCTGTAGTAGAGGTAAATGCAAGCTAGAGTTATGCATCTCTTTTTTTTCTGTTGTACATGAAAAAGTTCATTTCTTGTAAACAACAAGATTGAACTTGCAACAGTTACAGTATTTGATTGCTGTATTAGTTGCTGAGTGTACCTCAACAAGTATTTGAAACTTATTTGAAATTTTATTGGTTACTTGTCTCTCTAAGGATGGATAAAAGTGATGCTTCTTATGAAATGGTAACCAATAATCTGTGCTAATTTAATATTATAATTTATGCGTAGCTTATGTTCTTAGGTTCTACTATTGATAAATGCCTAAGAATCTAAGTTCACATATGGGCCCACCTTAAACTGTTTATGTGATTAGGCATGTTTTATTATATTTTCAACTCCAGCATCTTTCACACAGTTTCCTTGCTATTATGAATTCGATATATGAATAACTCCATATAAATTACTTACTTGTCTGTTGTGCTGCATTGCAGTTTGTGCTGTACTGCTATATGATTTTATCTGACGTACCTTTCATATCCTATGGATTTCTGGATTTCCTTTTGGTTGATGTGAAGCATGGCTATGCTGCTAGCATCTCATCCTGGATGGACCCCAAAATGTCCCAAATCGGATTTAATGTATAAGATGCATTTATACTATTTTCTGCAGAGTGTTTTGGATGGCTACAATGGAACAGTGATGGCATACGGGCAGACAGGTACAGGGAAAACCTACACTCTTGGACGACTAGGAGAAGAAGATGCTGCTGACCGTGGAATAATGTTGCGTGCAATGGAGGATATATTGGCAGAAGTATCACCTGAGAATGATTTAGTCTCTGTTTCTTATTTACAGGTTTTCTAAGCAATAAAAATTATTCACCTTCTAAATTGGCGATACTTGCACTACATTTTCCTAAAATTTGTTTCTTCCGTTTAACAGTTTTTGTTATGAAGGTAGGAGCTGCTGAATTTATCTTCTTCCTATATTTGTGCAGCTCTACATGGAAACGATACAGGACCTGCTTAATCCAGCCAATGATGACATATCTATTGTGGAAGATCCCAAAAGTGGAGATGTATCTGTGCCAGGAGCAGTTCTTGTAGAAATTAGGGATCATAAAAGTTTTGTGGAATTGCTAAAATTAGGGGAAGCTCACCGTTTTGCTGCAAACACAAAGTTAAATACAGAATCCTCGCGAAGCCATGCCATTTTAATGGTGATTAAATTGCAGTTCTACTTTGTGATATTTTTTGGCATCAAATTGTTGGAAGCTCATGGTATGATGGAACCTGTTTCTTTGCAGGTACACATAAAGAGGTCTGTCAAAGGAAGAAATTCTTCTATTTCAAGTGAAAATGGTAGCCTTTCTCTAATGGGTAAAACATTGAAGCCTCCCATCGTACGAAAAAGCAAGCTAGTTATTGTGGACCTTGCTGGTTCTGAGCGCATTAACAAATTAGGTATTGCTCTGATATTGATACTCATTGAAGTAATAGATGGCATAGCATTTGACCTATCTGTTGGTTTAGAGGTTCCTGAACTGACGCAGAAGTTTTGTTTTTGTGTGGGTTCTTTTACATCCTAATGTCCACCCTGAAAAACTAAAGTTGCCCCTGTTTGCTATGTTCCCCTGGCTATTTTCAAAGTCATGGATTCCATGAATCAGCAATTTTTATGAGACCTCACTCATTGATTGCAAATGTTACCATTCAAAACATGAGTTGAGAAGAAGTACAACCTTTTCCCTTAATGGATTATCTAGTTGTTTTTGCCTAAAACTCTCGTTACAAAATTCTTTTATCCTGAATTATTTGTTGCATAAGCTCATTTATTTGTGTAAATGATTTGCTTTCCTAGTGAATGGCCCCTTCTTTCTGCTTCCCATGTCAATTTTATATATTATTTTAAAAGGTGGATCCGCCATTCTGTGGTTGCAATAACTAATTAGTGAAATTTTTGCAAATTTATTTATTTATTTTCCATAAGTTCGTGAAGGAACAAATCTTTGTGTGCACTCAATGTCTTAATAGAGATATTGCTTTGGCATGTTCTTCTGCTTTTGAAAATCCTTTTCTATCCATCAGGGAGTGAGGGTCATACATTGGAGGAAGCCAAATCTATAAATCTATCTTTGAGTGCACTAGGGAAGTGTATTAATGCATTGGCAGAGAACAGTTCTCATGTTCCTGTTCGTGACTCAAAGCTCACAAGATTGCTTCGAGATTCATTTGGAGGTGATGATCTTACTTAGTATAAGTTTAACAGCATAAATCATGTTGAAAAGGACAATGTATTTTTATAAAAAAATACCAGGAAAGGAAAAGAATAGCTAAAAGATTATTCTGCAGTTAATTGCCTCTCTCTTCCCCTGCTGCCCCTCTTTAACATTTGTGATATCTTGAATTGTTGGGTGTTCATTATCAAAGTCTAAGTATATTAGCCGAACAAGATGTCTTCAAGTTTTAATGTTGGTCACCGTGTATTTCTTTCCTTCCTTCATTATTATATGTTTATTTCTCTTCATTTCTCCAATTTTCCATCCTTGGAAATTTATTATCAAATATATTTTGGGGCTTTAAGTAATTTTGTGCATCAAAACAAAGTGTCCAATGATATTTTTTGTTTCCTACTTTCTTTTGACTCAGCCTTTGGTTTTCTACTTAGGACTGTGGGAAAGTCACTATTCTCTTCTTGTAAGTGTAATGACTTTGATTAATGAATTTAATGTTTTAAGTAATAAGAACAGATTGGCAGAGTTCACAATTTAAAACTTAGTATGCATAGTATGCAGCATATGTAGGAAAGTCATCACCTAGGACTGTTTGCATCTTTTCTATTTTCTTATAATATGAACTTTGAGACCCTTATATTGCATGGAAAATATAATCTATATTAAAGAGGTTGAATTGCTCGCATGAACGTAAATTATGGCAACTTGCGCAATAAGCGGCTTAAAATTTAATAGGTTTTGTCAAGTCCACATTGATATATGACAAATACCTCCTATGAGATGCTTTTTAGTTCGTCAGTTCCCTGCAGTTGCTTTAAATTCATTGTGATTCAGGGAGCCTTCAGATGGTTTAATTAAAAGTAATTGATGGGAACCACTTGAATTGGCAGACTAGTGTATTTTATGCTGTCTATTTTCACAATTGTCATCTAATGACTAAGACCAGTCAGGAAAAGTTTGAGGTATTTAATGTCAATATTTTATAATTCAGGTTATAAAATGTTCAATTCTCAGGTTCAGCAAGAACTTCATTGGCTATTACTATTGGGCCATCACCACGCCACCGAGGAGAGACATCCAGTACCATCATGTTTGGACAACGGGTGAATTTGAATTTTTGCTGTATTCTTTAGAAATTAAGTATTATATATTGTTGAAATTTTAATAAATGGTCAAAAGGTGAAGAGAGAATTGAGGTTTGGCCATTTGGATAATATCCATAGACCAAAGGGCTAAATAATATTATAATTTATTTATCTGATATTAAGGCTACCATGAAGGTGAATACATGTGAATAAATAAGGAAAGATATCATCTATAATTACAAAATAAATAAATAAAAGCATAACAGTAACTAATTGGGTATATTATTGTATTTCTGTGATAGTAAAATTATAAATTTTTGATTCTTTATTACCTTTCTTCAAGTTGAATATGAAGATCTTTATTGGAGTATTTAACTTGAACAATTGAGATGTTAATAGCAAAAATTATGCCTTATTTGTGAAGGCGAATAAATAGAAATCACACATTATCTGTGATAGTGAGGTTATGACAATAGTAGTTACAGTAGCAAACAGCACCATCACGTCATAAGATGAAGCATAATTAAAATAGAAGCAATGTTGAAACCTATTCTGATACCATCTTGAAATATTGACAACGGAAAAAATTGAAGATGCAAGAATTACTAGTTCAATTATTCAGTCTAGATCCATGGATGCAAAGGGCTGAATCATATCATTTCTTGATCTGATATTATAAAGACCAAGTATTTGTATTCATAATATTAAATTAGAAAAGATATAATTTAAAATCACAACAAATCAAATATATCTAAATTTATTTTTCCAACAATAGTAGAGAACCAGTTCTTGATTCTTTAATAGATATCAAGGAATCATTAATTATTTTACCTTTCTATTTCACTAGGTTACACTTGAATATAAATTTGGAGAATTAAACTGTTTTTAGTAGGCGCTGTCATTGATTCAAAAACAAATAATGGAACTCTGATAAGATTCTATGTTGATTATGAGTGAAACTCTGATTACTGGATGAAAAATTACTCTCATATTAATGTGGTTGTAGTTATTATTTTGGGTATTGCTCTTGTCATTATCCATTGTTATTGGTTTTTGCAGGCTATGAAGGTGGAGAATATGCTAAAGATTAAAGAGGAATTTGATTACAAAAGTTTATCGAGGAAGCTTGAAATACAATTGGACAAACTAATTGCAGAACATGAAAGGCAACAAAAAGCATTTCAGGATGAGATTGAAAAAATAGCTTTGGAGGCACAAAAGCACATTGATGAGGTGGAACAGAAGTATGCTGATGCATTGGAGGTACTAACTAAGTACATATGATCCTGGTTGTGAATATAGATTGACTTTTTCCCTTTTTTTCCTGCTATCATAACTGTATGTTAAATGCACAAAATGCAATCTGTTTACTCTGGCTACTGTGCTGAAGCCTGAACTTCTTATGCTCTTACAACTAGGAATTTTCAATATATGGCTTTTGTGCAATTCAATGGCAAACTTCACTTCTCAGATGTTCTACTGGGACAAATGTACATGGAAACTATTTACATGTCTCATGCCTTTTTGGACGCAAATTGTTGGTTTTGATTAATGATTGGTGTTCTAAATAGCTTCTTCGTAACTTTATCTGGCTAGACAGTAAGTGTTTGCGGGGATGTTTGATATGTTATGCCATTAGTTCCCTGGGTGCTTACATCTGTTGGTTTCGGGGAAAAGGATCTCTCTATGCTACAGTGCCTGTTTGATCTAGATAGTTTGATCAATAGACTACCTCTACCCCAAGAACAGTCCTTCACAAATTGCTCTATCATTATCTGGTGGCTTAGGTTGAATCATCAAGTTCTTGAGGGTATATATAGTAGAGATCTAATTATCTCCATTGAGTGATTTGTAAATGTAAATAAATGGTAGATCATAATCCCTTTGTAAGAGAGAAGATTTTCTTGATGGCATGCATTGAATATTAGGTAAAAGGATCAAAGCCCAAATTCCAAACAAACCAAATCAAAGCTAGATTAAGTTGTTTCTTACTGTTATTTCGTTTTAGTTCTGTGTATACGTCCATTTAGCTTTGTATTTAAACAAAGTTTTTTGGATGAGAAATCAACAAGGAAATTATGTGATAATGAAGAAAATAAATGTCATGTTGAATCATACTCAGTGGGCTGTTCCATTATTGATTGCTTGGAACTAAATTTAAGGGCTTACTGATAAGGTTGTTGGCTTCTTTAACTTTTAGGCATGTTTCTTGTATGATTTATTTGTCAAATTAAACTACTAGGAGTTTCTAAAGTTGTTTACATTATGTTCTTCTACGAGGCTAGTATTTTGAGCTCACATGCTTGTAGTTGTTTGAATCTGATTAATTTTGCATGCTTGATATCTTAAATAAAAGTATTGTTATTTTTCAGAAGCAAAAACTGAAGAGCCAAAAAGACCATATGGAGTCAGTACAGAGGCTTCAGGAACAATGGGCAGCAAAAGAAGAAAAACATGGACAACAAAAGGTCAAAGTAGGGCTATCTGATGACATTGATCAGAAATCAAATTCAGAGGTATTGCATGATCATTTATCTGCATAAAGATAAGATACTTCATGTGGTACTGTTGGTCATGACTAGTTAAGGTTGAGGATTCAATTAGTTGTCTGCTACTTTTTGCATATAATATTCAGTTGGTGCTGGAAGGGTTTTCTGTTCCCCTCACCTGGAAATAAGCTTCAATGATGTTGCTATTACGCTCATATTGCAGCTTTCCTTGTCTTTTTTATGGCTACCTTTCAAAGGAAAGAGAATCAGTTTTGAAAATAAAATATACCAGTTATAACTTTTCCAACCATCAAAATTTTGAAGTTCCTCTAGTGATGTCTAATTGATGTTTTTGTAATTATAAAGGTGTGCTTTGTTGGTGTCCCAGACTCTTTCTTATTCCTAATTCAAGTCATTACAATATCATACTAGCAACCTTCAGTTATTGGTTCCATCTTCAGAATTATGTGAATTTTTGGTGCAAACCTGAAAACAGTGAACTGCCAGTTTGTCACATGCAGATAAAATTTTATGTATTCTTTTATGTTATTTCACAGGAATTTTGGTCCACAGCAGTGATGCTCTTTTGCTGGTTGAGTTTGTGTTTACTGTCTAAGAAGATACTTAAATACAAAGTCGTTCTGTATGGCTCTTCTTCTTCTTCTTCTTCAGTTAAATATGGCCACATTCTAGGTTTGGTTGCAGAACTTGTGATAACAAACAATTTGATTAGCAATAGATTCCAAACAGTGAATTTCATGTCTAATGTGGGCTGTAATGAATGAAAATGGTAATTCGAGAGGTGTCAAGATGAAATAAGGAATAAGAGCGGCCTAAACTGAAAGGACTCTGTTACATCTCAATACTGTTATACCACGTGAAATATTATGAAAGGTAGATTTATGTGGAAGGCAGAGCCACTGGATAAATTGGCCAAGTATTCCTTACGGGTTTTTTCTTTTTCATACGAGTTGAAATGCATGCCTTTTGAGTTTGTTAGATTTGGGTGAAATTTCATTGTTGTCTCATTCATAAGCATTTGCAGCACTTATGAATTCCATTGCCATGCAGCCTCCTATGGCATTAGCTTCGAGTGAAGTTGCTGAGATTAAACAGAAGCTTCACACTGAAATTCTCTTGCGGAAAGCTGCAGAAGCTGAAGTCAGTAATCTTAAAAATCAGTTGACTGAATTCGAAAACACAGAGGTGTTTGTTGTATTATTTAATTCTTGACTTACAGTACCACTTATTTGTTCTTGCAAAATTTGTAACTTGGCTTCTAATGTTGATTAATTTTTGCCATTAGGCTGCCAGAAATGCTGAACTCTTACAGCTTCGGAAGATGCTTGAAGATGAAGAACATCAAAAGGCAAAACTTGAAGAAGAAATAGAAATGCTACAGAGTCAGCTATTGCAGATAAGTTTTGAAGCAGACGAGGTGAGCAGGTTGCAAAAACCTGTAATGTGAATAGTTATTACGTAATAAACAAAATGATGATTAAGTGTTCCCATTGGTCCAACAAGTTGTACACATTATGCATGTGCTTCCCATCTTTTCTCATTGTTTGGACATGTTTACCCTTTTCTTTTTGCCAGTCCTTGTTTTCTTCTCTCTTCATTTTCTCTTTCTTTTCACCCTCTTTTCTTTTCAGGATTGAGGTATTAAAGGATTGTTACTATTTTTGAAGGAATTTAACTGCACCGACAGCATATTATATCAAATAAGTCCGTTTTTTTGACAACATATATGTCCACTAATTGGGTTTCAAGTCATAGAGTGGGGCTGTATCCACCATTCTGAAATCTTGACCCAGATGTCTAGTTTTATTCGCAATCCTCTGAGCTTCTGATTTTTGTTTGAAAATCTTCTGTTCATTTGTTTGTGCTTTTAAAATTATAGTCATACTGCATTGATAGCTAATTATTATTCCGATGTCTCTTCAATGTAAATGCGTCTTAGTCGATTTTTTTGAGTTCAAAATTTTTACCTGCTAATAGTGGATTTCTGTAAAAATTGTAAACTGGCTACAGAATATTTGTGTAAAAAATGGTGGTTTCTCCCATTTATGACATGAAAACCAGGTTGTTTTACCCAAGAGTAGAAGGATGGTTATTTGGTGGAAATCATATTGTAATTTTTTATGCATTGTTCTTAATCTTGGGGATTTTGTCTGATGAACAATAATCATGGATTTGTAACTCCAGCAAATTTTGCTTCAATGATAATAAAATTACTTATATACATACATACATACATACATACATACATACATACATACATATATATATTCCTTTGCGTATGAGTATCATTAGTCTCTAGCACTGTGGTGCTACCTGTATTTGGTGGGACTACCTAACTGAAATTGTGCTTGCCAAAAAAACCAAGCATGAGGTTCTTATTTTTTCTCATGATGTTTTATCAACTCTTTGATTCACTATAACTTTGTAGTCAAGAAGAAATCTTGACAGAGGTTCGGCGGGAAACGTACCTAGTGCCCAGGACTCTATCATCCCTCAGGTCAAGCATCAACATCCGAGATATTCTGCAGATGGGGAGAAAGCCTCGATGGTGAAACTCTTTGAACAAGGTGCTGCAATAATTCCCTTTCTTTGTGCAATATTTGGTAATTTTCTCTATTCAATCTTCTTCATCTTTTATTTATTTATTTATTTATTGATGTCTACCACACTGCCATAGTGGGATTGCACAGAATATTATCATTACTTGAATCTGAAGATGCTGATGTACGTATTCATGCTGTTAAAGTAGTTGCTAACCTGGCTGCAGAAGGTATCATCTAAATCATTTTCCTATTATTTTTAGCATTCAGTGTATTCTATGTTTTTCTTCTGTTCTCTTGTACTCAATGGTTTTAATTCTCATTTCCAGGGATGAGAGCAAATTGGTTTTGAGGAATTTCTAATGATTTTTGCAACAATATTGCCTTCTATAACTTAATAACTCCAGGACTCTTTCAGATTTCAGCCAATTTAACCTGTGGCTTATTTGAGTGACCAAAACAGCAAAACAATTACTTCTAATTTGCTAATCAGGATTTCATCTCTTACTCTGCTTTTCTCTGTGCTGGTTGTGCTGGAATTTCAGCACTGGCCATGTCGGAGCCATATGCCATTCTCTGCACGGTCATTCTGGTTTCTAGTTGCTCTGTTACAGGCTCACCATCTAAAAAGTGCAGAGTGGTTTAGTCAGGATATTATGGAACAAAGAACAGGATGGGATGGCGTCCTTATGAGCCAATGAATGTTGTTTGCCCTAGTTGTGTGATAAAAACTATTATAACCTATCATGGTGTCAGTCACATATGAAGTTTGATGGGAAACAAAGTTTTGTACTGTCCATACTGTCCTTCCATGCCTTATAATGCAGTCGCTTGTTAGTAGAAAAGTTGCTTGTCCCTTTTGTGCCTAAATTACTGAAATCATCCACTTAGGTTTTTTTGTTAAATCCTAGCATGCACATTGTTTTTTTTCCTAATGATTATGAGTATTTGCTTATTATTGTTCCTCAATTTTCAGAGTCAAATCAGGAGAAGATTGTTGAGGCCGGTGGACTTACATCCTTGCTTAGACTCCTAAGATGTCCCAATGCTGAGACCATTCATCGAGTTGCAGCTGGAGCTATAGCAAATCTTGCAATGAATGGTAATCTTCTATTAGATGGAGAGGAATTCATGCTTGCTAATGGAGGTTCTCTTGTAATTTTCCACATGCTTATAAATTGGGTACCTGGTCATTGGCAGAAAACAACCAGGAGCTCATTATGTCCCAGGGTGGCATAAGCTTGTTGTCGCTGACAGCAGCCCAGGCGGAGGATCCGCAGACACTTCGTATGGTTGCTGGAGCTCTTGCTAATCTTTGTGGCAATGGTAAGCAGACGTGCATCTATACCTTTTTGTGTCAACCTTAACTTCACGAGCATAATGTTCCAAGAACAGAATCTACAGCCTTTGAAGTAATATACTGGAAAGGCAGTCTCCTTAATATGAGATTTCATGAATTTGGTTCTACATTATTTCTCTGTTAGCTCTCAAGGTTGTCTCCCCAAGAGTCACTTGGCTTTGATGGGGAAGCTATGTGTCCATTGGCTGAAAATACTGCTTTCTGAACTCTGAATGTAACTTTTTGTACTGTTAAAAAAATTACAGTTAAGGTGAAATTTATGTGACGCATCTAAGAAGTGAACTGGCAGTTAGGTTCCAGTTTCTGCTGCTGCTAACCTCTGCCTTTTCTTTTATATCCACAGATAAGTTGCAGGCCAAGCTAAGAGCTGAAGGTGGTGTTAGGGCTCTGCTGGGAATGGTCAGATGCAGACATCTTGATGTTCTCGCTCAAGTTGCTCGCGGAATTGCAAACTTTGCAAAATGCGAATCTAGAGCATCTACCCAAGGTGAAGGATTCAGACTTGTGACTGCCACCAACTAAAACATTGACATGTGGCCTATGCACACACACCTCGCACCTAATTTTTTTGTAGAATGAAACAGCCATCAATCTCATGTTTCATTTTTGTATTTGGGAAATTACCTTAACACAGTTTAGCCAAATCTATATCAAATTTCCTCTACCTTGTAATTGCCAAATGTTTGAGTGAGTGGATGCCGAATGGCTAAACTAATATTGTTGCTCAGTGTGGTTTAAGTTTGTTTTAACCAATTCTCAGCAATTCAGGCTTTCTGCTTTACTATTCTATCCAATTCAGAAACGTAATTGTCTGTGTACTCGACATCTTTATCTGCAGGGACTAAGAGTGGGAAATCAGTCCTAATTGAGGACGGCGCACTTCCCTGGATCGTGCAGAATGCCAACAATGAAGCCTCACCAATTAGGCGTCACATTGAGCTAGCACTTTGCCACTTAGCACAACATGGTAAGGCCTTTTCATTTCATGTTTTCTCGTAGAGCAACAGCACGTCTGATGTATTTACGATTGCTCAATTCCAGAGGCCAATGCCAAGGAAATGATCAAAGGAAGCGCCTTGTGGGAGCTCGTTCGGATATCCCGAGAATGTTCACGGGAAGATATGAGGGCTCTCGCACATCGAACACTAAAGTCCAACCCTTGTTTCCAAGCCGAGTTGAAGAGGTTAAGAATTGACCATGGTTGAAGTTATGCAGACCCAATGAATGTGTGTGTGTGTGTATTTACTTAATGTGAAAGGGTGTCAAGGTAAGAAGGTATTAGATTGGAATGGATAAAAGCTCGATACGACGGGACAAGTCGAATACGGACGGAGTTCGGGTTTTGAACTGAATTGTTATTGTATCTAAATTAGCCATGATTTGTTCCTTATTGCTAGTTTGTAACTTGTACATAGAAGGTTGGTAGTTATCCTTAGGTTATGTTGTGGACAAGTTTGAAATTTGTAAATTGGTATTTTCGTGTGATGAAGTCAAAAGAGAAAAGGATTTTTATTTCGGTGAATGGTGAGTACTTCTTCTTCTTTTTTAAATCCAAGGCAAGACCATCTTTGTTGTAGTAATCTATACTATATTATTAAAATTTTGGAGTCATTTTGGATGAATTTATATATATAATATTTATATTATATATTTGCATTACTAAGATTTTAGTCTTAATATGATTAAACTAAGTTTTCAAATGCATTTTTATTTAACTTAATAATGATAAAATTGTCTTTATTATTATTATTATTATTATTTTTACTTTTTTTCTAACTTATAATATTTTTTACACAAGTATGACTTAAATATTTAAATATATTAATCTATCATACAAATAAAATAAATTAAACAATTTATTTTACTTTTATATTATATCAATTTGAGTATTCAACATTACAAGTATATTTTAAATTGGACATGAATGCAATAACATTACTTGCAAAATTGCATTAGCTTGCTTTGTGGGTCTTCTTATTAGGTTCGAATGCGGCCTTAGTAGTATTGAGTATTGGCTAAATTATTTGCTACGTGTTTTTTTTTAAGAAAATTTGCTACGTGTTTTTGTGAGAGAGTTTAGTGGGGCCTTTTTTAATGAATGTTTTATAAATAGTGCAAAAATAATAAATTATACATCCCGTATGTAACTTCTTCGTTTCTTTATTTTTTCTTTTATCTACCTAATTGTACATATATTATTTTTTTTGCATTCATTAAGTGTGTCATATATATATATATGTATGTATATATTAAATAGTTACTCAAACATCCAGTTTGTTCCTACTGTTAGTATGTACGTAAATAATAATTAAATTAATCATTGATGTGTTTGTATGCACAGAGAGAACTTAATTTAAATTTAAAGTATTGAATATTTATGAGTTGCACTTTATATTGCGTGTTTGAGTTGCACTTTACATTGCGTGTTTCCGAAGGAAACACCTTTCCCGACGCAAAGCAATTGGGATGCACTAAATATAATAGGACAAAAATAGGCATGCTGCAAATTCTTGATTTATGTTGTTTAATTTTTTTCCCAACAACAATAACAATAAAAATAACGATAAAATGATGCATCAAGAACTGATCTAAAGGTGGGCCTATGACAAGTAATATCACTACAAAAATTCTATTGGTTGTGAGGAATTTTTTCCTGCAAAAATTTTACTTATATTAAACTAATACGATAAAATTTTTTTGTCACAAGTGCCTCACAAATATTACCACACACTAGGTTAATGTGAGGAAACTTTTATTTTGTCACAGTTCCAATTATGACGAGACAAATTTCCTCTCATAAAAGGAATATTGTAACAAAATCACCCTTACAAAAGCTAATCACTTTTATCACTATAACATTTTCCTCTTAAAGACAATTAATTTCATCAGGATATAAAAGTTACCCTCACAATTGTATTAACATAATGCAACGACAATTTCCTCTAAAGTTCTTTAAAATTAATAGACATTTATCTGTGAGGAAGACTTCCTCAAAATAAAAAATTTATTTTAAAAGAATATTACTTCTAAAAGTATATTTATGAGGAATTTTTCTTCATTTTAAGATTTACGCCTCGTTTTAATTTGTATTTCAAAATATTTATTTACCTAAATTAACAAACTATTTTTTTTTTTATCACAAGAAGTCACTTAATGTGACTAAAATTTTCATCACAATTCCTTCATAATTCAATGAAAATTTCAATCATCTTCTCTATTTTAAATATGCGACAAATTCAAAAATGTAAAAGTAAATGATCCTTTATATAATGTGCACTGAACAATTCATACAAGTACATAAATCTTGTTAATGAAATTAAAAATTATATGTTACATCAACCCTATTTATTCATTAAAGTACCTCAACTCTACTTTTTATTACATCATCCTTGGAATTCGCTCTTCACCAAACATTTAACAGTCAGGTGATGAAACCAATGAAGAAGCCTTCACAGTTAGCACATCAAAATAATCAACAAGGCACTTGTTCCCAAGCCTCATAAAATAAAGTGAAAAAAATTGACGCATGAAAGGTTGATTTATCACATTTTCAGGACTTGTCTTTGCCTTGAAAGCAAAAATAAAAGTATCTTGTACTTCCCTAATATTCGAAAAGATCACAAAAATTATCTTATGTGTCAATCCCTTCATTGTCATTGTCATCAATTGTGCAAATAGAACCTTAAAAGTACGTAATTACCTATTTAGATGCGTAGTCGCATAATGCATCAACATATTGCCTGCTCTTATCTTTAAGCTTGGGAACTGTGAAACTTGTTGATTAGAACTTATTCAAGGTGATGAAAAAACCTAAAGCAAACGTACCAACATATCGGTTGGTCTCAAGGCTCCACATAAGAAGCATGTCTATTGGATCACATCACCCATCAACTCAATGTTTACGTCATTGAGTATTAAAATTGTAGGAGAAAATAAAAATACTACAAACCGCAAATGCTAATAGATATTTAGTTATAATTGAACAATCAAAATTTGATTATGATGTTACTTCAAAAGTGATTATATGCCAATTGCAAATTCCCTTCTAGGCTCCACCTGTTTGTACTATCACCCAAGTGCCAACAACTTTAAGTTCCAAACAACAAAACAACGTGGATGAATTCCAATAATATGGCCATTAATGCGTTGAGACCAATTTTCAAGCATCAATAAGACAAAGATAGAAAAATTAGTACTTAAATGGTAAAAGTTAATTTTGTTTCTTAATCTTAAATTCTCAATCGACAACACACGGGCATTCAAGGGCCTGTAATCACAATCACATACAAGAAATTAAAATTTTACAATTTTCAATTTGCGATAATTTTTGTTCCACTCAGTAGTGATCCCAAATCAAGAAAGCAAATTGATAAATAAAAGCCTTTTTTTAAATTTTAAAACCACCAACCATACAACAAAATATGCATGATATATTTTGCAAATTTCCGTACAAGATGTCACACACAACAAAAATTGCAAAGAAGAAAGGGAAGCGCATCATTAGTAGCAAAGCCCCAATGTTACATACACTTGTTAAATAAATTATTCTAGAATGTCTGAACTATTTAAAAAAAATAACAGACAATGAATTCACCCAACTATTGCATAGAAAATAGATCAAACATAACATCTTTCATAGACTGACGACATTCGAGAGGAACACGACATGTAAAATACCTTGCAAATATAATTGGTGTTCATAACAGAACAACAGATCATACACAATACAACTACCACACTCTATTATGCCATTTTCAGTTAAACAAATAACCAAGTATGATGCTCAATTTTGGCCTTAATTCCCATTCGAGTGGCTCCTAAATTAAGACACCTTCAACCCCACTTGTAAACCCTTCATCCCACAGTTAATCTTGATTAAATCCTACTCCTAAAATGTTCACAGTACATACAGCCAATCTTGACGAACATCCAAAAATAGATTCCTACCTAAACCAAAAAGGCAAAGCCCCTAACAGATTAAATAAGCGAAACAAATAAAAATTATAGATACAAATTCAATTTTTGTACATGCCCATCAAAATAAATTCTTAACATTAAAAACCACTACACTACAGAAAAATCAAAATAGTACCACAGATAATTTCTGAATTTTTTTGTTTAAAAAGAAATACCCACTGTGTGTGACGTGCACTTGCCACCATGTGTGAGAGGCTCACTGGCTATCGAAGAAGTAGTGCAGCCATTTGGGGCGATAGATGAAAGAGTAGGGAGCTGCAAGAAGGAGATACAGTGGGGAGAAGATCCCAGACATTGCCGCATGAGTTGCGGAGGAAGGAGGAAGACTGGAAATGAGTTGGGAGGAAGTTGGGCGATATATCCATGCTTGAAATGAGACGGGAAATAAGTTGGGAGGAAAGCAAATATCATCACAATGAATGAGTGATAATGTGAGGAAAACCCAAAAAAAAAAAAAAAAACTCCATCATATTATCTTGTTTAATGTGATAATATAAGTTTCTTCCCAAATAATAACTTGGTCGCAAATAAAGACATTATTTGTAGTGCATGGTGATGCAAAACCTGAACTCAATAAAAGATCCATTTCCTTAGTACAAATGTAAGGTGGTAATCTGTTGGTACAAAATGGCGTGGATGGAGACTGCAGGTGTGACTGAGGAGGAGCTAGCATATGGTAGTCTCTGTGTAGGTCTTGAAGGTGGGATGCAGAAGGTCCTGCCACACCTACATGGTATGAAGTGCTAACATCTGGATTGTACATCATTTGAGATATCGAACTGCGTCGTATATTGACAGGGATATCGGCATGCAAACCTACTGATTTCGACAGTACTACATCACTTGCCTCCACTATTAAATGCGACGGGTAGTTTCTAATTTGACATTCATGAGCTATGTTGTTGATAAAGTTGATAACCAATCCGTGGGATTAAGAAAACTTTGGATTATCATTCACTACCCTGCGTGGTACAAGTCATGATAAAACGCTCAATTGCTGTAGTGTGAATCTAGAAATAAAGCATGTAAAATCATTTTATATATTAAATATATGAATAAATGATTTGTGTAATATTACATACAACATCCTGCCACACTGGCTTATCCTCAGGCTAGTTTCCTGAATGTTTTGACGAGTGATTCGACTGTACGCTTGATATCTTTAGACACTATCCAAGGCAAGTAATTTGGGGACAGTGGTCTCCACTTATACATGATACAATTTTAATTAATCCAAATAAATTTTATAAACTAATTTCTATAATTAACATAAATGATATAATGAGACCAACGTAAAATAAATTATGGACATTAATATCCAGAATTTATTTCTTAAACGTTACTTTTTTCGTTCGCAATATCACGTCACATTTTATTCATGCAAACTATATTTAGACGTGCAGTGTGTAAGTTAAACTGAAGATGGTGGGGTTCGTCACTTTCCAAAATTTAAGTCAAAATTTAAAGTATGTATAGTAATTTAATTGTACAATCAAGTCTGCCAGTAATTTGAGGGAACACTTGGTATCAAACTGCCACGCACAAACACACATATACCGCACGTGTAAACCAACATGCATTTTTGATAATAAATTAGAGAATAAATTAATAATAATACTTATATATAGGAAAAGATGATAATTACTTAGTAAATACGAAAAAATATTGCAGAATACCTTTTCAGTTATTTCAGTTGGCGAAAACATGTTTTCTTATTCAACCATTTTAATTGGCAGAATAAGTACCTTTTCTGCCATTTGATAGGTGCCAATTGTTAATGATATGTAATTTAACACAAATTATTTATGAGAAATATTAACATGATTATTCATTAATTAATAAAATATTGACATTCTATTTCATTAATATTTTAGCATTATTTATCATGTATGCAATTCTTGTCATGGTGAAAAGTTGAGCGTGCGCACAAGTAATTGTATTGCGGTGTCTTATTCATAAAAGATTATGAATATAGATACAGATATTCTTCAAATGGGCATTGGAGAAATAGTATAGCTTGTACACTATGTGTTTAAGTAGTGAGTGTTTGCTGCTCGGCATGAGATACTGGAAACATATGTGTGTGGATATATTATTGAAAAATGATATATTCAAATAATGGCTTAAAGAATGAAGCAAATATATAGAGTTCATTATTTGCTACCAATTTATTGCTTTGTGATTATGTTAAGTGTGTGGATTTTAGACCTAAAATGATATGACTGTCATGTGCGCATGATGATCAACGTGTCATTAGAATATTAAGGATTAACATCTATTTTGATATGAAATAGGATAATCAGCCCAATGTATCGTTGCCTAGATGCAGGTAGAAGCACGTGTGCGATTAATAAAGGTAGGCCTATAAATGGGTAGGGTACAAGCCCGTACCTAAACTTTACTAATTACCAATACCTGTACTTGTATACATACTCATACCATTTTCACATAATGGGTTGGGTATCCATACTCACCTTGATATTCCAAGTTAGATTTGGACTTAAACTAGGCCTGGATCTGACCCTTTCCTTTTTTGGTTGGGAGGGGAGGTAATGTGTAGTAATAGTAATTCAGAAGATGAGTTTGAGCATCTTGGTGCTTGCTTGCTTGCTTTGCTTGATATGGAGTTTGAAGATATTGCAAAAAATACATCTTATTTTTAATAACAATTCTATCAACAAATGAAAGCAGAACAATTTATATTTGACAAATAGGCACAAAAATAATAGATATTTCAACATGTGCTCACGCACACTTGGATATAGAAGCCATAGCCATACATCAAATAACACATAACAAAAAATAAATTGAAAAATTTAAAAACTTACCCATCTTTCCCACTAGGTTAGTTGACAAAATACCAATTCTAAGTATAATTAGAGCTGAAATATTAATAAAAGTATTTCTACTACATTGAATTAAAAAAATACAAATTTACATATATGATAGTTATTTCAAACACACACACAAAAAAAAATCTCATGTCCTGCGAAATAAAAATTAGACATGTATAATATTCATTATTTAATGGACTAGACAATATCATGAAACTCACAATGTCAATAAATCTTCCGTAGTTCACTTTATCTTCTTTCTTTCCTTGTGAAGCAATCATATCTTTGTCAAACCTTATCATGAAACTCAAAATATCTAATGCAAGGATATTAATAAAGTATGAAACTATATAAGCTGAAACAAGAGAACTAAATAAAATTTTGCAAGTATTTAATAAAAGATGAGAGTTTACTTACCAAAATGCAAGCATCCAACTTCATCTATTGCCATCATTTTTCTACTTAAATTCCAAACAACTCTAAATCATTTACAACTGAAATGGTTAAAATATAATATAAAGATAATTAGATTAAAAAAAACAATGAGAATTGAACAATTAAGTGTATAAGTTACTTTTTTTTTCAAACTGATGTAATCCAATCATCAGTTACTACTAAAGCCTCAACTGCATATAGAAGCAAACAAGCACATGACTCATCAATAACATGACCTTCAACACTAAATGTTGCCTTTAATGCAATCGTACTTGCTAGAACTGCTAGTATATCACTTACTATTTTTGCCAAAGTTGGTAGTTTAGGACTATTTGTTCACCACCATTCCAATATATAAAATGATTCTACTTTTGAAAATCTCGACACATTGAAGTAACTATCCAACTCTAACTTTTCATTTAAAGAAATACATGATTGGTAGTACCATCAATCAAAATCACGTAAACAAGCGTGTGCTTCAAAGTCAGAGCTACTTAAGATTGTGGATTCATTTGTTGAGGTGAGAAAGATACCTCTGTAGTCCAAACAATTTAACCAAAATATCTCGAACCCTTTGAATATATGGTTAAACATTCAAATAATAAATTCTCTCATAACAAACCAACACTTTTATAAAAGCATATTTTTTAAGATAATGAAATAAGAGTAGGCATGAGCCCAACTCTAATCTCAATTATTCAAATCAATCTTCCTTTAGGATCTTTCTAACAATATCTGCCTGTTGTTTCTTTGTTGTATAGTCAACAACTTCCTTTTTTTTTTCCTTTATTAGCACTAGGATTCCTTGAACAATCTTAGTACGTGAGACCCTGACAAGATTATGGTAATTATATTGTCTCAATCTCCTATACCATAGCTTACACTCCTCAGCCTTTGTTATTAGTCATGTTGCAACAAAATTCAATAGATGGCAATTGTTTGAGGACTAGTTTTCACGTCATCATGCATAGGCATGGCCATGGTTCCAATTAGAACTAGGAACCAAACTGCACTAAATTATGGTAGAATTGGAACTGAAACTGTGGAACCAAAACTATGAATAACGGTTTTGATTCAGGTTCTCAAAAAATGGAATTGGAACCAAAACCACCAGTTTCGTCTAGTTTTGGTTCTAAATTGTAAAAAACTAAAAAAAATACATATTAAAAAAATATATATAATATTAATATACTTGATAATTTATATTAAAATAAAATAAAAATTTAAAACTATATATATAATATATAATATGCTATATAGTAGTATATATACTAATATTTTATAATACTATTTAACTAAAATATATGTTAATATATAATAAAATAAAATGGAAAAAAATAAAAAAAATTTCAACTATTTGCATTTTACATTTAGTTAAAAAATTTTAAATGTATTGCCATATTATTTTTTATTAAAATTTCTAAGATAATTACGTAAATATAATTACATAAAACCAAAACCGTAAAGAACCATAATTCAAACCACTTAAGAACCAGAATTTGAACCATTGGAATTGGAACCATTTAAGAATCAAAACCAAAATTGCAACCATTAGGTGCGGTTTTGGTTCTTCATTCTCTTAGAACTGGAGTTAGCAGTTCTGGAACCGGGGCTATCCTTATTCATGCACTTGTCCTCTGCATTGTATACTATGCACTCGTTTCTAGTGAACCTTACAAATAAGTTTTGGTTACAAAGCTAGCTAATGCTTAGTGAGTAAGCCTTTAGTCTTTTTACATAAATGACATTCTCCATCAAGGGTATTCTAGTAATGTTCAATACCCCTTCACCTACTACCATTCCTTTTTCTCCTTTCCCAAAGGTGACCAAGCCTACATTAAATTGCCTATGGTCCACCAGAATACTTTTGATCCCATTCATATGTCTTGAGCATCCATTATCAAAGTGCCATGTTTCGCTAGATGATGTATGTAAGGCTATCCATGTTGCAAGACCTGTTGTAATAGATTTCTAGACACATACTTGTTTGATCTGTAGTTTGTTGTGATAGGCCTTAGTTGTCCAATAATGGCCCCTTTTGCTTATTTAGTAGTTGTTGTCTTAGGTTGAAGCATTGTGAGTAAACGTACTTGACTGTCTTTGAGTAGAAGTAGCAAATGGGCATTTTCTCTTTGAGTTCTTAAACATCTTTCTTCTAGAATTTTTTATTTTCTTCACATGTGGGCAGCTATCTAGGTCTCCCTCATTGCAATGCACTCCAGTTTAGGAACAAAAGCTCTCAAAAATTTCGCTTTGACGAGAGGTCTCCTTGGTTATGCTTGATTGGCTATTGTAGCCAATACCACAAGATCCTTACCAAGCTTTTCGATCATCAGTAATTCATCAAGCTTAGCCTTTCTAGTGTTTAGATGTTTTATTGTTGTTTTTAGAGTTTGAGCCCTCAGCATAGTTTCTAGGTACATTTTCTCCAACTCGCTCTTGTATTTCTTCACTCATTCTATGTCTTCTTCATTCCTCAAATTCTATTTTCTCAGCCTCACAAACTTAGTTGTAGATACTAAATCATCATTTGTAACTTTGGTATCACTTCTTCCATTACTGTCTACTTTATCTCAAAGGTATTTCTTGTATCTGGTGTTGCAATAGATAGTTTGTAGTTGTTGCCTCTAGTGTTGAACATAACTTGGTTGCTTGTTTGTTCATCTCTATCAGATCTCTTATATTCATCTTCATTCTAGGTCACTACAAAGGATTTTCCTTTCTTTTTGAGTGTGCTTGCACACTTGATTTGTATATGCCCGAATCAGCCACATTCGGGGCTCAAAATACCACTTCTAGGTGCCTCTTTCTTCTTACCTTGATTATGATTTTTATTTTGAAGGCTGTTGTTTCTATTATTGGGTTTATTGGACCCACTATTTTGTTCTTTGTATTTTTTAACATACTTTTAAGTTTCTTAGCCACCAAAACAATATCCATATTAATGTTGGATCATTTGTTGTCGCTGTTATTTCATTTGATCTATAGATCCACATCTTTGTCCTTCTTTTGTTGGGTCAAATTCATCTTAAAAGTCTGCAATGACCTTATAAGTTCATCAAGGTGCATGTTTTCCACATCTCATGCCTCTTCAAATTTTGTAACTTTTATTGAGAACTGCTTTGGAAGTGATCTTAACGTCTTTCTTACCAACTTGGATTCTAAGTACCTTTTACATAGTTGGTAAAATTGGTTTGCTATATCTTGTAGCTTCTCATTGAATGTGGTAATACTATCACCTTCTTGAATTCTCAAAATTTTGAATTGGGTTGTTAGCATTTACATCTTTTACATCTGAATTGTGTTGGGCCCTTGTGCATAGTATAGAGAACGTTCCATGCCTTTTTTATTAAGTTGCAAGTGGAGATGAGCTTAAACTACTAATCTTCAACCTTATTGAAAATTAAATTTATTGCTTTTGAAGTTTCCTAGTGCAAGTCTCTCTTCAATTGTTATCAAGTTCTTTTTGGATGTTCCCATTTTTCTTCAACAGTGTCCATGCTTTCTCATGAATTTTCTTGATGAAGGCTCTTATTCTTACCTTTTAGTAGGGATACTTTGTCTCATTTAACAACAGAGGTCTAGAGACGAAGGCTCCTTCTCTTGTATTCATTTTCCAACCTCAAGATTATACCATGATCTCACCTGCCTTAGACCAGGCTACAACAAACCAGTGATGTGGCTTTGATGCGACTTGTGAGCTCCAGCTAGTTGTTGTAACACATGTGATAATAGTTGTATGACTTGATGTAACACATTTGAATATTTAAGGAGAGTCACAAATTGTTTGTGTAGTTTGCAGTATCAACCACTCCTATATTTGCGGGGCTTAGCCTAGTATACAAGTTTCGCTAAAATGATGGGGTTGTTAAAATACACTCTTACATAGTGAGCTCACTTGTTATGACACACTAATGTCACTCAGCCTAATGACACTCAACTAGTAGAACATCTCTCAAAACACCTCGTCTATGACAAGACCGAAACCTCTTTTGGCCTCTACTTTTGTTGGTGTGTGATCACATAGCAATTCCTTTAGCTCTTTTCAAATCATCTTCTAGATACTTTTCTCTCAATGCTCCACGTGAGCTTTCTTGTGCTTTCACTCAATAATCTTCATCAATTTTATGTTGAACCTTTTTTAAGGAGTGAAAGACTCTATCCACATCTCATAACATGTGGGAATCATGTTTTCTCCTTGATTCCTTCTTTTTCTTCAACACATTTGTCAAATCTATTTGTTGTAATAATTTCACATTCTTTTTCTTGATTGCGATATTCTTTCTTTATTTGCTCACTTCATATTTTACATTGATATTATCTTAATTGTAACTTTGCTTTATTTATGCAAATTGATCTTTTCCATATAATATCTATCTATCTATCTATATATATCTATCTCCATATGAATCTCAAGAATCCCATCCAATTTGGAAAGTCAACCTTTGCTAGCATTGGTATCTTCAAGGCTAGTTGCTTGTGTTGCAACGAGCAGTCTATCCATCGTTATCTTGGTTGCAACATTCACTAGCGAGCTGTAACACCAACACATTTAAGCGATGCTATGTCACAAGGTTATAAACTGTTTTAGTAATGAAAGTTGAAGAACGAGAACACATGAGAGTGTATTGTGTAGTAGGAAGTCCAATAATACATTGATTTATTACAAATGCAAGACACATTAAAACAATAAACAAATTAGTAAACAGGAAAAAAATGCACTCTGGCATGCACATACATATTTTAGAGAAAATATCGAGATGAATTAATAAATTTAGAAAATATATAACGCATGACAAAAATTTATCTCCTGACTCTTTGTATCAATGCCCCAAAAGACAAACTTGTATAGTATGACACAATTTCTAATATTGACTGCAATCCTATATTGTGATAAGCTTTTCCAAATGCATCGGATTGGAGATAGAACCAAACATTATATTGGTTCACTAGTTTGACCAGTTCTATTGGTTCAACCAGATTTGAAAACTAGTCAGTTAATGTTATTTATTATATATGTTGTTTTAATACAAAAATTTAAAATTATTTTAATAATATTTTTAAATTGCATAACTAATTTGTATACTAATCAATGTAATATGTCAATCTAATTATTTATTTCTATTTTTTCTATCCCTCCTCTAATTCCATTTTTTCCTTCCCCTTCCTCTTTCTCATTCATATTCTTGTTCTCTTCTTCTCTTCTTCTTCTTCCTCCTTTTCCTTGATTTTTCCTCTTCTTCTCCTCCAAAATAAAAAAAAAACTATTTCAAACTCAGTAGCTGGATTGGCTGGTCAGTTTTAGATTAACTTGGTCGGACCAACACGTTTAAAAACATTGCACATGTTGACTCCATATAAGGAATTGAAACTACAATATATAATTGAGAAAGTAATAGATATGTTAAAAAATATATATATATATATATGTATATATATATATATAAATTAATGAATTTCTTAATTTCTATTGATCTGTATACACACATACTATTCTTAAGTTAATAAGGATTTGTTATTATACAATGTCAAATTACACAGTTACTCTTTTTTTAATTCTTTTTTTTTCCTGTAATTCTCTCTCTCTTTTCTTTTAATTTATTATTTTAATTTATGTTTTTTTTTCAAATTTGATCTTTTTTAAAATTATTTAAGTTATTTTTTATTTATAAATAAATTTGTACACGCATAAAGTGTGCAACTGCTACATGTCTTTAATCTATACGATGTTATTAAGTTATAAGAATTTTTTGTTGCACAATTATCCTTATTCAATTTTTTTTTTATTTTTGTCCTTTTCGTTATCCCTTTCTATTTTTCTTTCCTTTTAACTTATCTATACTTACAATGTTATGAAGTTAATAAGGACTTCTTGTTGTGTAATGTCAAATTACACATTTATCCTCATTTTAATTTTAATTTTTCTATCATTTTCTTTCTCCCTTTTCCTTTTTTCTTTTCTTTCAAATTTTCTTTCCTTTTTTAAATTTTTTGGCTATTCTTTATTTTATTATCTTGAATATTCTATATAGTTTTAATTTAACTAGTTTTGTGTATATTATTGAAAATACAATGACTTTATAATTTATGAATAAATTTGCACATGTACAAAGTGTGTGATTTTTACTACTATGTTATTAAGTTAATAAAGATTTTAAGTTGCACAAAATTAATTTATAAAATTACCTTAATTTTTTTTCATTTTTCTATCTATCCTTTTTTTCCTTACATTTCTTTTAATTAATTATTTTCATTTGTACTCTATCTTAAAATTTTCTCTTTTCAAATTCTTCTGAAGTCTCTTTATTTTCTGATTTTATATGTTTTTCATACTTTCAATTTTACACATTATTATTATTATTTAAAATAAAATAACTTTATAATATATATATAAAGTTGTACACTTATAAAGTGTACAATTTTTACTGGATATATAAATCTATGTATGTATGAAAGAGAAATGATTAAAGTTTAGAGTAACTGAACTGTGGGATTGTTTCCAAAGAGTATGGATAAGCCTCTAAAAGTAGGCAACGTATGGGGCTGTTTCCTAAAAATCAAGCAACGAGTATTAAGTATTTAAAGGGTTTGCTTCAGTTCAAAGAATCTCATTGTTTCCTGACCTAAATCTGGGAATTCTATTATATATATATGGATTCTCCAAATAAAAAAATAAGTAACTCAATACCAAGAATCCGCGAAAAACGCGCAAGGCACTTTGTCTCTGCTGGTTGCTGCCTATTACAGTCTAAGGCTTGTGCTTTGCCTCGAAAAGGAGTTTCTTCTCACAACTGTTCACGTGTATACCAGTGTCTCTGCACATCTCCATTTTCATATACGAGGAAAAAATGAATAGAAAACTTGCGTGAAACAGTCTTCGAAATTTAGATATGTACGAAGCCCATACCTCCTACATAGCATCCCGCAAAATGTTCTGAAACTGTCAATGGCTTTAATGAAGCCCTTCTTCCAGTTACGCAAGTTAATCAGGTTTATTGATTAGAGCGAATTATGTTATTTATTACTATGAAAACAAATTAATAATTGGAGTTGTTAAATCACAATAATTAGGGTTCCAAAGCATGATGATAGGATGCTTACAATTATTCCGTACTGTTGATGATCAAAATGGTATTAGAAATTAGTGATAACTAATGCAAATTAATGTGATAATGGCAATTGCAGTGGATTAGTTATGTAAAAACTCTCGCCAAAGAAGCAGTATTCATGAAGAAGAGCTAAGCTCATTAAGAAGAAAGTACAATACGAACAAAGGTACAATCATTAATTAACACATCTCATCATCGTCACAATCCAAGTCAAACGAGGACGAAAAGGCACCTAAGCGAACCATAACTCGAGGTGAAAACGCTTAGAATTAAGATAAAGAACCACCGCAGATTTATCTAAGCTACAAGTTTTTCTTGATAATCTGATAGCTTCGTAGAACAAGTTATTGGGGCTGAAAAGAGTTACCTTCTATGAATCCAATAGATAATCGAGCTAGAATGGCGATCTACCCGTGGCCCAAAACGGCTCGTTGGGCATCTGAATGGAGCTAAGAAGATTAGGTGGCATTCCTTGAAACAAAGAAGGGTCGCTTAAAATCTGCTGCTGACTTTGCGACGGCAGCCCTCCCACGCCGCCGCCACCGGGAGGTGAGCCAAGCGAGCTGCCCTGTACTTGAATACCATTCTCCTCTTCTTCTAGCGGCAATCTTTCATATGCGGCATTGCTAAATGAGGCTGCCATTATAAGAACCGGACCTGAAGCAATCAGCTGCCCTACCACGCTTCCACCAAGTACCTGACCTTGCCCGCCAGACAAGCGTATCGTCAGCCCGGTGGCTGACGGTGGAGCAGGAGGCGGAAGGAACGATCCCACCAGTGACAAGATCTCGAACCTCCCGTGTAAAGTCATGACTGCCCCTGGGGCCGCCGGTTGTCGCAGGGTTACATTGGTCGCGCTGCCGGTTCCGCTCATGATGCACACCCCTCGCTGGCGGAGGCGGGCGAAGCTCGCTACGCTGTCCATGATGTCGCAGCCGTCGGAGATTTCTAAGACGTGGGAACGCAGGGCGTTCACGCTGTCTCGGGTGATGATGATGGGCGGTTTGGGCTTGTTTTTCGACCCGGCTGGGCGGCCCCTCGGCCTTCGGTTGGAGGATGTTTCTGCTTCTCCGGCAGAGGCTGCGGCGGAGTCGCTCTTGCCTTCATCGCGGTTCCGCTTCTGGCCACTAGTCTCGCTTTGCTCGTCTTCGGAATTTTGGGTCTGGCGGTGGAATTGCTGCTCCAAATTGAAGTCCCTGGTGTGGAAAGGAGGTGGAAGCGAGTGGCCATCCATGTTTTCTTCTTCCTTTTTCAACTCTGAAATATTTCTTGTTTACATAATTTGCTTGACAAGCTTAAACCTTGAGATTGGTTTAAGTATAACAAATGGGCCAATATTTCAAAAAGACGAGTGATAAGTGGAAGAAAAAATAGAGGAAATTACGGGAAGTGGACTTTGGGCTTGTTTCAATATATGTCTCTCTCTTTTTATTCTAGCTTTTGGTTTTGGTAGCTCTCACTTTCTTGGGGTTTCCTTTCGGCGTTGTTTAATGAATTAAGGCACTCACATAGTCTTGTTCACCAAATAAAGAGGAGGAAAAGAAGTGGAGTTTCTGGGTGTCACCCACCAAAAACTTTCAGCTAATACCATCCACCATCTCCCCACTTTCTGTCTGAGGAGAGCTTTCTTATGGTGTAGAAATGATTGAGAGCTGCTAGGCAGATGTGGCTTGGCTTCATAGATGGGCTAGTTTGTGGGTTAGGGTTCCATAAAGAGATGGTTATTTGCTCGTGAGCAGGGGACCTCTCTCTCTCTCACACACACACACACAAGCACACACACACACACACACAAAGGTGTGCGTTGATGTGTATGTAATTATATGTTCACTCCTTAGCAAAATGTACGTCAAAGACATGATATTTTCATATTGATGTAGCTCGAAGAAGTCCCCTCTCCACCAAAATCGAACTTACGTATACATACATACATACATATATATATATATATATATCTGTGTGTGTGTCTGTCCATCTGTTTCACAAGGCCCCAAACAAACTAAGAAAAGAAAGATGTCTTTTGTTTGTGCGAGTGAGAACATTAGATTGTTTTTGAAGCTATGCTGGAGCGCTGATAGGGCAGTGGTTTAGGTTTTCCGCTGGTCAAAGGGTTATTAAGGTAAATTCATGGGAGTATATTAGGCTCCTTCACCAGATTGCCACAAGTTATGATCAAGATAAGTTTTCTTTTCTGTTTAACCTTTTCTCCCTCAAACTCAATATTGGCTTGTTAAACCAGCAGCCTGGAAACCTTAGTAAGCAAACTACTTTAAACCCACATAACCAGCTAAGCAATTGTTGAATAAGAAAAAACATTTGTATTTGAAGAAAGAAATGTGTTAACCGTATATATATTGATTTTAATATCAGAGCTAAAAATAACCTGTACAATGTTTGATCGTAGCTATATTTTTTCCATAACAAGAGAAGGGGAAAAGTGGATAATGTGAGATAAATGTAGAGGATCGGTAAAATATTACTTCGAACATCAAAGAAAGATCTAATTAGGATAGACTTTCGTTAAAAAGGGAGTCACTCGGTTATATAAGGATATGCATCAATAAATGAACAGACTATACAATGATATACCTAAGATGTATAAAAAGATTTGCTTGAAAAATTGAAAACTCTTAAGAGTACTTTGATATTTGGTCCATGGAGCATTTAGCATCGGATAATTTCCTATGGTTGTATTTATTTATATGGGCAAGTTGAAGAGAGGTTTTTGATTCGTACTGAAAGATTTTAGTGAAATAACGATTAGATAGTCATAGATAGTTCTAATCTGACAAATATTTGGCTCGTCAGTTCTATATTCGTTTAAGCAATTTTATTATTTTAGATCTTATATCGCTACCGAAATTGTATTTTATATTTCGTGCATGTTACTTGTATATAATTTGCAGAATTTCTGCAAATACAAATAAATAAAATTATAAGATGTAATTATATTATTCGTAACAAAAGATTCCCTAATAAATTAGGAAACGTGAACGAAACCGATAGCACATCAACTACTATTCTAGTGGCAAGCTAAATAATGTACATGACTTTTGTTCCTTCAAACAAATTGCACAACTCTTGAAGCTTTGTTACCACATTAAATGAATCATTGTCTACTATAAATTCCCTTTTATAGTAAGACCTTCATGAGTAAATAATGTTGGAAAAGGGGTCAAGTATTGAGTTTGATGACTTGAACTCAATATATGCAACAAAAGAAAGTAGCTGGCAAAATTAAACATGCGTGTAGAGAGACAAAGATGAATATTGACGAAATTTCTCCAGGAACCACATGCACGCCGATGTGGATCTGGAGAGTATCTGGTGAACAATGGGGTCCGCATGACGACGGAGAGGTGGACACGTGGCTTCTCCCTCCACGCTCTGCGGGTCTATTCGCTGAACCATTCCTGGTTCATTATTGGTCCTCAATCCTCGTCGCCGGCCCATTGATGTAAACACTGGCTGGCTCTTCCAAATTACACATACATCTCTGCTTGTCTGTTTATTCCCCTTGTGTCTGTAATAATTTTCAATACCCTTTCCCCTCTTCTCTTGCCTTCGTCTTCTATTTCGTTTTCCCCTCTAAGACGGACATTTTCAAAACGAAACTAATCTCAAATTAAGGGGCTGCGTGCATCGAAAATCTCCGGTGGATTCCATGAATTAATGTTTAGATTGATTTTTATGCCTAATTCATTTTGTAAAGATGATTAATTATCATTGCAACGGAAGAATAATTGCAAAATAATTGTTATTGAAATGTGTTTTGGCCAAATCTGGTCTGTCATAGGCTCGCATGTGGCTTGCACCATGGAATCAGATTTGGATTTGGAATCATTCCTCAGAAGTTTGTAATGAAATCATTAATTATAATACATCTTTTTCATTCCATATGTAAAATGAGTATCATTACTATAGTTCATGTTTGGTTTGTTGACTTTTTAGGAATGTAATTTAAGCATTTTTCAATTTTAATCTTGACTTGAATAAAGTTAAAAACAGACAATTGAAAATAAACTTTGCATGTGCAGGTTATTAATAAATTTTGTATTTTTCTTGATTATACTATTAAATAATTAATTTTTAAATAATAAAAATTAAAATGATTCAAAATTAAATAATATCAGAAAGTAAAAAATAAATATAAACAGGAGTTGAAAGAATAATAAAATATCAATAAAAATAAAAGCTATACATTAAGAAAAAAGGCTGAAAAAAAGAAAAATTGATTAATTTAAAGCCCTCAAGCATAATTTAATAGTATAAACGATTGGGGTGAATTATCTTGAAATTAAAATTAAAAACAAAGATGAAAAGAAGTTAAATGGAGGATAAAAATATGAAAAAAGAGAATAGAATATGTTAAAACATAGAGAAAAATAAAAATACAAAAATAAAAAATGGTAGTTGAATAAGCCAAGCATGTAGAGGAAAAAATTGAAAAAAACAAATTTACAAAATATAATAAATGGATGACAAAAAATGAATTATTAAAAAATAAGGTTGATTCAGTAATTTTACATTTGGATATATGAAAGTAGAACTCATCTTTAATTATATAGTATGTGTATAGATATTTTATATTTATTAAATTAATGTGACTTACATATTTAACTAAGTTGTATAAGAATCAAATTTGGATTTTGGCAAAAATTCTATACCTTACCAAGAATATGGTGATTCCCAAATTTTTTATTCTTGAATTTCAATTCCACTAGTAGTAATCAAAATACTAATTATGGGATTCATTCCAAATCCTAATTCCAAAATTCTCTTACTAAATGCCACCTAAGTGATTCTAAACAGTGTTGCAACAAGAGTGGAGTTAACTCCACAAAACTTTGACTTGAGTTCAACTTAAGTTAGTTCAATCTTGAAGTCTTTCTGTTGTTGAGTTAGAGTTTAATTATTTCTTTCCAAAATCTCATAAATAACTTGAAGAACCTTTTTTTTTTCAAATTTTTTATGTTATTATTAAGTATTAAATATTTTTCACATATATTTGAGAATGATTAAATTAGTATATCATAAATACGTAAAAATATATTGAATTTATATTTAAAAAATACAATTTATTTATTAATCATATAATAGCAATAATATGATCTTTTGATCAATACTATGTAAATTCATTTAAAAATAAGTTCATCAATGCATATAATTATATTTGCCCTAAATTCAAATGTAAGTATAATCTGAAAAACATAGTAGAAATATAGTATACTCTAAATAAGAATAATTATGATTAGTTGAAAAATACATAGTTTAAAACATAACTATAAAGGTGTCCTACCAATACATATATAATATGATTACTTCTAATTTTTTTTATTTAATTTACTTTTAAAATTTTTTTTGTCATGCTTGTTTGTATGATGACATATTAAAAAATTAATAAAATTTAATATTTGCTAATTTTATAAGTTAATAATCACATAAATAAACTAAATTGTTCTATTGATTAGTAAGCATTCTTATCCTTCAATTCATATTTTCTAACTTTCCATGAAGCATGTTATTCATATTATAATTTTAATTATCATGTTTAATTAATGCCCTAATTTGTTTTGTAACATCTCAAATTTTATAAATAGTTAATTGTTAAAACTTTGGAATCAATTAACTTCATATTCATACCAATAAAACATTTAGAATAACTTCTTATAATTAATTTCAAAGTAGTTTTAACCTATCTTTTAATATAAATTTTTAAGAAAAATATTCTTTACTTTCTTTTTGCTTAATTTTTAGACAAATTTAAAAATGATAAACTTCATTTTTCCAGCTAGAATTGATTAAAGTTGAAAGTACTTAAGCACAATCATACTTTATTTCTTACTTTGATCTTGATTTCTAATTTGAAGTTATAAGCTTGAGCAATAAATTTTGTCTACAATTCAATTGTTATTGCTAATTCCAGGAAACTAGTAATATTAGCAAGTGCTGTACACATAATATGGGTAGAAGATTATGTACATTATCTACAAATTATGTAATATAATATTATAATGTTTTTAATAATGAAAATAAAGTCTTCCAAAAGTTAAAAAAATTTATAGAATAAAAATAAAAATAGACAAATAAAAATAAGACAGGTGGAGGAGAGAAGAATGAGATAAATAAAGAAAAAAATAAAAAATAAATTGGAATAAGGATATTTTAGAAAACAATATGTGGTAACCAGTGGTGGTTATTAAAGAGGGTTGAACCTTAATTATATTGTATAGATAAGAGATTGGTGTTGAATGAGCACAGATGATCATTAGTAGGCAATGAAAGCTTCTCCACTAGAATTTGGTGGATATGAATACCTTAAATGCACATTAACTGAAGAGGATGTAGAAATGCAATGCGAAATACCCTTACCTACACAATGTTCTCCATCATTGCAAATCCAAGAAGATTGTATCAGTACTAGTCCTGCTTTGACGATAGAGGATAATCACATGAATGTGCCTAGTAAATTTTTGGTGGAGAAGCTTTATTGTCTACTAGTGATAATTTAAAGCAAGCTCATCAGAAGATATCGTACATAAAAGAAAAGTGTAAAAATAAAAACCTTGAACTACATTGGAAGTAAAAGAGAAGAAAGAAAGATTGTTATCAAAACAATATAAGGATTTTAAAATTATGTTTCAACTGGACATCCAACATTCACTTGAGGACACAATGAGTTTATGAATACAATTTTGTTTCTTTCACACGAATTGTTAGCGTGTCATTAACTTGGCAATTGATAAGATATTGATGTGACATATGACTTGATAGTAATGAGGCACTAACGTAGCACATCAGTTGGCAATGTAGTAGCACCAACTATATTTGGAAGAAAATTTTGTAGTTATCCACGTCATTTACAAAAGATTTTACATAATCTTCTTACCCTACTTTGTAGTTATGGTTGTTATTTTGTTAAGTGTCAATATGTGGATAGAAATCGAGTTTGTTAATCAAGAATACACGTTGATAAGCCTCTTGGGGCTTGTGGGCCCTGGAGTTATTAATGACAGAAACATATACAGATATGTCGTGCACTTCCCAAGAGGCAAGTTATAGGGAGTTAGTACCACCGGCCAACATGAATATGTCTATCCATATAAACCATGAGGGGAAAATCCATCTGCACATAGTCTTAGATGCACATTTCGTGCATCTGCAGTGAAATTAGGATACATCTTATCAAAATGCCTCAAAACCTTAGCATTTGAAGGGTGACACTAATATCCCTTAGCAGTACGATGCTGTACATGCCAAATCATGTGCTCTACCATGGTAGATGAAGCATACAACTATTAGAGTCTTGGGATTCAAGGAAAATAATGCAAACATAATTGTGGCGACAGCTTCTAACGAGAGGATGAGCCTTAGCTTCCTTTATAACAAGGCTCGCCACAGAACTCACAACTCATGGTTTCTATATCTCCCCTGTAAAACAACATACATCTTGTTTAATAGCAAGCTATCTTTACAACAAGGAGACCCAACTCCCTAATCAAGCATTTAGTTGCGTAGAAATTAGCTGGCATGGAGTGCCCGATTGAAAGTATTTCACCTATGAGTTGACAGATATCATCATAGTAGCTTTGTTACATGTCGTGCTTCACTTTATTGTTCACAAGTCTTGCAACTATAGATAATTGGGAGAAATTTTTGCAACCACGATAACGTTGTTCATCTACTACTTGAAGCACTTTGAAGAATCGGTCACTCATATTAGACGCATCAGTAAGACATCCACTCAGTTTCCCTTATAGCTTGGACTTGAGCATATTTGTGTGCCATGAAGGCTTTGCACCTTCTGCATCAAAACCACTACGACGTCCAATTGTGTCTTGCACTATGTGATGCTTCCAATTCTCTCGTTACTACTACTACAATTTTCAAAGGTTGTGCTCATTTATTGTGCCATACTATCGTAAATTGGGAATTCGCTATGGGATGTTCAATCAAAGTAGTTATTACAGGACTCCTTTCTAAATAAGTGAACCCTCACTTCATCCGAACGGAAAAATTTTGCATTCATACACCGAGGAACAAGGACATCTAATCTTGCTTCCATCCATCTAATCATGTTGAATGTTAATCCAATCCACAATGTTAGATTTCTTCCATGCTAGATTTGTTAGTAACAAAATCCACACACTTGGAAAGTTTCTAGTCTAAGACGAAAAGTTTAATTGGTGTTGGGACACCCGATGTTGATTTTGGGCAGGAAAAGTTGCATTTCAAATTTTGGTGCTGATTTTTGGTGATCTAGACTCCTAGATTAAAGATATTCATTGACATACAAAGATTTTAATACTTGGAGACTTTACAATGCAAATTGAACTTCAAGAACTTTATAGACTTCATAAATTGATTGTAAATGAATGAAATTATGGTCCCCTTGAGGTTTGGTTTAGATTTTATGTAAAATTAAGTGAAAAAGAATTATGTGTATGCTAAGAGTAAAACACATCCATTTCAACCTTATTGGGACCAATGGGATTGATCAGGTTTGCATTTAGGGATGTGTGAGTTTCCTTGCAGTGCTTGAGAGATTGTGATCAATGGGGATTGATTATTTGGAGTGTTTCTTGTGTGACTTGCTATGCTCTTTATTGTTTAGACATAGCAAAAACTTTTCCCTAGGCTACCTCCCTGCAGATGTATAAGAAAATCTCCAAATTGCATTAGTAAGTTTGAATATTCATGTTGTTTACTTTGTATTTTTGATTCTTGGTGTTCCAACATAGATGTTCTCTACAACATATGGTGTTGCATCATTTAATTAAAACCATCAAGTGGCACTAGAGCCATGTCACTCTTTTGTACTTGGTTTACAAACATATGTGATTTTGAAAATTTTGATTAAGTCACAAGCATGAAGGACAGTGCTTCAATACAATAGTTTGGAAAATTTGATGCAACAAGTGATGATAGCATGTTGCTTGCAACATTGAGATTTAGATATGGAACTTGCCAATTTGACATCTGTGTTTATGTCTCTCTCCTTGATGATGTGCAAGAGGATTTTCTAGCATTAGCTCCTAGTGGGACAAGACATTCTTTCTCCTAGAGCCCTACATTGCCTCTCCTTCTCCTCTTTACTTATCATTATCATTGTGTGTCATAAAGGATGAGTACATTCAAGAAGAAGTTAAAGGGAGGAAGGAGATAGGGGGAGAGGATTTGTGTGCACCTGAGGTGATTTCTTTAGATGCTAACTGGTTGCTTTGCTTTGTTGGTGATGTTAGAACATCACTGTTCAATTTGCTATTGTTGTTGGTTGTCTTTCTGTTATCTTCCTTTCTCTGCTGGATGTTGGCGAATTTTTTTGTAGTTGCTATGTGGAAGTATTGCAGTTGATGCAGTTTTGCTATTACTTTGAGAATGAGTTTGTGACTATTATAATAGTAGTCTCATGAACCTTCAAGTAATGATCATAGTGTTGCAACCTTGGGCTATTATTTGTTTGTTGCTACGTGAATTCTTCTACTATCTTTGATGATGTTGCAACAGTAGAATAAAGGAGGTTCCTACTTAGGAATTTTTAGATAACTGGACATGGTGACAAAAATGACATGTAAAAAGGAGGCTGTGCCACACAATACCAAAAGGGAGATTATTAGTGTGGCATTGATGTGGCAAATGATGATGTGCTAATGTGGCAGTAACAAGGCAGTGTTGTGGCACATGAGTTGGCAATGTTGTGAAACCAACTATTTTTGAAAAATATTGTGTAGTTATCTATGTCATCTAGGAATGATTTTATATAATCTTGTTACCCTATTTTGTGGATATGGTTTATATTTTGTTAAGAGTTCATGTATGGATGGAAATCAAGTTTGCTGACCTAGAATATCTGATAAGATTAGAAGATTTTGTCCACATCAAATTTGTTGGTAACAAAATTTACACAGTTGGAAAGTATGTAGCTCAATATAGAAAGTTTTGACTAATATTAGAACTCTTGATGCACAATCTAGGCGAGAAAAGGTGCAGTTCAAATTTTAGCTTGGATGATTGGTGATTTGGTCTCTAAGACTTAATAGATTTATTGAGCCATGATATTATAAAGTTTGGACACTTCACAATGCAAATTGGACTTCATGGAGTTTATGGACTTCATGAATTGAGTGTTATTGAGTGAAACTATTGTCCCCTTTATGGCTTGGTTCAGATTTTTGTTAAATTGAGTGAAAAAAATAAGTGAGTGTGGGAAGAGTTAAACATGTTCATTTTAACCTAGTTAGGACTAGTGGGATTAGTCAGGTTTGTATTAGGCATGTGTGGGTTTGCTTGAAGTACTTGCAATGTTGGACTCAGTGGAAATTGACTATTTGGAGTGTTTTTTATAGATGCACGGAAGCGTGAAAAAGGCATAAACCTAAACTAACAAAGTCTTGCTTATGCATACCATGTGGAAAAACGATCCAAACACAATAAACTTAAATAACCCAAGTGTAGGACGGCCATAACTTACATATCAAGTTAGTTGATACATCACAAATTCTAAGATCACTGTGGAATAATCTGATTCGGTAAAGGAATTAACAAGAATTGAGTAACTCTCAAATTCTAGAGAAAACCAAAAAAAGAATCCAAATAAAAAATTTTCATTAATCAAATAATCAAAGGGTCTACATGAAAAAGACGAAAGACCTATTTATAGTGCCAAACTCTAGCTAAAAATAACCTAATTAGTAGAGGAAAGAATTTAGGAGAATCACACTTTAGCTATAGAAAAGGATCATTGTAGAATAAGGAAATCTTTGTGTTCATGCTAGTTTCATGATCGATCTAGCATCCCTAAGATCGATCTTGGTTGATTTGATCCTTACTCATTTGTAATTACAGAAAGTTTGATGCCCTTTTGTGTCGATCTAACTCTTTACAATCAATTTCTCTTGCTCCGATTGACATCAATGTCTACTGGGAATTAATTTAGATTACATGCGTCTGACGTGAAGAGCTTTCATGGACTTGCAAGTTTCTATAGGTGTTTTGTAAAGGTTTTAGGACAATCGCAGCACCATTGACTGTAGTCATCAAGAAGAATGAGAAATTTCGATGGGGAGATGCTCAACAGAAGGCGTTCGAGGCACTTAAGGATAAGCTTACTCATGCTGTGTTATTTTGTTCACCTAATTTTTCTAAATCTTTTGAATTTGAATATGATGCTTTAGGTATAGGAGTTGGATCAATGCTTATGCAAGAGAAAAGTATGATTACATACTTTAGTGAAAAGTTGAATAGAGTGAAGTTGAATTATCTGACATATGATGAAGAATTGTACGCATTGTCTTTGAAGCATCTTAAGAGTCATTGTAAGTTGAGTCATAGGCATGTAAAATGGGTATACTTCATTGATACTTTTTCTTATATGATTAAATATAAAAAAGGCATAGAGAATGTAGTAACTGATGCATTGCCTAGGAGATATTTGTTTTTCACTATATTAAATGCTAGATTATTAGGATTGAAGCATGTTAATGGAACGTATGCTAATGGTGAAGATTTTGTGCATATGTATGAATTGACTAGGAGTGGAACATATGATAAATATTTTCAATATGATAGGTATTTATTTTATATAGATAGGTTGTGTATTCCAAAGTGTTCTTTACAAGAGTTACTAATTTGAAAGGCTCGTGATGAAGGCCTAATAAGACACTATGGAGTTACCAAGACATTTGCTATTTTGTAGGAATATTTCTATTACCCATATTTGCAAAGAGATGTGGAGAGGATCATTGATAGATACATAGAGTGCAAAGAAGCCAAATCAAAGATTTAACTAGATGGGATGTACACACCATTGTCAGTGCTATATATGCCATAGATAGATATTTCAATGGATTTTGTGATAGGCTTAATGCGTACTCGGACAGGTAAGGTCAATATATTTGTGATTGTTGATAGGTTTTCTAAAAATGGCACATTTTATTGCCTACAACAAAACTGATAATGCTACACATATAGTTAATTTATTCTTTAAAGAAATAGTTAGGTTGCATAGGGTGTCAAAAACAATAGTGTCAAGTAGGATGCTAAATTTTTGAGTTACTTTCGGAAGACGTTATGGTGCAAGTTACTAACAAAAATGTTATTTTCTATCACAAGTCATCCATAAACTGAAGGTTGAACAAAGGTAGTGAATGGGATTGTAATTGCTTTATTGCATGCCTTGATTAAGTGGAATATAAAAACTTGAGAGGAGTATCTACTACATGTTAAATTTTCTTATAATATGAATATACACTCTACCAAACAAATGTCATCATTTGAGATTGTTTACGGTTTTTATCTAGAAACTCTATTGGATTCATTGCCATTACTGTGTAGCGAGAAAGTTGATACAAATGGAGAGTGCAAGGAAAAGTTTGTAAAACAATTGCAAGAGCAAGTGCATCAAAATATTGAGAGAAGAAATGAGCAATACGCATTGTAAGCTAACAACAACTGAAAAAGGGTTATCATTGAGCTTGGAGATTGGGTCTAAGTTCATATGTGCAAGGAGAGATTTCCAAATCAAAAGAAAATCTAATTTGATACCATAAGGAGATGGTCTATTTCTAATTGTGGAGTGCATACATGATAACGCCTACAAGCCGCAGCTGCCAAGTAAATTCAGCATTAGTGCTACTTTCAATCTTGCTGACTTGAGTCCCTTTAACACAGGGGGTAAAAAGAACTTGAAATTACGGACAATTCCTTCTCAACAGAAAGGGAATGATATTGGCGTCAGAGTTGAGCTTCAGTATCTGAGGATGTCTAGAGGACCAATGGTGCGAACTAGGGCTAAAAGACTTAAGGAAGACATGTTGATGCTCGTGACGAGTTGGAGAGGCTTTTAGATGTTTGGAAAACCTTACGAAGGAAGAAGAATGTCTTCAGGTCCATTTAGTGTGAAACAAGCTTGAATCAAGCTTGGATGCATGACTAGGATCAAACTTAGCCTAGTCACGATCGATTGCAAGTCACATGGATCGAGCCAACACTGTTGTGATTGCCAGCATGCCAGATTGCATGTCTCCTAGAATTATAGTGCGATCGATTGCAACTAATGTGACCATAAAACCTACATCCCAATTGTGTTATGTTTTTACACTCTAGATGAGTCCAATCACAGTCGCATTGATCCTAAAGTCAGCAAATAGATCTTAGAGTTAGTAAGATCCTTCCAGACTGTGGGGAAATTGAAAATTAACTAAGACATTACCTATTTCATGTGTTTTTTTATTTTTAGCAACTTATATAAGTTTTTGGGTTTGAGGGCTCTCTAAACATTATAAATAAGGCCTTAATTATTTTATGGAGGACCTTTTGACTCTTAAGCATTAGCAATACAATTTCTTCTTTTCCTAGAAAATTTGAGTGACTTAATTTTCTTGTGAATTCCCAAAATTGTTCCAAATTTTCTTACTTCATTTGAGATGTATCAACTAACCTCATGTAGTAATTATGGCTATTGATTTCTAGAGTTCTTCGACAATCATTGCATTTTAGGTCGTTCTTCATGGTTCACACAATTAGGTTCTCATTGAGATTCAACATACACTGTTTATCGTATCTTTACACTTCTGCACTTGCACCACCACTACTTGAAGTAGAGCCAAAGACATTTGAAAAAGAATCTAAGGCTCTAGTTATGACACATATGCCAAGTGAGGAAGAACCTATCGCTAAAGTTGGTGAGTGGTCTGAACCACTAAAGAAGAAGAAAAAGATGGTTAAGCATCATCCTCTAAAAGGAAAGGTATTGATGTGACTAAAACTTATAGTTTTACATATTATGATATGAATGTTGAGGAACATAAGCACTTTATTCCTACTTAGAGGTTGATTATTGAGAAATTAATTGATCCTGAGTGCTATGAAGATTTTGTGTTGATTTATTTTTTGAAGGACATAGGCTTTTATGATGTCCTAAAATCATTTAAGTTTTTTTACCTTAACTTAGCAAAGGAATTCTACTGCAACACTAAAATAGAGACAGCTGACCTTAATTCTAATTGTTAACACAAAGTCTATATCAAGGGCAAAGTGGTTTAGTTCTCACTTTTGATTATTAGAGGGGTTGCAACACTAGGAAATTGAGTTCATCAATACTTATCCTAAAGACTTTATTATAGATTTCCGTGAAATCACCTGTGTTCTCATTAAGTATAATCAAGGAACATGGCCTTTGATCTTTGTGCTACATCATCTACCGTAAACCTAAAGTACTTCCTATTATTTAAACTGGCCATTCTTAGCTTCATGCTAATGACAAATTCTTCTTAGGTTTCTAAGTGCATGAGTATAATGTTGTAATACCTTTTTATACAGAAAATGATGAATCTTAGTGTCATTATTTTCAACAACATCATAAAACATGCTAAGTCTAAGAATACTTCTTTGAACTTATCACACCCCTGCATGATTTCAAAGGTTCGTGAAAGGAAGTTAAGGATTGATTTATTTAAACCTACTATAAAGATGGTTGCTATGTGGTACAAGGGCAAGTTCTTGTGCTAGGGCAAGGTAAATGATTTTGGTGTCCTTGTGACACTAAGAGTGGAAGCTACTAGCACACTCGATTCTAATAAAGAACATTTAACTATTGTTATTGCTCATTTTGCAGCTTTCATCAGAGGTCTAGATGTATAAGTAAGCCAACGTTAGTTGCAACAGTGAGATTCGGATCTACAACTTGCCTTTTTGAATCTCTCTATGCTTTTATTCTTAATAATCTTCTAGAAGATGTTCTAGTATCAACTCCATTTCGGGCTAAACCTTTTTTCTCCAAGGGCTCTATGGGGCCCCTCCTCCTTCTCTAGACTTATCTTTATCATTGTGTGTCCTAAAGGACGAGTAGATTTAAGAGAGAGTTAAGAGAAGCAAGGAGACAAAGAGAGTGGATTTGTGTGTGTCCAGCGTGATTTCTTCAGATGTTGATTGATTACTTTGCTTCGTTGGTGATGTTGGAACATTACTTTCCTATTTGCTACTATTGATGGTAGTCTTTCTATTAACTTATTATGCCTTTCTCTTCTAGTTGTTGGATAAATTTTTTTTTGTTTGGAAATTTTACTATTGATCCAGTTTTGTTGTTGCTTCAACAATGAATTTATTGCTATTATAATAGTAGTCTCATAAACGTCCTAGAAATGATTACAGTGTTGCAATCTTAGTCTATTATTATTTTGCTATTACATGACGAATTTTGCTAGTATGTTTGGTAGTGTTGCAACACCTGAATAGAGGTTACTACTTAGGAATTTTTAGATCACCAAACATGGACTCAAAAATGGCATGGGAAAAGGAGGTTGTGTCATCTAATGCCAAAGAGGGAAATTATTGGCATGGGACTAATGTGGTAGCTAATGAGATGCTAATGTGGTAGTTGACATGGCAGTAATAAGGAATGACATGGCAGATGAGTTGGGAATGATGTGGCGCTAACTATTTTTGAAAGAATGTTGTGTAGTTATCTATGTCATTTAGAAGTTATTTTATGTAATCTTTTTGCCATATTCTGTGGGTATGTTTGCTACTTTTCAAGTGTTCACATATGGATAGAAATCAAGTTTGTTAACCTAGAATATTTGATAAGGCCTCCATACTAGATTTGCTGGTAACAAAATCTAAACTGTTAGAAAATATCTAGCCCATGATTGAAAGTTTAACTAGTGTCGGAATACCCAATGTAGAGTTGGGGTGGAAGAGCTATTTGAATTTTGGCATGGATTTTCAATGATCTGGCCTCCAAGACTATGGGAAGAGCAAAACATATATATTTCAACTTTGTTAGGACTAGTGTGCTTGGTTAGGTTTGCACTTAGGTATGTGTAGGTTTTCTTAAAGTGCTTGAGGGGTTGAAGTTGATGGTGACTTACTATTTTGATTGTTTCCCTTGTGATTTGCTGTACTCTTTGTTGTTGGATATAGTAGAATATTTTCCCTAGCTAGTGCCCCATAGACATAGGACAAAATCTCTAAACTATATTAACAAATTCCAGTATTCATATTGTTTACTCTCTATTAATGTTTACATTATTGTTCTCACGTTAAGGGTAATGTTTGAGAATCAATTGAATGGCATAACTGGTTTAATAAATGAAAATTGTGAGGAATTTAGTTTGAGACTTGAAAAGAATATAGAATTTATTTTGAGACATTTAAATAAGCTATGAGCTATAAGTGGGAAGGAATAATCACCAATAATCAATGAACATTAATGTAGAACAAAAAAATGCAAAAAAAATTGACTTCGTGTTTGTTCTGCTTGATCACAAGAAGTTTAGCATTCTATCTTGTCAACACAAGCCTACACAATTGTGCTGGGATGATCCAAATGCATAGTGAATGATTGAGCTAGTATCAATCATACATGCAAAGATTGACCAATCATACAAGTTGGAAAGTGTTGAGATTGACCACATAGGAGCTGCAAGTTTGATTACATGTATCAAGATTGCTAGCATGATTTGCAAGATTGCTCATGGGTCTTGATCAATTGCAATAATGAGAGAGTGGTCAAAACTAGACAAAGCACGAGAAATATGCATTAGACACAACCATGACCACTCATGCATTCCTAGCAATTAATAACATTGTTGCAGTAAAATCCTAGTTGATTTCTAATACCTAGTTTATGTTAATTAAATTTGTTAGGATTGATGTCTACTAGATTTCTTAGGCTTATCATATGTAATATTTATCATGTTTGGGATATAAATTAAATGAAAGCCTAATTCTTTAAGAGTTAGAATTCTTTTATTATAAATAGGGTGTCTATAGAACATGCCTCATTCCCTTATTCTTAGGTCAAATATGCTTTAATCTTTTGGTTTATGTGCTGCTCACCAAATTTAGACTTATCTACATTTTTGCATTGCAACAGGTGGTATTGAGTAGGTTCTCCTAGCCAAAGTTCATTGTTGTGGCTGCTACATCATGCTTAGATGAATATTAAAAAGATATTAGTGTGAAATAATGGACATTGATGAATATCAAATTATTTTAGAGTCTCCATGAATCATGATAGTAAGGCCATTTTTTTATTTATTTTTTTTTGAAGAAGACACTTGTAGACTTGTTAAGGATGGTACAAAGTTCACCTTGAATCCCTTGAGGCAAAATGAACATTTGAAATCTACAAAAACGGCTCCTTGAAAGAGACACATCTATTGATGCTTGCATGGAATCCATGGATGTTCAAGAGCTTATTGAAGATTCAATGGAGTATGGAAAATGAGGAGGAGTTGCATTCAATGTTCTGCCATGAAGTGAATGATGATGTGAAATCCATTGAACATGAAGAAGTTGAAGAAAGAGAGAAGGATCACAAGGAAGAGATCACTTTGAATGTGGAGGCAATGAAAATTGACAAACATCTTGATCTTCCTCATAATACTAAAGTTTTCCTTAAAAAAATTTCCACGATAATATCCCTCATGAGCAAATTGACAAGGAAAGTAGAGTCATGGATGAAAGAGAGGTTATTATTTTGCAACTTGAGGTGATGCCATTAATTGAATTTTTTTTTTATCAACTAACAATCAAAACATGTCAACAAGTGAGCTCCATTGTTAAGATTTTTTGTTTAATGATCATCATGTATTAAAGATAGAATTTTATAAAAAGCTCGAATTCTTGTGGTGCTTACTTGGAGTACATGTGTTTGGATAAATAATTATGTCGAAGTAATTATGGAAAAAGTATAAGTGATTTAAGAACACCGCCTACAACTTTTAGACATCAAGTTGCAATCAAGAATCTCATATGTGCAATGGGACAAAATTAAATATAGGATTCTAGGGAAGTTGCCTTGGACCTTGATTTTCCATAGTAACTCGAGGATGACTTTTTTCCCTTTTTTTTTAAGAAGATGGTTTGATGTAAAATACCAAAATTTGAGAATATGCTTCATGCATGCCATGATTGATCTTGGGTGAAGTGTGGTCGATCACAGGAAATTTTCGCGTTCTAGCATATCAATCTTTGCCTACATGATCAACTTGGATTATTTCGAGGCGCCACATCAAACAATAAACTGTGATTGAGTTCTACTTGAAAATGGACTTCGAGGTCGCTTATGGAAGGAATGGAGGTCAATCATACAACCTAGCAACCATTGAGATTGATCACGCAGGTTTTACAAGATAGATCATGTAATACCCAGATTTCTGGCTACAATTTTTGAAGATAATAATGATTTTCAAATATCGTTGTTATATATATCATTAGGTTTTCAAATATCATTATTATATATATATATATAAATGACATATAGAATTGTTTTGTGTTAATTTCAATTTAAATTATTTTTATTTATGTATCTTCTAATTTTCTATTTAATTATTAATGTTTTCAAACCTACAATAAAACTTGTTCAATCCCATTTACTCCTATATTTATATCTATCAAAAATTTTAGCATCATTTTAGTTCTTCTACTTTAATTGTTTTTATGATGGCATTAAAATCAATTAATTAAATTTATTAATTTTGAATTTTATCCAATTACCATTGACAATTGATAAGAAAATTTTTAAACCTATAATTTTGCATTAAATTTCTTAATTGAACTCATTTATGGGTTATGTTGACCATTGATTTCTTAATCACATCACATATGAGAAAAAAAAAAAAAACAACAAGAAGAAGGAAAAAAGGGAGAATCCCCACACCCAAAGGACTTCTTTGGCCAGCTACTAGTTGAGTCAGAGACAGAACTTCAACACCTAGGTAAATCACTAGACTGAAACTTTCTACTTCAAGTCTGGTTAACATAGAAAAGCTAGAGTTTCAAATCTTAGACACGTTGTGTGAATTTGATATACTTATGGGTTAGTTCATATGTAAATTCATATGGAATTATAGAAAATATGCATACATGTCAATAAAAGACTAAAGGCTCCTTACACTTGAACCGTGCACGTGTTTTCGATCGTTTCCTCCATTTTAGATTGTGTTTTCTAGCGTTTCCTCCAAATTGTAATAACTATAGCTATTATCATGGATAATGAAGCGTACCACTCTTAAAATGGCCTCAAAAGAGAATTTGGACAGGTTATTTGCTAAGAGACCACACATTTTTGAATTTTACTATCAACCAGGACGATTCAAATAGATTTTGGATTGATCTTGACTATGAGATTAACATGGATCGATCATAGGAGGTCACAATCATATTTCTAGTGGCCTTTGGATTGACCACCCCGACTAGCCTTGAATGATCGCTGTTGACTTCTGCCATGCTTAACCATGATCAATCACAATTCAATCCAGCTGTAATTTTAGAATCCCCTAAAAACAATCATTGTACCACTTGATTGATATAACTAATTTTGACCATTCCTGAAGCTACCTAGATCAATCAGATAGTATCCAAAGCTAATTTGGAACCTATCTTTCATGATTCTCCCACCCATTTTGCATTCCAACCAAAGTGCACCCACCAGTATCCACCTCGAAACCATGTGAAACATTGTTTACCTGATCTGAACATAGAAAACTCAACAATGATGTGAAAATCCTTAGGGACACATGAGAATTAGCATCACTTGAGTGGGCAAGGACCACCTAATGTCTTGGGGATTTTTGGTTACACTTAGAAGAAGGATAGGACATTCAATTTTTATATTTGGAACTAAACAAGTATTATTTTATGGAATAGAAAACTAAGAACACAAAGTCAAATAACAACATAATTAGTGGAGCTAATACCAAGTAAGTGGGCTATCTTATACATTTCAATAACTAATTTTTCTTAAAAAAAAATGAAATTGATTTCTACCATGCAAATGAAACTTATATTATGAAAATCTACTTTTATCAAGCTAGTGAATTTATACATGTGATTTAAGGTGCACTTCCTCCATTGTTTATGAAAACTTCAACTATTCTATCAAATGAGAATTGTTGTGCTTTAGTTATGAAAAATTCAAGCTCTTGTTATGAAATAGTGGATGTAAGTAAGCTTGCATATCTATTTACAATGAAATTTCATTGAAAGTTTAATGTATTATGTACAATGAATTTCGGTAACATTGCACATGACTTACTAAGGAATGCTAGTGCAAAGGAATGCTTTCAACTAAGGTTAAAAATTTTATACATGATCCTCTCAATCAGGATTAAAGATTTAGTATAGGGCTCTCTCAAATTGGATTAAAAATTGAGTACACGACCTTCTAAATCAATATTGTAGACTAAAGTGTTGATCAGTAGAAGGGAGCACAAGATGTCTAAAACCCTTTTGAGACAATGCAGTAGAGGACAAAGATACTCAGGGGTGGTACAAGGACACTTAAGGTTGGTAGAATATTAAGGAATGGAAGAAGAGAGTCCTTTAGTTATTGTTTTCATTTGATAAACTAGAAACATGTAAAGATGTCAATTGTTTATTTTTCACTGCAATGTTGCAATAAATCCCTTACATTGAGATGATTAATGTTTCAAGGTTTAGTTACTTTGATATATCCTTTGAGATAGTTGTCTCGAGGGTACTACCATATTGCACCCGTCTTGGAAGTCTAATAGAGAATACATGACCGCCTGTAACCCTCTTTAGTCAGGTTATAGACTAAGGCCTTCATCAGTGGAAAGGAACACTAGGTGTTTGGAACCTATGAGCAACCAAATGAGCACATGAAAGTAAATGATTTTATTGATTCAGAGAACTAAATATTTTTTTGTCTTACACTGAAAATTTGTGGTGGTTACGAAAATTTTTCTTTAGGAATTCTACATGAAAAGAATGGTATTGCTTTTATGCTCACTTGTTAATAAGGCAAGTACATTCACTTCTAGGTGGTTAATCACTGACAAATTTCAAAACCTTTTTGTAGATAACATGGTAGAGGATGAAGACACTTGAGGGTGGTAGAATGTTGAGGAGTGGAAAAAGAGAGTCCTTTAGTTATTGTCTTCATTTGATAAACTAGAAACATGTAAAGATGTCAATTGTTTATTTTCCACTACAGCATTGTGATAAATCCTTTGCATTGAGATGATTAATGCAATCAAGGCTTAGTTACTTTGATGTATAGACTTTGGCATCCTTTGAGATAATTGTCTCAAGGGTAATATCATGCTACGCCCAAATTGGAGGTGTGACTGAGAGTATATGACCCTTTCAAATAGAGTTAAAGATTGAGCCATGTAACCCTTCTTAGCCGAGGTTATAAACTAAGACCTTAATTAGTAAAAAGGAACATAAGATGGTCAAAGCCCATGAGCAAGCAAATGAACACATAAAAGTAAATAATTTTATTAATTTGAAAATTTTAATGTATTTTTGTCTTGCTTGAAAATTCATGGTGGTTATGAAAATTTTTCTTTAGATATTCTACATGGAAAGAATGGTATGGTTTTTATGCTCACATCCCAATAAGGTAGGTAAATCCACCAGTTAGGTGATTTGTTGCTCACAAAGTTTGAAACCCTTTTACAAATGACATGATAGAGGATGAGGACACTTAGGGGTGGTAGAATACTAAGAAATGGAAGAAGAGAGTCCTTTAATTGTTGTTTCATTTGATAAACCAAAAACACGTAAAGACATCAATTGTTTGTTTTTCATTGAAGTGAGTATGACATCGCAGGTTTAAATAGGGTATAGTTTCTAGACCTTAAGCAAAGATTTAGACAAAGCGATGTGATACTAAAACAATTGGAGGTGCTTTAAACCTGGGGCATGATATATTGTTGTGCCTTTGTAATACCTAAAAATATTAGAAATTTATGGAACATTATTTCTAGTGAAATTTTGTTATAAATAGTGATTTCAAGGGTTAAAAAATCCTATTGTCAAACCTCGAAATAGTGATGGCGAGCAAAGAGTTGTAGGAGATTTTCTGAACTTCAAATGCTAGGATACAAGGTAAATTTTATGCCTAGTTGTTTGGTTATCAATTTTTCACATGTAGGCACCTTAAAAATATGAATTCTTAAGGACTTAGATTTTTTTTTACATGTGGGAATCTATCAGAGTTCATGGGATGATGTATAGAAATTGTACGAGTGTGTATTAGTGTAATGCACAAAAGACTAAAAAGATGTCCAAAGTGTTCCAAAATTCGTGGATAAATGTAGAATATGTTTCCATGATTTTTAATCTATAAAAACATGCCTAAGGACCATGAAAACAAGTGTGGCATTGGCTTTTGAGGATTAGATTGAAGTGGAGGGTGAAAAATCACTAGAACTATGCTATGTGTGAAAACTAATGAGCCAGTGATGTAGTTTCAAGAAGGTTGGACACAATCGCGGAGTCGAGTATAGAAATCAAAAAATACCCCATGGCCACAGGAACTGTTGTGAATTATGGCTACACAATCGTAGAGAAATCCATCTCCATTGTTGAAAAGATAGTGGAAATTCTAGTCCTGCAGTTGAATGCTGTAACTTGGAACAAGACCCTGTAGTCGCGATCCAGGATGTTGCGATCGCGACATCTCCTGATGGCAGCTACTGAACAATTTACATGATTGTGTAACTTAATGAGTAGGATAAACATTAAGCATTGAAAGGAATGAGTTATTAGATGAATCAAGCACTAAATGAGGGTTGTATATGTTATTGAACAGGTAACAGAGAGGTAGTAACTGAAGAACCCCAAATTCAATTAAGTTAAGCAACAAGTAAGAGGTAACACCTTGCTGATTTTACAATTGCTCTCTAAACTTGTTTTACTTCTATAGCTAAATGTTTTATGTGCACTCTAAACCATGTTTCTGAATGTTTTCCATTTCCAAAGGTATGGAATTTGCATAATGTTTGTAAACTTGAAAATATTATTTTACGAGAGCTATTTGTGAACACGTGATTTTAAACTGTATATTGGAAATCGAAAACATGTAACGAGAACATAATAGCCACTTATATGATAGCCAATGAGTGTGAGGAACGAGGTCTACCCTACGAATCAGGTAGTAGATTGGGATTTGCCTGATCGGGATAAAGATTAGGACTGGTAGCGAGTAAAGCTAATACTTAGCCCTACAAGTCAAGTAACAGTAGATTGGGATACCTCCTAAGTAAAGTTGAAATCCTGGGACCACGGCGGCATAATAGAATATGACGCAACCTTCCTTAGTCGAGGAAGCATGGGCAAAGGCCCTGATTAGTGGAAAGCATGTACAACCTACATGACTCTAAGTTGGTTGAAAAATAGGAACAAGTAGAATATGAGAATGATGAATTGAAATGTCTAATTGTGACTTGTTTTTGAAATATAATTTGAATGTCTTTGTGGCTTTTGTACTTTTTAAAAAGTGAGATTTTATACAACTGTGTATTTTTGCAATTGTTACTTTCTTACTCACATTTATTTTTTTTGAAAAATAAACAACTGGATGCTATTATTAACTAGGCGACTTATCGCTCACCATCACTAAATAACATTTTGGAAAGGAAGCGAATGACCATGGGTAGACCTAGGGATGGTAGACCTGAATCCAAGATGAGGACATCATTACACTAGCTTTATTTTCATTAATGTTATTCATTAGAGACATTTAGATGTAATAGATAGGTACTTATTCTTCTACTGTGTACTCAAAATACTCAAAATTAGATACTATTGTCATGGACATTATGTTATTTCTAGAATTAAATTACATTCTTGGATTAGTAGCTTTGCTTATATGTTAGCTTTGGTCTTCGCTGAGTTGGTTCACGAATGCTACTATATCAAACTATTGGATTTGGGGAGTGATAGCCTTGGTAATTTTTGGAAGCAGGCACAAACAAGTTTGGCTTTGAAATTGGATTCATGTTATGAATAAGGTGAAATTTTGGCTTTACTTTAGATTTGGAGTGGACAAGAAGACTTGGAGGGTGTTGAATTTACGATCTAAGACATGTCGGATCAATCCCAACGCTACCAGATCGACCTCAGGGTGCAATTTAAAAATTCTATGTTTACGATCGTGTTGTATGCGATTGACCATGAGGCTTACAATTGTAAATATAGAAAGTTGGATAGGATGATCTTGTGCACAATAGATCATAGCTTGCATGACACAATTGATCACATGGACCTTAGGATCATGCAACTACTTAACCCCAAGTAATTCAATCTCCAAAACTCGAGTATCAAATTAGATCATTCAACTTGCTTCCAGTGGTTCATGGCCAACAACTTCATGGTGTGGTAGTTTGGATCCTTGGTTACCCAAAAATAGATTTGTTGTAAAGGTTAACCCCAAGTGAGGTTAGTTGTTACTCTATTTATTTTTGTGTAATCTCGCCATCTAACCTTTGTTTTTTCTTATACTGTTCTTGTTTTATTTTCCTATCATTTCCTTTATTTTCCTAACCATCTTCGATCCTTTGCTTCGATCGATTCACATCAATTGGTATCAGAGCTAACTTAATTAAGTTTCTAAATCTGGTCAATTGGTTGGGTTCCATATTTTTGTTTCTCCATATTTTCCATTTTTATTTCTTCACCTCCTATCCATTTTGTTTTTTAAAAAAAATCTGAAAAATTCAAAAAAAAAAATCTAGGTTTGTTTGAATAGATTTTAACTTTGTTGGTGTTGAAAAGTTGGTTGCATTTTATGTTGGAAATATTTGTTGGATATTATTGTTGGAAAATATTCGTTTTGGGAGTTTATGTGTTTTGTTGATTCCAATATTGTGGGTATTATTGTTGAATATTGTTGGAGATATTGTCGTCGGTATTTCGTTGGTATTATCGGTGGAAAATTTTTGTTAGGCAATATTGTTGGAGATTTTGAGAAAAGAAAAGAACAAAAAAAAAACCAAAAGAAGAAGAATAGTACAAAAAAAAATGGAGAAGAAAAGAACAAAAGGAAAATCAGAAAAAAATCAGTACAGAAAAGGGAAAGAAAAAAGAAGAAAGGGAATTTTGTGTTTCTTGGGTTATTTAGAACAAAAGTTTCGCCCAAATTTAGCATCAGACCAATCCATAAGGAAGTTTGCATCGGGTGCACTACTAGAATCCACAAAACCCTAGTTGCTATTTTGAAACCTGTGATCGATCACCCGTGATCAACCACCCCTTCATGCCAATTGAATGCATGCCGAGTTCGCACCACGATCAAGTGCACCTTTACTGCATGATTGCACTGCCAGCTTTCATCTCTAGATCAATTCAACCTCACTTGGATCGATCATGCTACCCTTTTCATCCATCAAAATCGATCCTTTTGCACTCAAATTGATCCTAAAATCTATTTTCTTGATTTTACATCATTTGGTGGGTTTTTGTTAGCTATTGAATCATCCGAGGTGACTTGGAGTTTAGTAAGATCAATTGAGTGAATCTACATTTTCATTGTTCATTTATATATATATCCATATGTACATGCACTTTGAGCTTCCACATTTTACTTCATGATGTCACATTGTCAAATTAGTCTTGGAAATGAAGAGCATGACATGAAGACCTCACTCAAATCTTTTGCCTAAGAATTGAAAACCTTAATCAAAGTTTGGGTGGCAATCATGAAAGGCTAAATGGAGTTGAGGAAGTTGATAACGTCCCTACCACCCATCCAATGGATCCAAGTATCGTGTGCATCAATTGCTTCAAACAAGGATACTTCATCAACAAGTGTCCAAATGAAATAGAGGACATTCCCCTTAAGCTTCGTGGACATGTGGAGGCCAAATCAATTCCACATGTGGAGTTGTCACCCTTAAATGGAGACATTTAAGAGGAGGGAAAACTTAAGCAAGAAGAACTTGAAGCAATTGAAGTAGGAGTTGGGAAGGTTGAAGAGGAAAGGACAAAGAAAATTGAAGAAGGAGAAGTCATGGCAAATGATGCTATAGTTGTGGAGGGAAAAGCCATGGAAGTTGACTTAGAAGTTGAAGGCCCACACATGGACAAGGAACAAACAAATGAGTGGGAATTTGAACTTCTACAAAGTCATGTATATATTGATCCCTTTAATTTACCATTGCCATCTTCACCCATATACAATGTTCTAGGCTCAAAGTTTTTGCTAGCATTGGAGCTTACATTTACACCTCTGTACAAGACTTTGAAAGGTAATTTTGGTATTCTATGTCACTCACCAATTGCACATGACTATTGTGGGGCATGTGTGATGGAAAGGGAAGTTTCCATCTTTGTGTTTGATTCGAAAGCCTTGGTCAAGAATTGTGATGATGTGACAAGAAGCTTACCTAAATTTGTTTTTGACCCTGGTGTCCATGACTACAAATTAGTGTATGCCAATGAGGTCGTATGTGATATAGTTCTAATAAATGCATTTGATATTTTATTGGAATGCCTTCAGCGATTTGATGGGAGGGTGACTTTTGATAGTGTCACCAAAACATATTATTTTCTTATGGGTGGTCGAAGGATCACTTTGGTACCCTTAATCCCAAAATAAGTACAAAAGGCTCAAGTTTACTTTCAAAGGCAAACTAAGCTAAAATTAGAAAGGAAAAGGGAAGGATCAAGAAGAGCTTGGGGGAGGAAATTGAAACCTAAAAAATCATGAGTGTTGCTAGTTTGGGAGTGAGATGTGAGGGAAAATTTTGAGAAAGAGAGAATAATGAAATTATTGAATTGTAAAGAAAATTTGACTATTCATGAAATAGTCACTTTTTCCCTCCCTAAGTTTTCTATGTCTTTTGTGCAAGAAAGTGGAAATATATCTTTGGTTGAGTGGCAAAGTGGATTCTTGTTACTCCGTGGCATGGGAAATCAAAGGTGTAAGGACACCGAGCTCAACTCCACAGAAAATCTACGTAACATCTTTACATTTATTGTTCCATGGAATGTTTTTCATGATGCTAAAGTTAATGGCTGATATGGTGGACTTCCTTTCACTCCCACTTCGAATCCCAAGTTGATGAACTTTGAGCATATTTGTGACTTGCATGAGTGTTATGATAATTTTCATGAGTTGTATGCTATAATTCATCTTCTATGTTGTGGTGAATTCTTTTCTTTTGGTGACAGCTTGTGTGGCCTTGGTATTCATCATGTGGACTATTGGCTGGGATCACTAATCATTGTAAGTGTTGAAGATTGAGCCTACTTATTTATTACATGACATGAAAAGGTTTGGGAGTTTTATGTCCACCTTGATTTCTCATACAACCTTTTCCAAGTTTTCTGGGGGTGCAAATGTTAGAAGATTTTTGGAAGAACATTTGATTGTCAAAATTTTGGAATGCCATATACGCCTTAAATTGTTGCACAATTCTTGCAAAATTTTACTTGGAAGGCAAATATTTGCTTCTTGTTGGTATGGCATTTGCTTGTCAATGTTTTGAGCATTAATTGGTTGGATTGGCTCACGATCTTGAATGGTCAAGACACCTTAGCATCACCACAAGTGTCTTGTAGGGCTATTTTTGTTGGCTTCAATTTAGGGAACATGAAGCCTAGAAGAAGCTTGTGCTAGAACTAGGAGCTTTGTTGAAGAATACAAAATTAAGGCCTAAGCAAATTGATCATCTAATGTGAGGATTTTATAAATTCATATTTGACCCTAAAGGATAAGACTACAAATTGAGAACAATTTGCCTTCCAAATGAAAGGTTTGATGTGATATTAGACCAATTTGAGGTGCTTCAAACCCAGGGCATTATGTGCCTTGGTAATTTTTGGAAAGGAGCATAAGCAAGTTTGGCTTCAAAATTGGGGTCACATCACAAATAAGGTGAATTATAATGGCTTCACTTTGGATTGGAAGAGGATAAGAAGATTTGGATGGTGTTGGATTTCCAATCTAGGATATGCTAGAAGATCCCCCGGCAACCAGATCGACCTGGAGATGCAATTTGAAGATTTTGCATTTACAATCATGTTACACGTGATTGAGCATGAGGCTTGTGATCATAAATACAAAAAGTTGGATGGGAAGATTCCACACATGACGGATCGCAGCAGGATCAATCCTTGCATGACGCAATTGATTGGACAAACCTCTTGATTGAGCGCGATGGTCTTTGGACATTTCAACCATTTGAGCCAAATTTAAAGGGCATTTTCATCATTTTGGACCCATATTTTAGATTTGGCATGTATGGCTTGTAACAAAGAATCTCCTTTGAATGAAAATGTATTGAAGAAGTTTCTTTCTCTCCATAGTTTGTGTGTTGTGAATATTGAGTGGTTCAACCTCCAAAACTTGAGTATCAAGTTAAGTTATTCGACTTGCTTCTGATGGTTCGTGGCTAACAACTCCACGGCGTGGTTGTTTAGACTCTTGATTGCTCAAAAATAGATTTGTTGTAAATGGTAACCACAAGTGAGGTTAGTTGTTACTTGATTTGTTTTTGTGTAATCTCGCCATCTATCTTTGTTTGTTTCTTATATTTTCCTTGTTCATTCCTTTGTTTTATTTTCCTATCATTTTCCCAACTATCTTCGATCCTTCACTTCCATTAGTTCACATCACAAAGCTTAGGGTTCGACCTTAAAAGTGTATAAAGTCTAAGATTAGACTAAGCCTTGGCTTTGATCTTAAGCACATAAGACATCTAAACTTAGATTTTAACCCTAGGAATTTCCACTGTTAAAGCCTAAGTCATAAGATTGAATGATTACATGTTCATGTGCACTAAGCTATTAATAATCCGATCAAATAATAGCTAAAATCTAATCTTGTGGAGTCGATAACAAAAAGCACTAGCAAGTCTAGAAGACATATGCACAAAGACCTTAATTTACACCCTAGGGATAAAAACGAGGCCAAAGTCGCGATACTAAGGGAATAGGAGGGCTTGATATAGGTATACTAGAAACTGAAAAAGACTTATCCAGAGACAGAACTTGGCTTTACAACTCTCAAGAAGAAGCATGCTAAACATGAAAGCCAACTACAAGGATAAGATTGTGGATTTAATGGAGACGCGACATGAGCAGATAAAACAAGAGAATGCCTTTCTTACTGAGAATGGTGGGCTACGCAAGAAACTTCAGTGCCATGTTGAAGTTGGAAGAGGACTATAGGAGGACACAAAAGAAATGGTGCACACATTGAATGTAGGGTAGGGGTAGCCATGGGACAACAAAGAGAAATAGTTAGCAAAAATAAGAATAGTGCCTACGAGTGATCCTAGATGTCAAAACAAAACTATGTCATTATGATGTTAAACTAGTATTGCAGTAGAATAGTATCAAAATTTTCTTTTATGGTTATCATTGCCTATTTCCATTATTTTGCTATATGTCAGGCAACCGTGTGGCATTTGTTAGCAATTTATTGTTAAACATTAAAAAACCTTCATCATGTAGGAGGAGAGCTAGACGACTAGGACACACCACACAAAATTCCCGTTATGCCACACCTCTAAATAATGAGAACAAGCAACTGTTTGGTTGGCCTCCACCTCCACACCTTGTGCAACTACAACTGCAACCTCTTCATAATCATACTAGGCTAAGACAAGAGAATCTGATCGCAATAATTAAGGGCATAGTGATTGTATGATAAAAGATTTGGATTGGATAAACCCTAAGTATCACAATGATTAGGGAGAGAAAAATAGACCATAGAAATTACAATTTATCAAAGTAAACGAGTACATATTTTGAATAGACAAACAAATCAATTTCTTGAAAAATTATGTGCTTTTCAACTCATCAACAACCAAAAAAATCATTATTCAATAAATTCATATCACATATTCACTTAAATTATAACTAATTTTAGATTTTCAACAACTAGATATTCGGAAAGAAAATTTGCAAGTTTTAGCCTATGACTTGGCATCCTTTATCTTTAATTATTCAGGTTAGGACAAATGACTTCAATTAATTCTTATTTTCTCTCGAATTCATGGCAATTGTAATCAGGAATCCCTACTTTGGCCAAATAATCCGACATGTGGGGCAGGTGGTACAACAATCTTTGGACTACAACTGTATTTTATTATGTTCTGGAACTATAATAGTTAGACATTTTTTGCTCAATAATTATAATGTGTAACACAAACAAATTTTTATATATTTTTTTTGTGAATTCAAGACATTTGTCATAAAATATCCCTAATTTAGTCAAGGAATCTCACATCACATGCAGTGCTATGATTTTCTAGTCAAATTGGAGATCTTCGACGACGATCGTCTTGACTCTTGAATCAACGACAAATTAAAGATTAAAATCCTTTGATGTTACCTTCGATAATTAAATGAAATTTTGCTACACCAAATTGCTACACAAGTGAGAGATAATTGGAAGGGATGAGGCAAAATTGAAAAATAGGTGAGCAGCAGATTAAGAGGAGCAAGGCGGGAAAAGAGAACGATGCGTGGGTGGCGCTGACAGCCACACCGCACCTGCAGCCATTTGGTCCACCCCCTCGTTTTGTCTGCAAGTACGGGAAACCCATGCTATGAAGATCCTCGCTGTCTGTTGACTCTAAGACATTATGGTGTTGATTTAATAAGGACAATATTATTAATATATTATGGGGTGAAGTTATGATTAATCTAATTAATTATCTGCATAGACAATATTATTGAATTTTGAAGTAGGCATTCATGGCATTGCTGGGTAACTGTCATGCATAGAGTCTGGCTTAAGATCATCAGTATAAATTAGCAAGCTTTTGAAATGATATGCATTTCATTGGGAGGTAATAGAAGATTAAATAATGGATTAAATTGTCATTTTACTTTGACAAATGTCTCCATCATCGAACATCTTATGAATGCTTCTCGTCTTTTTCAATGAAAGTTGTGTTAATAGTATCGACTAAAATTAGATATCCTTGATCTGGATTTTGTACTTGACAATAATGTTGCTTTTTCTAACTAATATTTGTGTTGCAAGTAGATCTTAAAATTTTTTTAATCCTAGAAAAGTGAAGTTTTTGGTGGTTTCATCAACATTATTTTAAATTCTTATTATGAAAAAGGGTTGTACGCTTTGCATGTCTACAAAACTATTTAAAAATTATGAAGTTACTTAAGGTGGTGAGCTTGTCCTCAATGCACCCCAACTCTACTTGGTACACTAAACTTGATTACATTCCTTGCTCCTTCTACTTCGAGCTTCTTGCAGATGACTCTTCACTTTGTTTAAGTGCTGGACAACGACCACCCTAGTAGGCTTATCAAATGTTGTGAGTCTAGCCTCATCATAGGTTGTGGATTTTAGCAAACAAAATCCACAGTAATTCCTCTAAATAAGAAATTTCAAAGTACGTACCTGAAACCCTTTCTAGATCGAAGAACCAACAAGATGTATTACTAATGGATGAAATGGACTTGAGAGGGGTAGTTGCGATCCTTTCACAAAGGTTAACCTTCAACTTTAGGAAATATTTCTTTTGATAGTTAAGGATGAAACTTTCTACATCAAATATGGGAGTTGCTAGAGAGCCCACGTCTTCTTGCATACTTCAAGATCAAGTGTTCCCTTTTACACCATATCATTAGAGTGAATTATGACTAGCAAATTTGGTCCAAAAACTGATAGTTGATCATTCTGCGAGTTGTCACCATCGTCACTCCAAAAGACTTACTTTTCCAGCTAAAAAGAGAAAAGAACGAAGTTTATTAGGAGAAAAAGAAGGGAAAAAATGATGTTTAAAATAGTGATGTACCTCTTTAGCATAGTTCTCCATGGATTTTGCATGGGCTAAAGCTTTATCATCTTTCCAATGTGAGGAGTTGTAATTCCTTTTGTGTCTCTCCAATGGCAGTTCATGCTATTGCTACCACTACTCTATAAAATTTGAATGATATTTTTCTAGTTGGATACATAGTGAGGATCAGTGGCAATAACCCAAGCAAGAGGAGAGTCTCGGTACTACCTATAAATGGGCCACCTTCTTCACCACGCTCATTGCCATTAAATCCTAGTGTTTCATTTGCAATTATGGTGTTAGGACAGTGAATTAATGCTAATTGAAGTTCCAAAAAACTTCAAAGAGTGTTAAAGCTCATAATTACTCTAATTTTAAATTTTGTTATTGAAAGAAGACTCATTGTGTTCTTGTAACATTTAAGTGTTTTTTTCATAAAGTCCATTAAAATTTGTTGTTTGATTAAAAATTATGGTACTAAACCATAAATTAGCGTTTCTTAGAGGTCAAGTAGACTTCAACAAGGGTCTAACCATTGAATTCTACTAGAAAACCGTTTGAACTTTTAAGTCGAATGAAGAATCAAGGAAATAAATTAGACATTGTACCTAGAGAAATTTGTTTAATTCAATTTAAAATTTAACTTGTACAATTTTCTAGTTTATAAAATTCTATTAAAGGGGTTTTTCCAACGATAAAATTGAAAATGTTTTTTTCGTAACAAGACCCATGGGATAATTATGTCAGTCCTTTCCTATTCTGAGTTGCTTGACTTAACCCATTGAGCAGCTTACCATTGTTCTCGACTCAAGATTAACTAGTTTAACTAGGCACATTGATTTAAGCATGAATGCTTGTCAGGTCGCCCAACTCATTTTCCCATTTTCTTAGAGAAAGTTGTTGAGAGGAAAGGGAAAGAAGACATTTGGAGAATGAAGAAGGGTGTTAGGCTTAGGTTGCTTAAAAGAGGTTAGATTGATGAGTTAGTCACGAAAGTATAATATAATCCATAAACTCCCAAGCCAATATGTTAAGTCCTAATCTAGTAGTCATAACACATGCCAATAAATATAAAATTCTAGTAGTCACCACTCGCAAAGCTACACAATGCCACAATAGAGAGGGAGGCTACTTCTTCAGCTATATAAGGTAATAAGAAAATTACTTTCTTTGGACATCCTTTGCATTTAAAGACTATTTTTCACATTTTCAATTTTCTTTTTCTAGCCAGTTTTATTTAACTATTGAAGAAAATGAGTCTTATTTAAATATTGAAGAAAATGAGCCTTGCAAGCTTAAGGTCGGGGGTTTTAGGTCAAGCTTGAGTCAATCAAACTTGATCTTTAGGTTTGAGCTCAAGAAATACTCAAGCTCGGCTGAAGTTGTGTTCACCCATATTCTTTTCCTTCCAACTGCCATAAAATAGCCAAATCTCAATTATTTTTCTAACTATTTTTTCTGTAAAATGTTGGACAATGTGGCTATTTTGTATGGTATACCAACCATTACAGGGCAACCCAAACATGTCATTTCTAAACTCTTAAGAAATGTAAGAACATTAAAGGCTGATTTAAAGAGAGTAGAAAAATGAAAAAAGTTTGAAGAGTGTTTTTTGTTGTTCTAAATTTTTATAGCACTTGTTGGGGGACAAAATAGTATATTTATTGTGGCAATGATGTGGAAGTAGCGTTTTGATGTTTATTTCGTCATACGCAAGCAAAATTCTGTACACCTTATTCATGAATAAAATAATAAAATACAACCATTCTTAATTGATTACTGCAAACTAACAGATTCCAACATTGCAATCCAAAACTAATCAACATTATCTAGATAACTAAAAAAGAAACTATGACATCTTAAAGTGAACACCATAGTTCCCACCACAAACTAACAATGACTTTGGTAACATAACATGTCATACACAAAACTAATGCAAATTTAGTCAATCTCCATCAACATCATATATGATTTTTTGACATACAAAAATTCAAGATTCTTGCTGTTAGCATTGTGGTGTGTTGTCACATATGCAGCTTGTACTTGGTAGTCTCAGTCATCGAATCATTACCAAAATTAAAAGATATTATTTCTTATTTTATGAATAATCTTTTCCTAATTATTGTGCTTATGAAGATAAGACAAGATTTGACCAAATAATTGGAGATATAATGATCAATCTAAAAGAGGAAAGTTTAACCTTATCTGTAGTAGATTTTCATTCCAACGATCAAATATATCAAGGAATATTTGGAAAGATTATCCCACCATAATTTAAGGAATTTAGTTATGCAACATACTGGTTGTAAAAGGAAAGCCAACTCTATGTTACAACATGGAATCAATATAGTATGAAAATTATAGAGTTGACCAAATCAAATGGATTATGGCAAACTAGAAAACCCCAGTATCCTGGAAAGCTATTAAAGGAACGTCTACAAATGCTAGAGAAATAAGAAATGCAATAACTAAGCCTAGAGAGAGAGAGTGTGTGTGCGTGTGTGTGTGATTTCTTGAATACACAAAGGGTACATGCTGACTAGCTTGGTAAGTCTCGAGTGTTGTACTTAGGCATCTCTAAAAATTGTCGATTATACACTATTTTGTATTTTAATTGAGTCCAAAGTTCTATATCTCAAAATGGGGTATTAACTTTGATAGTAAGGAAAACTTATTATAGAGTTTCATCTAGTTGAGAGCTAACATTCTAGGGAAATGCAATAGCATAAGTGAGGTTAAAATCAGGTTGTAAAAGTTTTGTCTGTAAAACTCATTTTTCCTAGTTTACTTATTTCAACTTCGTTGGTCCTAGAAATGTAGGTGCAGTTATACTAAACTAATTAAACGTTTCTAGTGTTCATCTCATTATTTTTATTTTGTTCATTGTGTGAATGTGCCTTAGAAAATTTGACTGAACTTAAACCAATTCAACACCTAAATGTTGCATAAGTTATCCACTGCGTGTTTTGGTGTTATTTTCAAGTTACAACATAGATATAACACGAAGTGTTGCATTCAACAAGTGGCATTAGAGCCACATTACTACTTTCAACTTGGTTGGACAATAGATACTAGAGAAGGTGCATCGCGAGATAACCACTATTGTTAAATGACCCAAACTACCCATATTGGAAAGCCCAGATGTGCGCCTTCATGAAATCACTTGAAGAGAAAGCATGGCTCTCTATCATCGTTAGATGGAAACCACCAGTTGTTGAAGGTAACAATGCTAACGTAGTAACCAAGGAATCAAGCAAATGGATAATGGATCAAGAAAAGGCATTGCTTGGAAACTCCAAGGCAATCAACAAAATTTTCATAAGGGTAGATAAGGAGCAATTCAAACTTATCTTCACCTGTGATTCTTTCGAGAAAGCCTTAAACATCCTAGAAAATGTCTACGAAGGAACAAGCATGGTGAGAATTTCAAAATTGCAAATTTTGTGGTTTGAAAACCTTTAAATGGGAGAAGACAAAACTACCCTAATCTTCAATGGGAAGTTGCATGACATTGCAAACCAAGCCTACCATTTTAGTGATAGGTACTCAAAGTTAAAACTTGTGAGGAAGACCTTAGATCATTCCCAAAGAGATTTCCAAGAAAGTAGTAGCCATTGAAAAACCTAGTGACATGGACAATATGAGGTTAGATGAGCTTATGAGATCCCTTCAACATACAAGATGAACATAAAACAAGCCAAACATAAAAGAAGCTAGCCTTGAGAATGGAAAAACACATACATGAAGAAGAATGTTGAAGCACATATAAGGATGATGTTGCACTTGTGAAGGAACAAAGGAACTCATTGACAAAGGACACAAAAGCTTGATTCAATAGAAAGGGAGCTACATACAAAAAGGATGTAGAGAATGTCAACAACAAAAATTTGAAGAAAAGTTAAAAGTTTACCTAAAAGAGAGAAGTCCATTTGAGAGAGTTTAAGAGAATTTCATAGTCAATATCTTTTAAAGAAAAATAGCCTTGTGGTTAGTGTATTGAGTGAGAAATCTTCATTAAACACCCATCTAAGTAAAATTGATTGAAGTTCAACATCCTTAAAAGAGGTGACTTGCATTTAATGTTAAAGTTGAGACCAAGAAGGAGTCTTGATCAAGTGGAAGCAAGAGGGCTTTTTACCTAGGGGAGCTCTATTGTAAATGCACCAACAAGTTGAAAGCCAAAAAGAGTTTTGCTTGGAAGAGTATAAATTTGCTATGACATTAAGCTTGTCCTAACAAATGTTGTTGTTAGTAGAAATTTTTAGGAGTGGCCCCACAAATGTAGGAGAGTTATCTTTGAATTATGTAATCAAACCTTGGTGTGTTTGCTTTACTTTTCCTCTATGTGTGAGCATGTGGTACTGACCATTCCAACATAACTTGCAACATATGCCATCAAACCAACTAACAAGTGGCATCAGAGCCTAGTCACCTAGGCAGACTTGTGTTTTAAGCAGGTTAATAATTTAAGCACTGAAGAAGGAGCAACTATGTCACATCCTCCCCTATTGCATGGGTCAAATTATCCATACCAAAAGGCCAAGATGAGAGACTTTATTAAATCCTTAGATTTAAAGGTTTGGACTACTATAGAAGAAGGATGGTCACCACTAACTTATGAAATAGATTACAAAATTCTTCAGAAAGATGTCAAGCTATGGACCCTAAGTGAGGAAGAGTGGCATTTAAGAATTCTCATTCTATAAATGCAGTTTTTATTGATGTTAACAAAGAATAATTCAAGCTTATTACAACATGTGATACAGCAAAACAAGCATGGCAGATTTCGCAAAATGCACATAAGGGTACAAGTTTAGTCCACATATCCAAATTACAATTTTGGCATCCTAGTTCAAAAATCTGTAGATAAAGGACGATGAGATGGTGGCTACATTCTATACAAGGATAAGAGATATTGCCAATCAAACGTACTAGTTGGGCAAGAAATACTCAAAAAAGAAGCTGGTGAGGAAAATGGTAAGAGTGTTGCAAGAACGATTTGCCCCGAAGATCACTGTTATTGAAGAAGGTAAAGATGTTGCTACAATGCTATTGACTAATGGAATCATTATAGGCCTATGAAATGAACTTTACACAGGCAAAGAAGGAAGAAAAGAATGGCTCTACAGTCATCTACCATCAACTACAATCATGATTCCCATGATAACAATTTTGAAGATGTTAAGGATGAAATCACTTTTTTGAAAAGAAGATTTGCGAAATTATTGAGGAAATGTATGACAAGTTCCAACTTTCCAAACAACAAGAAGTCCAGAAAAGATTGGCCAATTGAGAATCAAAGGATGCCTCAAAAATCAAAAGTCCCAGATGCTAGAGAAGGAATTAATTATAGGAAATGTGAAAGATATGGTTACATTCAGTTAGAATGTGCCAACACTCGAAAGAAGTAGAGAAAAATCATTGACCACCACATGGAGTTATGATTAGTGCAAGTAGAGTTGTGAAGAAGATGATGAATACATGAGCAATCATGCGGCGTTCAACTTAGTCTTACAAAAGAATGAGGTTATTGTTATATCTGATGTTATGGCATCTTCTATAACATCTAATGTTTTTTATTACACTAGCGAGAACGATAGCAATGTTTCATATGAAGAACTAATAAAAATTAACCATACGCTAGTGGAGAAGTTGTCTGCTACCACAACAACAAAAAAAAAATTTGAAACTAAGGAATGAGGCATTGCAAAAAGAGAATGAAGATGCACATGCCTCGCATGCAAAGTTGTTGGAATACTTTCATAATCCAGAAGTGTCCAGCCCAAAGTCGCAACATGAAGTAGAATAGTCTACAGTAGTACTGAATAAGTTAAATACTACGAAGGCAAAGTTGGGGAACATACTTACCATAGGCAAGGCGTCTAGAGACCATAATAGGCTAGGATATATTAGATAATCCAATTCAAGTAATTCTAAAAGCCAAAGAGTACAATTTGTGAAGAAAACTAAACACATTCCTACAAATGTCCCAACATTTCCCAAAAAAAAAAAAAAAAGAAACTGTTGGCTAAAAGGTAAACAAAAGGACCTATATGTACTTGTTATTTCAATGGTCATCGTAACACTTCTAATCTTAGGTTACTGAAACATATAATCTTGGGAAGGCAAGTTCCTACTAATCAAACTTTTTCAAACAGGTATGAGTTAAGAAGTCAAATGAAAAACACTATGGTGCCCCTACCTCACCACATCCCATCACTTGTGACAACATATATTTCAACAATAAATGTTCTCACCATTTGAAGGGAAACAAAAACTCCTTGAGCAACTATAAATCCTACACCAATGGCATGATGAAGTTCTATGATGCATAGAAGAGCTATGTTGTGTACTAAACTCCTTACAGAGAAAGGCTATGTGAAATCATCGATGTCGGAAAAGTTGTGTACTAAACTATAAATCTGACACATTTCAAGTTTTTCAAAAGTTGTGTACTAAACCCCTTACAAGGAAAGGCAATGTAAGAGGAATTGTTTGGATAAGGATCAACCATAAGAAAGAATTTTGAAATAAAGAGTTCGCAAATTACTGTGAAATATTTGAGATTTTGCACATTCTCTTCTCTAAGACTCCTCAATAGATTAGGGTAGTAGAAAGGAAGAACCGCACATTCCAATAAATGTCAAGGTGATGTTGAATACTAAAGAGATGAATTTGAGATAGTAGGCTAAGGTTGTGAATTCCACACATTACTTCATTAATAAGGTCAACCTTCTAGCAACCTTGAATAAGACATCCTAAGAGCTTTGGTAGGGCAAGAATCAATCATATCTTATTTCCATGTCTTTGGTAGTAAGTGTTTTATACTAATGTACCATGATCATTTGGGCGAGTTTGTAGCCAAGTCAAATAAAGGTATCTTCTTGAGATACTCTAACACCAACAAAGCCTAATGTGTATTCAATGAAAGAACGAACACTATTATGGAGTCAATTGATGAGATGTTTATTAATATTAAGCTATAACAATTCACTAAACAAAAGCCTGAGGAAGACGATGAACTAGTGAGAGAGGTAATAAGGCAGAATGCTGAATAAAGCTTAGACAAGCTACCAGATGTTCCAACACATGATGGAACAACTATAGAGGATTTTAGAGATGATGCTGAAATTCATTGATATTCATCCATAGTTAGATGTAATCACCCTCTAAAAGCTATTATTTGAAGTTAATTGATGGGAGGAGGACCAGAGATATTCAAATTATTGACTACTAAAAGCTAGCCTGATATGTTTATTGCATACATCAAAAGAAGCTTATTGTGGCTGAATAAGTTCAAACATATCGGCAAACCAAGATGTTAAAGAGTGCAATAGTCATTTGCTTATGCCATGATTACTATCCTCTTAGTTTATCTATTTGCCCTATATTTTTTTGTTTTTCTATAAATAATTATCTATTTCAAAAAAAAATCTCAAAAAAATAAAAGGAGAAGGAAGTAATGTTCATTTATCATGGCCATTGGATGAAGATCAGTTTTGGAGGCAAAACTTGCAAACATGGCAAAGGGGAGTTGTTAGTGATATGCTCTCTAACAACAAATTATCAATGAAAGATATTTGTTGTAAATGTTACTCTTATTAGTTAAAAAAATAATGAGAATTATTTTATCAATCTTCTGACAGTATTTTATGCATGTAAATCTTAAATGGCGTAAAGTATTGCATGTGTCCATATGGTTATGTTAAGAGGCCTTATTCATAAGGGGCTATAAATATGGACATGTACAACACTTTACACTATTCAAGATTTACATATATGAAAATACTGTCAAAATGTTGATAAAATAATCATCAATATTTTATTAATTAATAAGAATAACATTTACAATGAATATCTCTCAAGTATCCCTCATTGATAATTTGGTGTTAGAGGACATATCATTAAGAATCTCCCATATGCACTCCAATGTCAATGACCCTAATGCCAATCGCATGGCGATTTACTTGCTCTTACATCATTGGCTTGGTGAGTGGGTTAGCAACATTATCTGCTAAAGCTATCTTCTGCATGGTAATATTATCTCTTCCAATGATTTCTCAAATGATATGATATCACCTCTCAATATGTTTAAATTTTTTATGAGGCCTTAGCTCCCTTGCTTATGTAATTACACTATTATGGTCACAATAACATGGTAATGGCTAATACATCCTCAGAACCACTTGAAACTCAGTAATAAACTTCATAATCTAAACAGCCTCCTTTATAGCATCATATATTGCAATATACTTAGCTTCGATAGTGGAATCTACATTGGAGTTTTGTTTGAAACTTTTTGAACTCACTACTCCATCATTAAGGGTGAAAATGGATCCAAAAGTAGATTTTGTATCATTGACTCGACTAAAAGTCAGAATTAGTATAACTATCTACTTTCAATGCTCCATCTGTATAGACAACATATCCTTAGTCATTCTCAACTACTTAAAGATACACTGGACAGCACCCCAATGTTGTTTACCAGGATTTGCCTAGAACTTATTCATAACACTTACAGCATAAGCGATATATATTGATAACACATCCTTAATCATTTTCAACTACTTAAAGATACACTGGATAGCACCCCAATGTTGTTTACCAGGATTTTCCTAGAACTTATTCATAACACTTATAGCATAAGTGATATCTGGTTTAGTACATAGCATTACATATATTAAGCTTCCAATTGTTGAAGCATAACGAATAGCGGCCATTAATATCCTCTCTTTGCTTGTTCTTGGGCACATGGACTTACAAAGATGGATGCTATGCCTAACCAATAGAAATCCTTTCTTAGAGGCTTCCATTTTAAACCTCTTTAGAATTTTGTCTATGCACAAGGTTTGGGAGAGATCAATCAATCTCTTCACTTTATCTCTACTTATGCGAATCCCCAAAATCTAAGTTGCTTCACCTAAGTCTTTCATAAAGAACGCACTACATAACCATATTTTAACCAAGGTCATCATCCCAACATCATTCCCAATGAGAAAGTATGTCATCTACATACAACATTAGGAATGTGATTGCGTAGACGTAAGGCTTATCCTTGTTTCTGGTGAAGCCAAACGATTTGACTGCACCATCAAAGTAAAGACTCTAACTCCTTGATGCTGCTTAACGCCATAAATGGACCTTTTAAACTTGCATACTTCATGAGACTCACCTTCGACTTTAAAACCGTGTGGATTTACCATATCGATATCATCCTCAAGAAACCCATTCAGAATGAGGGTCTGACATCCATCTGTCAAATCTTATAGTCTAAATGGGTGGCTATCTCAATAAGTATTTGATTGGATTTGATCAAAGCTATAGGTGAAAAGGTCTCCTTATAGTGAATTTTCTCTTTTCAACTATAGCCATTCACCACACGCCTGACTTCATAGATTTCCACCTTACCAATTGAACTAATTTTGCTTATGTAGATCCACTTGCATCTAATGGAAACTATTCCCTTGTATGGATCCACTAAGGTCCAAACTTGGTTTGAATACATCAAATCCATCTCGTATTGCATAGCCTCCTACCACTTAGCAGAGTCTTTATCCACCATTGCTTGACCATATGTAGAAAGATCATCTCCAAGATCTTTATTTCCCATAACGAACTACTCTTATCCGTTCTTTAGGACATAACCATATCTCTCTAGTTTATAAAAGACTCTACTCAATCATTGCAAAGGTTGCATCATTGAGGGTGTTTCTTGAATAGGTAACTATAATGTGAGTTCCTCATTTCGTTTCTCATGCTCAACTTCCTTTAGCACAATAGTTTTACCAACACCCCCTTCTCAGACGAAGTCTTCCTCCAAGAAGTGTACTTGATAACCAATAATAATCCTTTGGTCATCAGAGAGGTAGAACATGTATCCCATAAAGTCCTTAAGATACCCCACAAAGTGACTCAAAATGGCATTTGCCTCTAACTTATCCAATTTACTCTTCTTAAGGCAAGCTAGATATCCCCAAACTGTGATATGCTTTAAGCTCAATTTCCTCCCACTCCACATATATTGTAGGCTTGAAGGAATGCACTTACAAGGAATCTGATTCAAGACGTGTGTGGCTATTAAGAGGGCATGTCCCCATCAAGCAATAGGTAAGTTAATGAAGCTTATCATAGATCAGACCATATACAACAAAATCTAATTCCTACACTCAACTAAACCAATCAGTTGAGGAGTTGTCGATGGTGTGAATGGTGTGAATTGTCATCAGAATGAGAACTCTCTTAGGCAATTAATTGGATTACGCATATGTGTGTGAAGCCCTATCCTATTACAAGACTTTAACATTTTCTTCGTTGGTCTTAGACTCCTACTTCTTCATGGGCCCACCATGCTTGGACCATCAAATAGACTCCAACTCTTGGTCCTCGATGACCATCAAGCCGTTGGCCTCCAAGAGATCACCAATTCTTGTTCTTTGGAATTACAATTACTTCGTGGCATACCAAGGAAAAATAATTCCTATTCTACTTTAGAAAAACTTGAGTTTATGCCCTTAAAACCCATGATAAATAAATAATACATCTGGAAAAACTAAAACCAAAATAATGAAAATCCATCCACATACGTCCTAAGTCTATAATTCATCCATATATCCATAAAACTATTCTAGAATTCTTATTTATGCATTTTATGTGACAAAAAGGGGACTGGTTAAGGAATTTGTATTCCATTGCACTCTTTGATTATTTTGTGATTAAGATTTGAAAAATTTTGCATTCCATACCTAGTGAATCCAACAGTAGTATTAGAGCTATCATTGTTCCTTATATAAACATATACTAATACACCCATTTTATGATTTATGGTAATTCTTCATTTGAAAATTATATAAGCCGTTTTTTAAACTTGTATATAACTATAAAAGTGTTTTTTTGGATATTTTAGGTTGAGAAAAGATAAGAAAAATCATGTCTTAGTGAACAAGAAAGAAATAATGATGCAGCACTGTTAGGGCTTGCGGCAACTAGCCAGTTCGTGACTGCGAAGTCAGGTTCAGGAGTTATGTAATTCTCGCTGCCAAGGTTCGTAGTAATGAAATGCAATCTTATGGCCGCACCAAAGCTATTAGTGGCCATGATGACCATTGCAGTAGAGAAGCGTTCTCTATAGTGTTAAGCCATGCGAACCCACAAGTTAGTCCACAAGCGTAGGGACTACTCCTGCACCCGCACAAGAGCCTGCAGATGCTATTTCCATGCCTTTTCCACAAATGAGAACTAAGATATGAGATGCATAAGTCATTAAATGATTGTTCAATGTATTAATTTATATCATAAATGTGATGCATGGATGTTGTAGTGTGGATGCTTCATAAAGAATGAGCACTCAAACAGTAACTCAACAAAATGAAGCAAATACATGGAGTTCACTCTTTGTTATCAATGTCTTACTTTGTAATCATGTTAAGTGCACATATACCTTAGACTTAAGATAATATGGTTGACTTGTGAGCACAAAAATTAATGTATCATTAGGGCATTGATGTTCAATATCTATCCTAGTATGGGATAGAGTCATGAGCCCAATATGTTGTTACTCCAGTGTGTATAGAGACATATGTGCGTTTAATAAAGGATTTATTTCCTAACAAGTGAGCAAAGTATTTGTCATATATAGTTGATATTCTATACAAAGAAAATTCTTAGCCTAGGTAGTGTGTAATCCAAAAGGAGTTTTTCATTGAAACTTTAGTCTCATGAGGAAACTTCAATTAGTCATATAACTAAGTTTATAAGTTTGATTAAATCCATAGCTCTTGCTCAATTAAGATAAAATAAGACAAAAAAAAATCTATACCATATGATATTCATGATCAGGAGGTTCCATTGTGATATATTCACTTTACCTAAGGTAGGCTACAATATGACCTACAAGTTAGGTGTTATTCATATCCTTTAAACTATGCTTGTTGCTAGCCTAGGATGAATCTAACAAGTCATGCACATAAAAAAAGAAACAAAAGACGATGGCTTAAGGCATTTACAAAGTGGTGATCACAAGCTTGAGAAACCTTGTGGATGAGGTTTAAGAAATCTCATGATGGAATTACTTTGGTCGCAATTAGATTAGATTGAATTGGAATAATTTATTTTTCATCATATTTGTCAGTAATGAGATCATTAATTAGAAATATGACAATGTACAAAAGAATTATTTTGTACCTATTATATTTGTTAATAATAGATATTATTAATTGAACACAATAGCCCTTTAATTTAATTAATGAGATTAATTAAATTGAAAGAAATAATTCAAATGGACTCTAATTATTAATTAGATTAATAATTAAAGGTAGATGGGCTTAAATTAATTTTAAAGTCCATATTAAAGCCCACAAAGCCTATTCCACAGTTTAATTAAGATTGTATCTTGAAAACAAATCACTTAGAAGAGTTCCAAACAAAATGGGACTACTCACGCGTGAACAGTAGCCGCCGAGTATTGTTTACAACACCACTTTACATGCAAGAGAAATAGTTACTAGCCTCCCTCTCATATTTTCTCTCAAGAAATCCTCTAGGTGCAAGAAGTTATAGGATTTCGTGAAAGAATTTGTAGAGATATCTTGGAGAGTCTTAGCCAACACCTTATTTGTATGGACAAGCTAGAGGTCAAAACCTTATTGTGACTTGTAGATCATAGATAGAAATTGCAAGAATTAGATTCAAAGTAGTTATCCATACAACTATTCTAAAATTCTTATTTATGTGTTTTATGTGACGAAAAGCAGACTAGGTTGGGAATTTGTATTCCGCTGAATTCTTTGATTATTTTGTGATTAAAATTTAAAAAATTTTGCATTCTATACCCAATAAAAAAATTTAGGTTGCAACGTTTCTTGTATCAACAAGAAAGAAGATAGCTATAAATAGGAACTTAATAAATAAAGTAGAGCTAAAAACGAAGAAGAAGAAGCACAAGGACCAAATGTTGAAATGACTAATGAGAATGGATCTCCTATTCCAACACAAACTGCCATTGTTGAATTAGATGTTGGAACTTTGATAGAAGTTCAAGAGAAAATTCCATCTACTATTCAATGAAGAATAAGTATCGTATGGATGAATAAGTTTCCATTATGTGATTCGTCCTACTCTTTATTTCAACATTTGATAAAATACATGATTTTAAGGCTAGACACCCAAGCATCCGTGCTGACGTAATTACACTTGGACCATCTAGACCTATATCTGATGATGTTACCATTCCCTTGAGTATTGCCCTTTGTCATTCTAAGGAACAAAGGAGGAGTCATTTGGTGAGGCGCCATTAAGAAGGAGTAGTACTTCGTTAAGGAGGAGTGGACTTCAAATAATGGTTGCTCGAATTACTACATGCTTTGCTCTACTATGGATGTCTACTATAGCTGTCTTGACTGCTTATGGCTACTACCATAAATTTCTTTTTTGTAATGATTTCATACATCCTAAAGTTATGTTATTTGGCTACTAGTCTAGCTGAAATTTTATTAAGCTTTAGTGCAACTTAACTGCAAGGCATGGTCTAACACATACTTCAATATTTTGAATTCAACAAATACAAATGAAACTAGTAGTTTGTGTTGATGGACTTATTATTATATGCTTATGTACATTTAAGTTATACCCTATAATGCCAAAAGAGAAGAATTTCAGTGCCACACATGCATGCTTTACATATTTGTTATTATTTTGGCATAAACCCCAAAGGATTACTTGGTGTCCAAGTAGCACTTGACTTGGCAAATTTATTTTATATGAAATTCCTAAAATCATGGTAACAAGTCCCAAGGAATAATGCAATAGTATCAGCCCTAGAACTTGTCAAATTTTAGTTGCTAATTTTATCCGGATTCTCTCTTCCATAATTTCAGAGATTTTCTATTATGTTGCTATTTTTTATGAATTACAATTCGTTGGTTTCTATAGAGTTGATTTGCCTTGTCCACAAGATATAGAAGATACGATAGATGATCATATTTCTCCCAAGCCATGTCCGCCTAGCTAAGAATGATTTGCATATGATGATCAAATTAGTTTAGTTAAGGGAAGATGTTGATCAGTGAAAATTTAGGAAGGAAGAGATCCCAAATATGTTGCACTATGTATCCCAATATGGTAATAAACAAATTCAAATATTTTGCACAAAATCAGTCAGATTTCTTGGGAATTTGTTTCTATCCTCAAAACTGACATATATGAATGATTTTGGACATCCAAAGACATGGAAACAGAGAGTCAAAGTCATGAATTGAGATTAATGCTTTAAGACAGTTTGAAAGAATTCTATGGCCAATACATTTCAAAGAAAAACAGTCTTGTGGTTTATGTATTTAGTGAGAAATCTTCATCAATGACCTATCTAAGCTTTATTGATTGAAATTCAATGTCCTTGAGAGAGGAGACTCACGTGTAATAGTTAAGGTCAAGAGGAGTCTTGGTCAAACGAAAGGAAGAGAACTTGCTATTTATGAGATTTAGATTGTAAACGCACTAAGTTGAAGGCTACAGGGAGTTCCTTAGATAAGTATAAATTTGGTAAGAGTCTAATTTGCCCTAATAATTATTGTAACATTTATTAGTGAAAATTTCTAAATATGAACCCACATACTAGAAAGATTATCATCAAACTGCATAAACAAACCTTGACGTCTCTGTTTCACTTTTTCACTACATATTTGAAAATGTTATACAAATTTTTCCAATATAAATTGTCAAATTAATGAACATTTAGGATTTTGACTTCTTTATAGAAGTGTATTTTTAATCTTAATTTCTTTTCAAAATCTTTACAATTTTTTTTATCTTTCAGTCATATATAATTAAAAGCCATCACGAATTCATGGTATTTTGCTCTTCAAACGGTTTTCATTGAATTATGAAATATTATATTTTACAAACTCTAATGTTTAAATAATAATAGTATAAAATCTAATGTTTAAATAATAATATTATAAAATTATAAAAGTAAGTATTACAAGTAAATTTACTCAATCTAGATTGACAAAATAACTGTTCTCACGGACATAAATCTAACAAGTTAAATAATAAAGAATAAAAAGACAATAAAAGGAAAAGAAAATTACAAAAAACACATGGCGTAGCTAACAGAATGGACTAAGGTCTAAGCATGTCACTTTTTCCTTTTTCTCTTTTTTCTTCCTTTCTTTCCTTTTTCTTTTCTTTTCTTTTTCTTTCTTCTTTTTTTTTTCCTTTTTTTTTTTTTTTTTCTAATTCTGATCTAAGCTTGTCTTAATTTAACCGAATATTTACTTTTCAGCAGCCAGCTGTAGGTTGAACTGAGAGTTTTACGTCGCAGAACTGCAAAAGCGTGTGCGATAATGCGTACTTCACAACTACGCTTTTTCCACCCCTTGGGTTTGCCTTTCCAAAAATTCTTCCAGCTTTTGGTCCATCTCTTCCACCTAAATATATCCAGAGATCAAAACGAGTCACGCCCCAGCTGTTTAAAGCAATAGAAATGTGCCTATGCCCTTTTCATTTTTATTTTGTTTTTTTGCATGCAAATTGTATGAAAGTAAAATGAACCAAGTTTAAATAATTCTTTAGAAACTTGTAATAACAATATATTTCGCACACACACACACACACACATATCTATATATATATATATTTTTTCACTTTTTGAGAAGATTGATTATTCATACCATATAGTTGAGTTTGTGTGGGCTGAATCTGGCTGCGCCTCAGAAAATTTCATGGCACAGGAACTTATATTAGCGCAATGAGTTTTCGTGGAAAATGTCTTTAATGAACTAGTATTTTGACCTGGTTTTGTTTAAAGTTTCTGCTATTTATTTTTATTTTTATTTTATTTCTAAAGTTATCTATATATCCTGAAAAAATTAAAAATACTTAAAACAAATGTAAAATCAATCCTAATTTTTATAATTTTTTTTTTTGTTATACACAACAGTATACGTAACACATAATATAATGTAATAAAAAATATTACCCAAAAGTGTTACATGAGGCATAGCTTGAACTAAGTGTGAACGAGATTCCTATTAAAGGAGGACAAAGGCTTTGAAAAGCGATGGTAGTTGACTGAATTATTCCAAAAGTAGACACGGAGATATTTATGATATGTAAACATGCCGAGCGATTGCCGACTCAGCCCTTGCAATTAGTCAGAAATCTGATGTCCCACATCACTATATGTCACTTCTAATTTTTGCTACCATTTAATCTTATAGATAGAGTTACCTATTTATGACATGCATCTTTCGTCCCAAAATTGAATCCCAAAAAAAAGAAACAATAATTTCCAATAAACATTAAATTTAATATGCGATTAGGTGCATCATAGTAAACTACATCAGCTGGATGAACAAACAAGTAAGATCAACCATACCTTGTCCATCAAATCTTCAACTGTCTTAGCATCCTTTGCTGTTTCTTCTGCCAAATCCTCAACAAAACTTACCACTCTCTGTAAGCCTCCTTCCGGAAGTGACTTCTCAATATCTACCGCCGCCTTTTCCACTTCCTCCGCCACTTTACCCACCGTGACCGCTACTTTTTCCACCGTCTGTGCTGCGATATCGACCTCCTCTGCACACATTAATTTAGAATGCCGATTGATCAGTGATGCAAAATATCCAACTTTCTACAAGTTTTCCTTCCATCCATGATTGGCTGATAAAAGCTGGGAAGCATTAGTTGAAGAATGTTTTGTTTGTGTGAGTAATTAATCAACAGCCTTACTTGTCAGTGTTAATAACCTCTGGATTAGTATGGGCACTCCCGCCAGCAACCCCGCCATCGCTATTATCCTGCCACAAGGGGGGGACGAATATTAATTTTGGCTAAATTTGTCGTATTATAATTATATGACGTGGGTTGCGCATTTCAAAACTCACGAACATAGCACTAAAAGAACGATATATATAAAATAAAACATTAATTCATAAGACGACAAAATACAATCGTAGTATTAAACGTGATTCTGAAATTCTAAAAACGCGTTTTTAAAAACCCGAGTGACGACCACGGGTCATCTGGTAACCCTGGGATGGCAGGAAGGGAACGAAAAGAAGCAAGAAGATCTCCAGCTACGCCCGGAAGAGCATTCGTAACAACAAAATCCCTGGAACAATCACCAATTGACAGCTTATTCAGAAGAAGAAGAAGTAGATCGATGACAATGATAAAGAAGCAAAACAAATTTCCCATACTTCTGTGAGCCGTTGGAGCTTCTTCTTCCTCTTATTGCAGCTCTGAGATGGGGAGAGGTCTGCAGAAGCTGCAAATTATTGCTTCCGCCAAAAAAGGGGAATTCTCCACCATTTTTTATAGTTAGAGCTGGAAGAAACTGGAAACTGCGAGACTTGTGATTATGGTGCAGAAGAAGGGTGGAGCTGGAGCAAGATGATGAGGAGGCCATGGAATCTTGGTTGATCTGTGGTAACGGTGGGCTGTGTGTGTGTTCCCTACAATAGGAGTTGGCTTTGGGAAAGGCATAGATCTGTGGGACGTGGGTTGACCAACTTTCCTTGCGTGCAAACGCGTGCGTAAGCTTTTTATAAAAACATAATATTTTATTAATTGCGAAGAATTATAATAAAAATAAAATAACTTAAATTAAAAGTGTGTGAAATAATTAAGAAATAAAATGATAAACGGAGGGAATTGAAAGACATAAATATGTCTTAAAAGAGAACGGAGAAAGAAAAAAACACAAAAATTATCTAAATATAGGTATATAATAGTACTTCAACAATGTGCAAGCAAAATAGTTTAAATATTAATAATATTGGCAAAATTGATGTGTCCACTTAAATTTATAAAATATAAATTTAATAATAATTATTAAAGTTATTTTATGAAGACTGCGTATAAACTTATCACTATACTAATCCTAGTATATTAAATAAATAAAATCAAGTAATTATCCAAAGATGAAATAAAATAATGTGATATAAAAAAAATAAGAGAGAAAAAATAATGCAGGACAAATGATAAATTTCAAATTCATATTATTAAATTGGAGAAGATTAATTTTATCACTATCTCAATAAATAACATAAAGAAGATTATTAATTTAACTTGATCTAATAAAATAGAATTTCTAAAGCAAATCTTCTGTTGAATTTCATTAGGAAATTAAAATAATATCTTATGTTTATTTCGTAGCCATTCTAAAGTCCTTATATATTTATATCTATATTATATTATTATTTCAACTAAAATTTTTAGTTACACAAAATGAATTTATAACTTATCTTTATATAAAAAATTTTTATTCTTACTATCATTTTCTCCACTCTTTTCATCTAACTTATAATTTTTATATATATATTCTCTCAAATTGTATTATTTTTAAGTTTTCTTAATATTTCATCATTTTTTATTTTAAATATATTTATACAATGTAAAATCACGTAATTTTCTTATTTTATTTTTAATTTTACATATTTTTCTTTTAACATGTTTATTTGTATTTTCTATCAAATTTTCTCTTCTTTTCAAATTATATTGATTTTTTCTTTTTATTATTTTAAATATTATATATGCTTTTTAACATTAAATAATTTTATTTTTAATTAATTAAAATCTATAATTGCATAAATAAATACGAACGTGCATAAAATGGGTAAACTTTACTGGTATATAATTAATTCGTCAAACTGATAATTAAAAGGACAGCATTAAAATTTTCCTTCCTCATTTACTGGCGGGAAGAGAAAACAAAAGAAAAATGCATAAACTCTCTCTGACAGGAACAGCACAGAGAAGAAAAGAAACGGAAAAAGTTTCAAATTCAATCTAATGGCCAACAGCCATCGACCGTGCAAAATCATTAATGCGTAACTTCTCACAATGACGTGATTTTTCTCTTAATTTATATGTATACTCTAGATAGCAAGTAGGTGTAGTCAAACAATTGATAATATAATACAGATAAGAGTTAGGATTAAGGGCAGCAACAGTTGGTGTTGCTATGAATTTGCTGTGTTAAAGCACTTACTCACATAGACAAAATAAAATAAGAAGAACAAGCAGCACAACTGTTAAAATAGTTTGAAACCAACCTCCTACGTTGTAGGGAATTAACTTGAGTAAAGGATTTTAGTATATCTAATTCAACAAGATTATATCCAAATTGTAAGAGAAACATTTCATTCGGACAAACCCCATTGATTTGAACTTTGCTTGTACTTTCAAGCGATTCATAATGCCTAAATACTCACTCGATCAATCTCCACCAGTCCTAACTAAGTTATACAGAACATGTTTACACTCTTACTAGATTACTCTTTTTTCAACTCAATTTGATATAGATATTAATCCTCACTACAAATGGACAAAATTCACACTCAATTTCATTTAACTTGCGAAATACAAAAGGTCCAAGTAGTTTAATAAAGACTTCAAACCTTATAACCATCATGATCAACGACTTTCATCCATTTTGGACGTGTAATTACCAAAAAATCCACACCAATTGAAGCTGCATAGTTTCCCACCTAACCATTACATCTTGTGTTCTAACACTAGTCTCGACTTTCTGACCCGGCGAGATATGCTTTCTTTCTTAAGCAAATTCTGCCAACAATCAATGACATATATACAAATATTCTTTCCTTATCAGATAAGATAAGTCAATTACTTGGTTTACATAGAGACTTGACTTGCCTCAATCATATCCTCAAAATTAGGAAGGAAAATTACTTCAAATCCTTCTAAATAAGATACCACAAAATCTTTCCAAACAAAACATTGCCAACACATGTTCATGCTTGGCACTACATCACTGCTTCATCATCACCACATAAATTGCCACACCATTGCCACAACAGCACCACACCAACAATCTCCCCCTTTGGTATTATGTGGCACAGCAATCTCCCCCCTCATTCAGTGTCCATGTTCAATTATCAACAATTCCCAAGTGGTGACCTCGTTCTGGTGTTACAACATTATTAGAGTAACAATAGTTTTTCATCAAGTAATAGTGGGAAAATTTGAAACACAAGTTGCAACATTAACCAATACATAAGGAGGATTTAACAAAACTACTTGTTATAATAGCAGCAAAATTATTAAAAAATAGCCACACACTAACATCATAAGTAAGATCGCCCAAAAAGTCAAAATAAAAAACTAGCAATCAAAAATACAAAAGGCAAACTAACACAAGCTAGCAAAGGTTAATGGAAAATAGTAGAAAAGTAACAGAAGCAACAGCAATCCACTAGCAACCATCAGTAGCAGCAATCTAGAAAACCATCAATAGCATAATAGAAAGCCATCTACAACACCTATGCTTCAACATCACAATCCAAGAAAGCAATCTATTAATTAGCCAAACCCCAGCACAATTCAGTTCACTTCCCTTGTGTTGCTCCCCTCAATTCCCTCTCAATATGTAACCAACTCCCTTTTTGAGGTACACAATGACAAAAGCCAAGTCTTCGAGGAGGAGGAAGGGCCTACATGGGCTTTAGGAGAGAGAAGGTCTGATGTTTGAACATAATCAGTCTCATCGTTTGGAACAGAGGCATAAATAGACTTTAAAGTAGCAAGTTTCATGTCTAACTTAGAGTGTTGCAATAACAACTGATTTATCTCCCCATCAATTCCACGCCCATGTGTCTCCAAATGTGCAATTACTCCAATATGACGTTCCTTAGTGGAGTGTGGTTACTAGTGCATTCTAACCTTGGTATTGAAACAACAATCAGATTGTTTACCTTTCCAAGTTGAAGCACTTAACCACTATACCTTATACCCACAATCGTCAAAGATGGTTCAAAATAATCAACCTTCAGCTTTCTATACAGCACTTTTGATATCATCCCAAGGTGTGTCAAATTAATAATTGTGTTGTGAGATTCTATATGTTGCATACTATCAATGACAATAATTGCACCAAGGTTCAACCATCTCTTAGTTCCAAAACAGTATAGCATAACCCCCATTTCATAGGACACCCAAGTTGAGTTCATTGTTGATATAAAATTTTTCACGAAAATTTGAAAGAGAAGAAAATACTTCACACGTAAGGTTGAAGATTGTAAGGTAGAGGTTAAGGGCCATGTACCATACTTGTAGCCAAAGATGACCTTTGTAATTTCATCATAACCTAAGGTAATGTCATCCAAATACATACTGCTAAAATCATTCTCTTTGTGTTGCAATATCACCTCAATGACATATGATGAAAACCGAACTACTTTACCTCTTACATATACCTTGTGGAACTATTTTAACCTACTATCAAGAGTTTCCTTCTTCAAATCTGAGTAAACTCTTCTGCTAAACTTGGGTAATACTCATCAAAGGAAGTTAAAGCTCTAAACAACCCAATCTCCTTCAACAAGTCAACAAGTCCTAACTCCTTATATTTTTTAGGGTCAGCAAATTTCTCAACTACCATCTTTTGGCCAAACTCATTGTTATTTTGATCCTTACATTTGGCATATAGAACATAAAGCTACAAGTTTTAGAAACTGATAACTTTAGAATTTAAAGCATTTTACTCCTTCGTTATTAGTGCTTTTGTTAGTTTCTTGGCTATTTTGTGCGTTAATTGCAAGAGGAAGTGATTAAAAATGATTAAGTGTTTCTCTGATTTATTAGTGTTTTAATTGTTTTTTTGTAAAAATAATTGAGTTTGGAATATTTCATACACTTAAAACAAGTTATAGATCTTGCAAGTCACGCTTGCGAAGAAGGACATCACGATTGGAAAAGATGGATTTGCAATTCCAAGCTGAAAAATGCAAGACCCATTGCTGTGGATAACCATCACTCTTGTGAGAATAGGCACCGCAATCATGAGGGGAGGCATTGCAACCATAAGGAAAAATGCACTACACTCTAGAATTTCCGTAGTTCGAGTTCGTGGTCACGAGATGAAGGAGAGCAATCATAGGGCTATTGCGTGCTACCATGAATCAAGAGTGCAAGCAAAAGATGTTTGTTGTGAAAAGCCAGTGCACTTGTGAGGATAAGCAATGCAACTACGAGGCTTGGAGGCACAATTGAAAAATAAAGGGCTCAAACGCTATAGACATGATTTTTCAATGTCAAACTCGTCTTTTCGACCTTTACTCAACCTACATATAAAAAGAAGCCATAATTCACAAGAAAAAAAAACCCATCTAGGGACACGGAGAACAGGTCTAGAGGCTCTATCAAATTGCCAAGAGAGACATCAAGTTTCTTTGGAAGCAAAGAAGCACAGTTTGCGAGAAATCTTATTTCAATATCTCTTAGGCTAAGAATTTTCCTATTTTCTTGGATTTTAAGATGATGTTGAATATGATTAATTGAGATTTTTTTTTTTGATAATTTCATGAGTTGCTAAATTATTTTCTAGGACCTTCTGATTGTGATAAATGAATGAATGATTGAACTTTCTTTTGATTAATTGTCATTATGTTTGTTATTCACACTTGCAAGTCTGAATTACGATTAAAGGAATTGATCAATCCTTTAATTTACATGAGATTGTACAGGGAATAACAGAAATGAAACTTACGCATTAGATATTCAATTATAAACATTAATCTTGTAGGAATAACTAAAGCAAAACTATAAGATTAGTGTGGGTACATATTGTTAATCACATAATTCATAACTTAACTTGTCTAGGCTAGAGAGATCCCATTGATATCTTGAGTTAAAACTTTAGGAGAGTCTGGGAAGATATTCTAGGGACCTTAGGATTAGCATTCTATGACAAGGCAGTTAAATTAATAATTTATGTAAGGAATTCAACATTCTGAGGCAATCATATCACAAGGGACTAGACTTCCTAATCATTGTTTTTTGTTCCTAAGTTTGTTACTTCTATAAACACTTTCCAGATGCTCTATTTTTTTATTCTTTTATTGCTTTTCAGTTCCATTCCAATTAAGTAATCGTGCTTAACTAATAAACACTCAATTTTATCAATAGATACAAAAACTCCTTCTCTGTGGAAACAACATTTGTGCTTACTTAGTACTAGCTTTCCATTGTTTATTATGTTAGCTTGGTGATGACACACATCACATTTTTGGCACCATTGCTAGGGAAGGGAGACGAGTGCTATTGAACACTCTTAGTGTTTTCTAGATTAAGCTAATTTTATCTTCCCATTTTACAGCTTTCTTTTTTTCAATTTTTCTTTTGATTGTATTCTGGTTGTTGGTTTCTGTTCAAATTTGTGAACTCATTTATGTGCACAAGCTAAGGTTCTGATTCTGAAGAATACAATCCTGAAATAGAGCTAATAGCTCACTAAAGAAAAGCCTAACAATGCCAATAGCAAAGAGAGTTAGCCATAGAAGAGCAAAATAAACAATAACCACCTCTATAGGAAAATCAACTACCCCCACAACTGATAGCACCTAATCATAGACCAAGTAGGGATTATGTTCACCCAGTTATGAACCAAGACATGACAGGAATTGTTCGATCGCTAGTCAATGCAAATAATTTTGAACTAAAACCAATCGTGATTAACATGGTTCAACTGAACCAATTCAGAGGAGCACTGCATGAAGATGCTAATACACACCTAGCAAGCTTTTTAGAGCTGTGTGACACAATGAAATTCAACGATGCATCAGATGATGTGGTGAAGGTGAGGCTATTTCCCTTCTCCTTGCGGGATTGAGCTAGGCAATAGCTACAAGGATTGCCACCGAGTAACATTACTACATGGAAAGATATGATGAATAAATTTCTTGCTAAGCATTTTTTGCCTACCAAAACCACACAGCTTTGGTTGGAGATTAAAGCATTTAAGCAATAGAAATCACAGATACTTCAAGAGGTATGGGAGCAGTTTAAAGAGTTTCTGAGGAAGTGCCCAAAACATGAATATCCTTTTGTGGATGCAAGCACAAACATTTTATAGTGGTATTAATGGGCAATTAGGTACTATGTTGGATGCAGCATCTAAAGGAGCATTGATGAACAAAATGCCAAAAGATGCATGGGATCTCATTGCAGAGATGGCCTTAAATTTATATCAATAGCCAGCAGAAAGATCCAACACAAGAAGGATAGCGGGCATGCATGGTGTAGATGCAATTACTACCCTTACTGCATTAACAGAGCAACTATCCAAAAAAATTGATAATGTCAATGTACGTTCTCATACTCCTTCCTCTTCTTCTGTTATGCAAGTTTATGATTCGTGTGCAGGACTCCATCACATACATGAGTATCAAGCTGGGAGCATGAGTGGGGCCCTAGTTGAGTTTGAGCAAGTAAATTATATTAATAACCAAGAAAGGCCGCAAAATAATCCCTACTCAAATACGTAAAATCCAGGATGGAGAAGCCCAAACTTCTCCTAAAGGAATCAGAATTCTTAGATATTACAACCTCTGCCAAACTAAGAAAAGAAGTCATCACTGGAAGACCTCATTGGAAGTTTGGTAAAGTCCACATAGGAGTACAGGTTTTGCATAGACTCTATTTGACAAAACTAGCAAGCCCCCTTGAGAAATTTGGACTACCAAGTTGGGCAACTTGCTAAGGAGATATCATATAAGCCTATATAGGGCGACATAGGCCAAGTGGTTCCTTACCGAGCAACACTGAAAACAATCCGATAAAGCATATCAAGTAGTAAGTGTAAGGCCAACTAAGGAGAAACTAGAGGAAAAAGATGAGCTAGAAGTTGCAGTTGAGAAGAAAAGTGAGGCAAAGGCACCTCCAGTGAAGCTATATATACCATCCATTCCTTGTCCACAACAGCTAAAGGAAACCAAGGAAAAGGAACAATTCACAAAATTTTTAAGGGCATTTAACAAGCAGGAAGCTAATTTACCCTTGCTTGAAGTGTTGAAGAACTCCCCTGCATATATAAGGTATTTGAAGGAAATTTTATCATGAAAGAGAAAGCTCGAGGATGTGGAGGAATGCAAAGCTACAAGTGATCAAATCCTACGTCCAAAGTTGAAAGACCCAAGGAGTTTCTCAATCCCTTGTACCATTGCACACAAAACTTTTGATAAAACATTATGTGATCTTAATGCCAGTGTTAATATTATGTCATTTTCTACTTATCACACATTAAGGATCGAAGTTGTGAAACCCATGAAGATGGTGATACAACTAGCTGATAGGTCCATAAGGAGGCCAATATGTGTTGTGGAGAATATGCTAGTCAAGATTTGAGAGTTTATCATCCCCATGGACTTTATGGTGCTAGACATGGGTAATGAAGGTGAGTTTCCTTTAATTTTAGGGTACTTATTTTTAGTAATTGCTAAAAATCATTTACAGGGAGAAGGGAAGTCTCACATTACGTATTGGCTTGGAAGAGGTACTGTTCTTCATGTATACACCTTCTTCTGTTGATGTTACACCACCTATTGATGATAAAAAGTTCACTGATTTAAATGTGAGAGATGCCAATACTAATAATATGCATGAAGTGTTTTTGTGAGCGAGCAGGATAAGCTGGAGTCTAATAAGCAAGTTAAAGCAAAAAACGATGCACAGGCTTCTAGTGAATTCAGAAATTCCCCATGGTTGATTAGTGAAGTAGAAATTCATGTAGTGAAAAGGAAATGCAAAAAGAGGAGGAGGAAAAGAAGAAAAAATAATATAGTTGCTCATGAGGGATCTTGGATCCCAAAGAGAAAAATAAATTGACCTACTCATGAGGCGTTTGGATACTGATCAAAAATGCAATGCTGTTTAGGAGGCAATCCAAGTTTTTAATTTATATTTTCTTTTATTCTTGAATTTTTAGATTCTTTTTGGACGCTTTTTCAATTTTCTTAGAGTCTTAAAAGATGTTTGGAATGAATTGAAAATGATTTGAATTTGTTTGTGTAGGAAGTGGCCATTCACACTCGGCCTTGCAATTGCGAAAATCAATATCGCCAATGCAAAAAACAGTTGTGTGAGTGCAAAGACGACTACAAACCAAAAGTAGGATACATTGCGCCCCAATCCATGATTTTGGACATCACCATCGCAATGGCGAGGACAATCATCGTGATAGCATATACAACCATGACACAAAGGTAAGTTTTTAACTTTAGTTCTTGCAAGTCTTGTGATTGCAGTTGTGGCCTTTTATTTCTGAAATTGCAAATTGGGGTGCAACCAAATCCCTTCACTCTCCATGAACAGGATTGCGTGTGTGGCTTGTAGCTCATGATTATGACGAGCACTTCTATGATTGTGAGATGTATCTATGAGACCAAATTTGAGACTTAAAAGCCCTCCACTTTTACTTCTTTCGTCATCGTTTTATTTTCCTAAAGCACATAGAGATAACCTCACCACACCACCATTGCTAGCTACCACTTCTCCTTGCTGTAACCACATATGACACAATTCTTCTGCATTATATACTACCTGCCAACCCCTAAATTCTTCTACAAATTTTTAAGTCTCAAACCAACCTCAATTTGTAAGCATATCAAGTACACAAATCATCCAATCTCCACTTGTCTTTACATCTCCTCACTCAATCTATGCGTATTGTTGAGTTCTGTTATCTAACTTCAACTTTTTAGGTGTACGTGTGAATATGGGACTCATGTTTTGTAAAGGTGAAAAGGGCAGCGGGTTCTTTGTTGTTAGCTAAATTTTTGCAAAAATTTAAGTGTTAAACTTGGTTCCCTAAGACTCTATTTTGTTGAATACAATGTGGATGGATTTTAGTTGAATGTTGGTTATCTTTCACCTAGCTTTCAAGATGCAAATTTAGTGATCGATGAAATGCCCCAATGATGTCAACGAATTGTTTGTGCAGCGATAAATCTCCTATGCTGTTAGTTCATTTAATTCTTTTAAACTTATTGTGTAGAATTCTAATGGTTGGGATAGTCTGTGGTCTGTTTAATAAATTGATATGGTTGGGTTGAATTTTTGTTACACTTTGCTGTTTTTCACACGATGCCAAGTATGCGAAGAGGCAAAATGACTTCTTAGTACAATCTATCCTTGTATGCATGTGTGTTGCAGCTGCCCCATTGTTTGCTTAATGGTTACTTAGTTGTCCTTAATTGTTGATGAAATTTTGCTAGTTCTGCCCTAGTATTATTGGTTGGTAATTGCTAGTTTCAACAGGCTCTCCTATGCAAAAAGAGGAAGCACAAAGCTAGTTCTTCCCAGGTTGTAGTGAATTAAGTTGAGAAGTTCATGTCAGCTAAGGTGTAGGTTAAGTATCAATTAGATAGGTTTACGGTCGCTTAGTGGACATGAGGGGCTACGGGTAGGCTATTAAACACCCAAAGGAAAGGTTTTCATTGGAGCTGGTCAGAGAATTCTATGCTAATGTGTTGGATAAAGAGGAACACACTATTCAAATTAAAGGTGTCCTAGTTAATTCTAGGCCAGATAATATTAACACATTGTATGGATTGGAAATGGTAGACATGGAAGAATTTGATCATATGAAGCTTGTTAAGGGCCTGAATGAGGCCTAGATCATGAGGATGTGCCCTACCAAGGTCTAGTGGATGCAGGGAAAGAAATTATTTCACACACAAAAGATAGGTATCTTGGCCAAGTTCTAGTATTATTTCACTTTAGGGAAGTTGAGGCCTTCTAAACATTCTACTACTTGCAGCACTTAAGCCATTGTTCACCCTTATGCATTGTACATTGGCGTTCCACTAGACTTTGGGCACCTTGTGTATTCGAACACTCTTTTTATCACCTAAGTTAAGAGAAATTTCTTTGACCACACCCATTTGATTGCTGATCTATGTAGGAATGTTAGGGTGAAAGTTAACGAACTTTTCACCATGGATATAGGGGCAGGCAGCATCATCTAACGACCAAGGAGGTTTGATGACCCTGTTGACCTAAAGGATAAGATCGAGGGAGTTGGAGAGGAGGCACTAGTTGAGAAGGCAACAGCATAGCTACTGCGGCAAGGTCAACGAGCTTATAGGCATTCTACTTCGAACAGGCTGGACAAGATAGACTGTAAGATTAAAGAGTTGCAGAGGTTCCAAGCGTAGCACTTTGCTAGGTTAAACTATGTGATACAGAATGTTCAAATCGCTGGATTTATGATGGACTTTTGAAGGAGCATGACCCAGAATTTTTAGCAAATCTATCCAGATATTCCATTTTAAATGGCTCAAATGTCTCTTGTTAAACCGTATCAGCCCCATGATCCACTAAGAGATGAGCCTCCACAAGACCTACCAGCTGATGAATGATTACATCGTTGCTTCTTTCTCTGAAGTTGTGTTTTTCTTTGTTTTTCAGCTTAACTATACTATGTTTCGTTGAGGACAGTGCAACGATTAAGTGTGGGGAAGGAGAGTAGTTCTTTTTTTGGCTGGTGATATGATAGACCATTTTTGTGTACTTCATGATGTACTTGAGTTATTTTGATGGATTTACTTATTTGATAAAGTTAACTACACTATTATACTATTGGGAAGGTAATGGATTTTTATTTATTATGGTCTATTATTGCTTTGGATTAAGGGTGGTTAATTGATATTGTGGACATTGAGCTTAATTCGAGATGAATTCTTGTGAACTTGCACTCTCTAGTTAGTTGCTTGATTTAGGGATTATTCTTAGTACGGCGAGTTTTAGCTTAATTTTGTTGTAGAAAGTCCTAAACAATTGCACACTATGCCATTACATTAGGATGCTTGACTTCTTGAGAAGTATTATCAGATGGGAAAGGATGATTAGTTAGGAATGTAATTCTTGCCTAAGTGCATTGAGACACCCTTGAAAAGGAACAGGGATGATAAAAAGGGATGGAATGATATAGGCAACTCTTTCAAAAAGTATTTTCTCCCATTGTACCCTCAATTGAGCCTTGTTGCTTATTTTTGGTAAATTTTCCTCTTACTGACTTTATTGTGGAACTTGGCAAAGAAAAAAAATGTAGGAGAAAATTAGCCAAAAAAAAAAAATAAAAGGGTTGAAAGAAAAAAAAAAGTGAGCACATGCATAAATATTCTACTCTGCTAGTTAATGTAACTTTGTAACTGGGATTGTACAGAGACCTCGATTCCTTCTTTTTGTAAAATGGTCATCAAACCATGAGTATGCTTGGAATCCTTTGACAGCTGCAGATTGACTAACCAAGGGTGTGCGGTGACCCTTATGCACCTTTGCATAAAAAGGCTCCCTAAATTCCTATGAAACATCCAAAAGCTCACTGAAGAAGGAAGCAAGTGTGCGAGAGAGAAAAGAGAAGAATGAAAAGGTGACATGAATTTCGTTGAGTTCTAGTCCTTTTCTACTTGACATAGCCCACACCTTAAAGTCCTATTGATTGTCCCTTTGCATTGTTTGAATTTGTTGAAAAGGGTGGACTGATTGTATTGAGGTCATGATTGATTGTCCTTACTTGTGCTTGAACCATATAGAATTAGGTGTTTAAGGGAGTGTTATGTCACACACACATAGGATTTCTTGGGGAGGAAATTGAGTTGAACTTGTTATACTTGTGAATTATCTTATAAATCATGTGATTTACTCATCTCTTTGTATTCTAAAGTTAAGAGGAATGGCCATACCTCATCCATAGCCTCTGTTAATTCCTTACTTGTGTGGATTACATGGCTACTTTCATAGAGTTGATTGAATAGGGTTAAGTCGCAAACATTAAGTGTAGGGGCGTGATAATTTCAGGATTTATGGTATTTTAGCCCTCCATTATCAGTGCTTTTGTTAGAAGAGGAAGTGATTAAAAATTATTGGAAGTGTTTGTCTGATGTTTTTGTAAGTGTTTTGTGTGAAAATAATTGAATTTGAAATATTTCATACACTGAAAGCAAATTCTAGATCGTGTAGGTTGCACTAGCAAAGGAGGTCGCGATTGCAAGAGATGGATTTGCAATTGCAAGCTGAAAATGCAAGGCCCATTGTTGCAGACAACCATCACACTCGCGAGAATAGGTGCCATGGCCACGAAGGGAGTTACTACAATAGTGAGGAAAAACGCATTGCATTTTGGAATTTATGTAGTTGGAGGTCATGGTCGTGAGATGAAGGAGTACGATCATAGGGGTATTGGGCACTTCCACGAATCAAGAGTGTGGGTAGAAGATGTTTGTCATGAAAGGCTGGTGCACTCACGTGGGATAAGTAGTGCAATCATGAGACCTAGAGCCGCAATTACAAAACGAAGTGTGAAAATGCTGCGGACAGGAATTTTCAAGGGAAAACTTGTCTTTTCCTCCTTGACTCAACACTACATACAAAAAGAAACCATAATTCATGAGAAAAACCATCTAGGGATGCAAAGAACTGGTTGGGAGGCTCTATTAAGTTACTGGGAGAGACATCAATTTTTCTTGGAAATAAAGACATAAGGATTGGGAGAAATCTTTTCTAATATCTCTTAGGCTAAGAATTTTTCTATTTTCTTGTTTAAGATGATGTTAAGTATGATTAATTTAGTTTTGGTTAGTTTAGATAATTTCATAAGTTACTAAATTATTTTCTAGCACCTTGAAATTGTGATAAATGAATGAATGATTGAATTTTCTTTTGATTAATTGTCATTGTGTTTGGTTTTTACAATTGCTAGTTTGAATTGCAATTAAAGAAAATGATCATCCCTTTATTTTACCTGTGACTATACGGGGAATAATGAGAGTGAAGCTTATGCGAAATAACGAAAGTGAAACAATAGAAGTGAAACTGTCGAATTAGTGTAGACACATATTGTTAATCATAGAATTTACAACTTAACTCAATTAGGCTAGGGAGAACCAGATGATATCTTGCATCAAAGCTTTAGGAAAGTTTAGAAAAATGTCCTGAAGTCCTTAGGATTGACAATCTATGACAAGACAGTTAAATTTATAATTAACGCAAAAAATTCAACATTCTGAGTCAATCACATCACAAAGCACTAAACTTCCTAATCATTGTTGTTTGTTGCTTCTGAAAGCACTTGTTAGATGCTCTATTTTCTATTTTCTTTTCTCACTTTTCAATTTTATTCTAGTTAAGTAATAAGGCCTTGACTAATAAACATTCAATTATATCAATAGACACAAAGTCACTTCCCTGTGGATATGACATATGTGCTTACTTAATACTACCTTTTTATTATTTCTAATGTTAGTACAATGATAACATGCATTAGAAATATCTCTACCTTTCTTCTTTGAGAAGGAGGTCTTGCCCTTCTTCTTCTTCTTTTTCTTTGGTGGTTTAGAAGCCTATCCAATTTCTTCTGGAGTTCCTCTTCTTTTGGGTGTTATGGTTCGGGCTTGGGTTTATGTTTAGCCTCGGCAGGCTCTACCTCAACCACTTAAGTTGGTGTTTGAGTATCACCACGACATGTTCTTACTCAACTACAGCTTCAGGTCCTTGGGGTTCTTGGTTTAGTTAGGAACAGTCTTTTTTCTCCCCTTTCTTGTCGAACATGCCCTTCAGGGTACACAATTGTAATGGGTATAGCTTACATGGCAACATCCCTTTCCATGGCTCCTATTATGTTGAGACTTTAGGTGGTCGAATTTGCTCCCCCATTACCGTTATAACAGGCTTGATGGTGAAGTTGTTGGTGTTGACATTCTGGTGGCACACCTTTTTCTTCCAGCTCCTTTTCATCCTTTTCCTATCATCCTTTATAAGTTGTAGAGATGCAAAAAATTCTAATTTTCTGTAGCAACTGATGTGGAAAATCGATGAGAGGACTATAAATAGAAGAGAGATTAATTAGGAATTAAGGAAGGAGAGGACTCTTGATTGATTTGAGAGAATCTTACAGGCAGTTAAGAGTCTCATCTCAGAATGAAAGTAATTATTTCACAAAGATGTGACTAGATTTAGTTTTGCACTTCCCCCCAAAATTTTTCTCACTTGCATTCTTCATGGACTAGGCTCAAAGTGGGCCAGTAGCTAGACTAGGTAAAGGCCTAGTCTCAATCTCAACTCATAAAATCTTTTCGGGTGCAGTGGCTTTGTAAGAATGTCTTCCTACTTGATTGATTGCATCATTGTCGCCACACTTTCTTCAACAAGCTTTCTAATAAAGTACTGTTTTATGTAAATATGCTTGGTTCGAGAATATTGAACCAAATTCGTGGAAATATTTATAGCACTCTGATTGTCACACTTAATCACCATGGTTCCTTGTTGAACTCTATAATCTAATAGCATTTGTTTTGTCCACAAAAGTTGTGTACAAAAAGCACCTAAGGCAATATACTCGAATTCCACCATAGATATGAAGATCCAATTTTTTTTTTTTCTGCTAAACTACGATACCAAGTTATCACATGTATAAAAACATCCACCCGCGGTGCTTTTCAAATCATCAACATTTCTAGCCCAATCAGCACCACTAAACCCATTTAAGTCCAAACTCGATCTTCCAACACTGCATTTAAAAATATGCTTTCGACGTCCATCTGGTATATGTTAATGTTGAGAAAATAGACAATTGATATGAGCAACTTAATTGCTTCAAGGCATGAAGTTTTCATCAAAAACAACTCCTTCAACTTGTGTGTAACCTTGCATGACCAGCCTCGCCTTGTTGCATTTTATAATACCATGCTTGTTTGTCTTATTTTTAAAGACCCATTTGGCGTCTATCACTTTCACATTTGGTGGTCATGCCATGAGTATCTAGAAATCATTACGAGTAAACTAGTTCAACTTCTCTTGTATTGCACTGATCTAGAATTCCTTCTTTAAGGCCTTGTTTACATTCTTTGGTTCAAGTTGGACGAAAAGTAAGGATACCCTATAAGGTATCGGTGATTGGTCTTTTCTAGATTTCTAGTAAGCTTGTCTCTTTTACTTCATCAATAATAGCATCTTTAGGATTATACTTCTTTATCCTTGAGGTGGGTTCCTTTCTAGACTGTGATGGTGTTGCATCATCAAACTGTCCTCACTGTCTAGTACTAGAACCTCAAGTTGCTAACTTACTTTCTCTCCAATTACTCTAGAGATATCATCAACAAAATTGCCAACCTTTGCATCATTAGTACCTTCTTTATTTCATGTCAAAAACAACATTAATGGATTCCATAGTAGCTTTAGTTCGAAGGTTATATACTTGGTAAGCTTTCCTCGTGGTTGAGTACCCAAGAAACATTCCATCATTACTCCTTGCATCAAATTTTCCTAGCTAGTCGCGATCATTAAATATGAAACATTTACTTTCAAATTCGTGAAACTACCTAATGTTTGGACATCTTCCCATTCAAAGTTCATATGGTGCCTTCTCCAACACCAACCTTAGGTAGACACGGTTATGCCAGTGATTGTGCCCTAGGCTAATCATGTGAACATTGTCATTCCATTTTATTTAGAGGAATTTATTATTATAATGCCTAAATGTTGGCTCTATAATAATCCCCATGAATAATTGTAAATATTATTCTAAATGTCTCTAGTCACTTATTATTGTGGGAACAATAATGAACTAAAACTATTACGAGGTTTAATGGATGATTATGAGATGATCATATGTATGGAGATACAAATCAAATTAGTACATTCATGTTCGAGAACAAGGTATTAGACTAACCCGTTGTGAGATCACTGCATGGATTAATGTCATAAGTGACACTCACGATAGTCGTGTCATTAAATCCTTAAACCTAAAGTCACCGTTGAGAGAAACACCATGTTTTGACACAATCAAATGATGTCTTTAATCGGATGGCTATAAAGATTGTTATTAGACATAATGAGAATCATGTAGGGGGGATGAGTGACTAAGATGGAATTTGTCGCTCTTAATATGAGAAAAATATCTTTGGGCCTCTTAATAAGTAAGACTAAAATATGCAGGACTATGCTCAAACGAATTGATGGAGAATTCAATGTTTTGTGTTATATCAATCTACTTGGTGATCGAGATAATACGATTGAGAAATATAAGTGTGACAGTTGCCTTAGCTTATGTTCAATCTAGATATCATGAGACAAAAGAATTACGACATAAGCTATGGATTAGGTTGTATCAAATTATGGATATTCATTTAACTTGAGTGGTCATAATGCTTTGCTAGAGATCACTTATAACTTATGGGCTACTACCAATGTTATGTGAGCTACTGCCAATGTTATGTAAGCCTACAAGATCAGACACTTGGATCAAGTTAAGACAGACATAAGGTTAATTTTGTATAATTCCATTAAATTCAGATTTATTGAATTAAAATTAACCTGATCCTCTTTCTAGAATTTTATTTAATATTATGATTTAAATTTGATTTAAATCTTAAATATTAGAAAATAAAAAAATGGAAGGAAGAAGAAATGGGTTTTGGATTTGTAGGAAAAAATTTTAGAGTCCTTAATTTTTAAGGAATTATGGATACATGGATAGAATCTCTATCTTATTAAAAGGATCACTATCCATAATTAAGTCAGTAATGTCATTAATGCATGGAAGGATCTCTATCCATAAGTCATTAATGCATGGCTTTCTATCCAAAATCAAATCCTTAATGTTTAAGGATTTGAATATCTTTAAATACACAAAAAAAAATAAAAGAAAAAGTTGTTTGTTCTTACAAAATCCAAAAAAATACAAAGAAAGAAAAATTGAGTGAATGTTTTTGGGAAAACATTCAAGGATGCTAACACACCTCCATTTGTCTAGATGCTCTATCATGTGGATACCGTAGAGAGCATTCATTCTTGCAGCAGCCTTGAAATCCAAAACAATCACAACTAGTTTCTGTGAAAAACAAATTAGATGCCTTCAATTTTTCTTCAATTTTTGTAGAACTACAGGGATTCATGGAAACGATTCTGAGAAATTAAATTTTCACTATGAATTTAGATACATTCTTCAATCCTAAAATCCCTATAGTGGTATTTGAGCCACTTGCATGTTCACTCAAATTGATTTGTTGTGTTTTCTATACGTATGTGATATGTATGGAATTTTAGTATGGATTCAGTTTGTATACACGTGATGTATGATGAAAGCCTAAGAACAAAATATGTTGTGCAAGGGGCTATGCGATTTAATCTAATTGTAACCAGTAAATGGGATTAACAACCTAATTATTTGGATTAGATCAAACGAAATCTCATACAAATCAAACCATGTGTCTTGACTCATACACAAAATCAATTATATTACTTCGATCAATATCAACAGAAGATTTTGTGTATGTAATCAGATTACATGAGATATACTTTTAATCCATTTAAGAATATGATGATTACATGTCGGTTTAATGTGATTAAACTAGTGTTGAATCGATCAAAAAATAGATCTCTTAATTTGATTGACAAAGGGGATTTTTAGATAGAAATTCACTCAACAAATGATAAAAACTAAAAGGCTTCGAGGTCCCAACTCAGTGTAGCCGCCTATGATTCATTAGTTTGAGGAATGAATTACAGCCTTCTTCGCAGCAGTATTGCAATCTCTTGAAGTGGATGTACTAGCACAATAGTTGTCTTGTAACAGTCCTATACGAACTAGTGCAGCAACATCAGCTAATGATTCCTTTACAAATTTAATCTTTGCACTTACTTCTTTGCCATTTTCTGGGTTGTTGGAGAACCCAACTCCATAACAAAAGATTATAAGCAGATATTATTCACTCTTGTGAAAGCTCACAATTGCTATCACTATCACTCACAAATTCTGCTGATGTCACAACACAGGCTACAGAAGCAAGATTCCTTCTTTCCATGGTTTTAATTGCCACACGTTGACATGAGTTCATCTTCCTTAGACTATTCAAAACCATCCTTCTCTATGTAGTTGCCATTGACTTGCCCTATTTCTTCAAGGTGTTCATAGATTCAGCAAGAACATGCTCAAGCTACCAAACTTATGGCACTAGATTCCCTTTCATTCAGTCTACATTTCTCTATTGCTTTTAGTTAAGCGATCATCCCCAAGCTTTCTAGATTTATTGGGTGCCTTGCATTGCCTACCCTTTTGTCTTTCTTAGTAGGTTTCTGAGTCTTTGTGTAACAATTATGACTTCATTTTCAGTGTTGCAACACATGTTGCCCTGTCAACTTTGTTCACTTTTGAGAGCTGTTTCCTTTTCACTTTTGGCTTGAAATAAATTTATCTCATACACCGATAGAGAACCCATTAGCTCGTCTAGCCTCATGTTTTTAACATCCTTAACTTCTTCATTGGTAGCCACTTTGGCTAAAAATCTCTTGGTAAAAACTGTAATGTTTTGTATACTAGTTTTACTTTTGAATATCACTTCCCTAGTTGGTACACTTAGTAGGCTATATCCCTCAGTCTACGATTAAACAATGCTATATGTTTATCTTCTCCTATTCTAAGACTATTGAGTTGGAAGGCACACATTTGAAGATTAGACATCCAAATGGCACTTGTCCCTTTATGCATGTTTTTTAGTATGTCCCATGCTTATTTAGCTAATTCACAGTCAAAATTAACTTGAACTACTCCTCATCGACTACTATTAAGATGGCATTGATGTTAAGATAGCATTGATGGCCTTTGAATTACCTATGGCAACCCTTTCCTCATAAGCAGTCCAGTCCTTGACATTCTTAGGTACCGTTTTCCCATCATTTGTGTGGGCAAGCTGACTCCATCCATTAGTAATAAAACACCAGGCCTTCTCATCAACAGATTTGATAAATGTCATTAAGTGGGCTTTCCAGTATGGGCAGGTTGAACCATTAAGCAACAAGGGACAAGATACTGAGGCTCCCTCCTTCGTACTCATGACTTAATTAGAAATTCTAAAATCTCACCTACTTGAAAACTAAGTCACAATAGGGTGACATGATTTTGGTGCCACTTGATAGTTCTAATTTAGTGTTGCAACATCAAATGTTGCTATAAAATTGCTATGTTGGAACACCAACTCACAAAAATAGAAAAATAATAACAACAAACAACACAATTGTTAAAACAGTTTGAAGCTAAACTTTTTTTGGGTTTCATTGGATATGAGATGCAAAACTTTTCAAATTTTAATCACAAAATAATTAGTGAACGTAATAGAATAAATAAAATCCCAATCTACATTTCATTGCAGAAAATGCATAATAAATTTCAAGATAGTTGCATTGATGAGTACCTGGAAATAAATTCAAAAATTTCTGTCTGTGATCCACAAGCCACGATAAACGTCCCGACCTCTAATTTATCCACACAAACAAGCTATTAGCTACGGCTCTCCAAAAAAACCTCCATAATCTCTTTTGTGAAATCACACAACTCTTGTACATGGAGAATTTCTTTAGAAAAAAATTGATGTAGGCTAGCAATTAATTTTCTCTCACATGCAAATTATGAATAGTTCCCCATGAACAGTAGCAGCAATACTATTTATGTGAATAGTGTATCTCGCTTGGACTCTTCCAAGTTATTTATTCTCAAAATACAATCCCACTTATATTAAGGTTCCTAAAGCTTGAGGAATGAACTCCATGGGCTTTCACATAGACCTTAAAATTAACCCAAGCCCACCCACCTTTAATTACTAATCTAATTAATAACTAAAGCCCATTTGAATTATTTCCTTCAATGTAATTAGTTCCATTAATTAAATTAAAAGCCTGGTATGTTTCCAATTAATAATTTAAAAAACATAATGCGTACAAAATAATTCTTTTGTGCCTTGTGTCTTTAATTTAATTAATCACATTACTTAAATTAAAGGCTCATCATGTTTCTAATTAATAATTTCATCACTAACAAATATAATTAGGAATAAATTAATCCAATTTCTTCCAATCCAATTCCAAGCAAATTAAATCCACTATGAGACTTCTTAAACCTCATCCACAAGACTTCTCAAGCTTTGTGATTACCACTTTGCATATGTCTTAGGCCATCATCTTGTTCTTATGTGTATGACTCTCTAAGTTCATCTTTGGGTAACAACGAGCATAGAATGATATGGATAACACCTAGTCTATGGCACATATCATAGCCCCTTCAAGATAAAGTGAATGAATCATAACGAATCCACCCGATCGTAAATACCATGCAGTATAGACTTTTTGTCTTGATTTGTCTCAATCAAATAAGAGTCATTGATTTAGTCAAACTCACAAACTCGGTCTTATGACCAATTGAGGTTTCCTCACAAGACTAATGTTTGTATGAGAAACTTCTTTCCAATCACACACTACCTGTGGTCAAGAATTTTCATCTCATAAAACATCAACTGTATATGACAAATGCTTTAGTCACTTGCAAAGAAACAAATCTTTTATTGAACGCACACATGCCTTCATACATACCTGGGCAATAGCACTTTAAACTCATAACCCTATCTCATACTAGAATAGATATTAGTACTTAATACCCTACACATTAACCACCATGCACACAAGACCATCATGTCATCTTAGGTCTAAGGTCTACACGCACTTAACATGATCTTAAAGCAAGACATTGAAAGTAAAGAGTGAACTCCATATGTCTGCTTTGTTCTGTGAATCATGTCTAAATACTCATTTTCTAATAATGTATCTACACACATTTATTTTCAATACGCATATCAAACAACATAGCACTCACCATATAAATACAAGATGTGCAAGTCATATTGACTCTCTAATACCCTTTAGAGTGTCTGTATTTCATGAACTGGTTTTAGCAATTGTGTATTGAGATAGCCTTGAGTTTATATTCATAATCTCTTATGAATAAGACCTTTTAACATAATCATATGGACATATGCAACACTTTACACAATTCAAGATTTACATACATAAAAATACTGCCAAAATTTTGATAAAATAATCATCAATATTTTATTAAATAATAACAATAATATTTACAATCAATATCTATCAATGTATCCCTTATTGACAATTTGGTATTAGAGGGTGTGTCACTAACACCTTCCTATGTCTGTGGAGCACTAACCTATGTAAAAGCTCCACTATGTCAAATTCAACAAAAGTATATCCAGGTTTCGAGAGAAATACTCTATTCGACCAAACCCTATTGACCTCAACCTTACCCACACTAACAAGCAACCTACAATGCCTAAATGCCTATTCAACCAATCCCTACATGTCCTAACTAGGTCATACAAGACATGTTTACACTTTTCCTTCAGTTGTTCTCTTTTCCACTTAATTTGGCCTAAACATTAATTCTTACCACAAAGGGACAAAGTTCGCATTCAATTTCACTCAACTCATGAAGTATAAAAGGTTGAAGTCATCCAATGAAGTCTTCACACCTTATTGCCATCAAGGTCGATGACTTCCACCTATTTTAGACATGTAATCACTGAAAAATTCACGCCAAATCAAAGCTGCACTATTTCCCTCCCGATTACTAGAACTAGTGTTCCAACACGTGTCTTGACTTTTTGAGCTTCAAGATATACTTTCCTTATTAAACGGATTCTGCCAACAATTAGCAATATATGCAGGAATGTTCTTTTCTTATCAAAAAAGATAAGTCAATTACTTGGTTCACATGAACACTTAACTTATCTCAATCAAATCCTCAAAATTAGGAAGGAAGATTACATCAAATCCTTCCAAATACGATACTAAAATATCTTTCCGAATATATTAGTGCCACAATATTGCCAATACATATCCATGCTTAGTGTCACATCACTACTTCATCATCGCCACATCATCCACCATGTTAGCTACCATATCATCGCCACATCAGCACCAAGTTAGTGCCATGTTAGCGCCGCGCCAATAGTTGACTTAGATATGTTATGAGGCAGGCCTTTATGTTAGTACTAAAGGTCAATTAATATATTTCTTAAAATGTCTTTTTAATAAATCTATATACTATTTATTATAATTAAACTTTCATGATAATTATCTTTTATTCCAGTAAATAGAAAGACTAAAACTTCTTTCTTTAATTTGTTTTTTCATTTTTCGTTTTTTTTTCGCTTTTTTATTTATAATTATATTTTATTTAATTTATTTTTCTTAACTGATTTTCTATTAACTTTTCTCCCATTTTATATGCATTTAGTAATACATTTTAAAATTTATTAATTTATGTTTATTACCATTAATAAATAAATTATTTTTGTTAGATGATAAATTATAAAATAAAAGATGCTCTGAGGCCCTGCTTTCTTAATAAGTAACTAGCATTTCTACACACCCTTTGTGTGCCCAAGTTAAAATTATTTTATAAATAAAAATATATGAATAAAACATATTTTATTTTGATTAAGATAATGAAAATATATTTCGGGACTTAAAATTTTCATAAAAGTTGAAAATTTTGATAATTAATAACCTATATGAACATTTACTTGTAATTAATAAAGCATTACATAAAAATTAAAAGAGGAAAAAAATAAGTGAAGGTTAGAGAGTAATAATTAAAAGAGAAAAATAAATTAAATTGAAAATACAAGAGAAAATAGATTTTAAAAAGTTAAATAATTTTTGAAAAAATAGAATTTTTTGGTGCCATGAAAATAAAGCGTTTGAGTTGAGAAAAATAAATGATGCTTTCCATCTTCAAGTGTACAAAATGTCAAGTTTCATTACACAATGAAAAGAACCCGAGAAAAAATTCGGTATAGGTTGTAGTGCTCTGAGAGAGAGAGGTACAAAGTGGTAGGGAGGATGAAATCGCTATTTTGAGAAAATGGGGCAGTTTATTATCTATTTAACCTAATTAATTCATTCAATTTTATTTCTTTAATTTCCTATGTCAAGTTTTAAAATAGAAGGGCATTAATGTAATTAGATTTTGCTACCAAAACAGATAAGGGGATCACACTTTATATGTAGTAATAATAGATAGATAACAGAATTTATAATATTGGACCAATTGAATAATGCCATGTCCATGAAGTAGAAATCAGAATAAGAATTTTATTATTACTAGTAAAATTAGACACTTTATGCATGTGCAAAATCATTTATAAATTATAAAATTATAGTATTTTAAACAATAGAACTAAAATTATTTAAAATTAAAGTTGTAAAAATATTTAATATAAGAAAATAAAGAATGACAAAAAAATTTTAATAAGAGAAAAAATTTGTGAGAGAACACAAAAAAATTATAAGAGAAAAAATTTGTGAGAGAACACATGTAAAAATACAAAGTTCAAAAGAAATGAAGAAAGAAAAAGATAGAAAAATAAAATAATTTAATATAAAAGTAATTGTGTAATTTGCATTGTGTAACAAAATATTTTTATTTAAATAATAATATATCACAGAAAAAAAGTAATGGGATATTAGTAATTATATTTAAATGTGCTTGGTCTTTTTAATTAATGATAATAACATAAATTTAACAATTAAGGACAATATTGTAAATTCTAATCGCTAACTCTATGCATTTGTGAACTAATTTATAAATTATAAACTTATTGTATTGGCTATGTTTGGTTTTCCATTTTTTACTATTCACCCTCACTTAAAAATCTTACAAATTGAATATTTACCTTACAAAATTTTATTCAAATTCAAATTTCTCCCTCTCTCCTTTTATAACTAATTAATTTTTTTCAATTACTATTCCTATTTATAATCAAATCAATTTTATCCCTATAATTTTTCTACTCACATTTATATATTTTAATACCCTATAAACCTATATACCATCACATCATCCAAATTATTACATATTAAATATACAAAAATAATTTTTCTACCCACTCAAATCTTACAAACCAAACTTACTTTTATTCCCACTCAAATCACTCAAATTTCCCTCTCCCATCCTAATTATGAATCAAACATAGCAATTTTATAAATAATAGAATAAAATTATTTAAAATCAAAGGTATAAAAATATTTAAAATAAAAATGATAAAAATAACTTAAGAATAGAGAAAAATTTGATAGAAAACACATAAAAATAAGACGTAGATAAAACGGAGAAAAAAGATTAAAAAATAAAAGAATTTAAAAAAAGTATAACTGCATAGTTTTATACTATCCAACCAAAAAAATTTATTTAATATCAACACCGTATAGAAAAAATAATAGTACATTATTACATTCGTAATAAGTGTGTTGAGTCTCTTTAATTAATAAATTAATATAAATTTACTAATTAAGTATAATATTATAAAATTACAATGTACAACAACATTAACCCAAACTTGTAACAAAGTCATAGGCCAATGAGGACAGTGGGTTGTCAGAATTTATTCAATTCAGATTAAGGCTTCTGTGCTAAAATCATTTGGGAATCAGATGGCCCAATCAGCCCAATTCGGCGGCTAAACTCTCCGAAAAGGCTATGCTTGAGGTTCAAAAATAAAATGGGGGTATTTCAGGTATTTTGTAATTAGGGTTGAGGCCGAATAAGCCGAGGGAAAACTTGGGCTAAGAAATAAATACCCACAATTGAGGAGCTTCGCCAGTTTGGCCCTTCACTTTTTTTGATGCTTTCTTCTACCTCTCACCCCTTTGGAGTCTGCCCAATTGTGTGGCCCGACTTTCCCGGCCACTGGTGACTCCCTATCAAAAAATTATCTTTTTTCTTTACCTCCATAGGTCGATTAAATACTTAATCAGAGTAGAATCTCGATGTGAGACTCGTGTCCCTTCTTACCTCAGCCCTTTTTCTCATCCAATGATTTTGACTGAAATAAAAAGATTGTGATGTACGATATTGAAAGTAGATCATTCAGTGTCCGAGTTTAATATTGATGGATGAAGACGATTTGGGACTATGATGCAAAAACACTAAGAAATCAAAAAATAGAAAGTAGATGAAGGAAAGGTAACGTGGGTCATCGTCACGTCAAAATTAAATTTATAATTAAATCAGTACTCTGATGAATATAAATATCGTCTCTATGAGGAGTGAAGTGTCTATTGATATAATTAAATTACTATTAATTAGGCCTCAGGAACACAGTGAAGTTAAAAGAAATAAAACAAGCATTTGAAAACAAATTACAACTTGAAAGGGTAAAGTACCTAGAATTGAAAAATCTAGTCTCTTGTATTGTATTGATTTCTTACGTATGCCAATTTATGTTGATTCTCATTTTAATTACTTTGTTACAAGTTGTTATTCGTAGTGTCTTTAGGATTTCTTTCCAAACACTCCTGAAGCCTCAACTCAAGGTTTATTAGCAAGTCTTCCCAAGTGTTAGCGAATTGAGCGATTAGTTCTATGAATGATAACGTTCTCTCCGTACTGATCCTATGATTTCACTTTCATTATTCTCACAAACTTAATGTTCACAATTGTACGTCAATATAAAAGTTTCACTTCTATTATTCCTCATGTAATCAAAAATTAATTAGAGAAGTGATCAATTCCTCTAAGTACTATTTAATCCAACAATTATGAATAACAATAACAAAGACAATCAATCGCAAAACCATGCATATGCGTTCAGTCAATTACAAGCATAAGAGGTTAGATAAATATTTAACAATCCATGATGTTATTAATAAAAACCATGGCTAAAAAGTTCAACATCCCAAATAACATAAAAATAACAGTAAAATTGTGGAAAATTTATGCTATTATCCTTGCATTCCATGGAGAATTGAATTCTTCAAAATACTTGGTGCAAATCCCTTTTCCTTCATTTCTCCAAAGTGTGTGAAATTGTTTTTCTAAGTGTTGAAAAATAAAAACTAAGTATAAGATCCTCTAACAACTATGAAAACTTCATATTTATAGTTAAGAAGCCTACAATTGGCTTGCGCATGCATAAAAAGACGAAAAAGTGTCTGAAAAATTATTCAGGATTGTGAGTTAAATTCCTATCGTGCCATCCTTTGCGGTTCTTTCACATCTGTGAGCCTGGTTGCAGTAATTACATAAGTCCTGTTTATCAGTCTTATACTCGCGCCAAGCCATCTTGTGGTCACGAACTTCCACGTTGTGGCCGTACCTCTCAACTGCGAAATTTTTAGTGTGCTTTGCTCTCACGTTCTGCTGCCACGAAAAGCCTTCCCACACCCAAAAGCCTCATCCTCATGATTGTGGCCAACAATTGCAAAAATTACAGAATGCTTCACGGTTGACTCTTACGATCGTACCACTATATTTTACAGTCATGACTCTCCATTTTGCAGTTGCGACCTTACCCTATGAACATGAAGTCGCATTTAAAGCATAGAAATAGCTCAAAATTAATACTTAACTCCACAACTACACTTTTCACATTCAAATCATCATATTTAGTATTTTTCATACTTGATACATATTTTCTCTCTCTTAACTCACATACATGTATCATTTAAGCACCCAAGAGATACAAAAACCTATAAATTCACATGTTATACACCCCCATACTTGTTTACTTATTCTCAAACTAACACTTTCTCTTCTAATTAAATTATTGATGCACAAAATTATGAACTTGACCACCCTTCTTAATTTCAGAAGTCGAATATGCACAAGTTCCTTGGTTCAGCATCATTTAAAATTGTAGCACTTTCAACTTAAATGTCTACAACATGAGTTCCTATTTGTGAGTGTATGGCACTCGTCAATTCTCAATCACTTCAACTATTTGATAATATATAGCAATTCTAAGACAGTCAAATCTAGAACTGTTCAATCTAGGTATTAATTCACTCTCTTCTGAATAAGTGCAATCAATATTAAGTCTAACTAGATGACTGATGTGAGCTAATAATTTTTTGTTTTTTTATCCTTCTCCCCCACACTAATTTTCCCATTCTCATTCTTTTTTTAACAATTGGGAATCTTTATATGAAAAGATAAACAAGAGTCACTGTGCATCTCTCATTGCTTAACTCACAACTTAACTTAAAATGCTTTGCATACTTATAATCAGAAAACCTTTTTACACAAAATTGAATAGGGGTCTTTACACAATCCCGGTTACTCAATTGCTCGAATCATTAAAGTGGAACTAACTAATGTTTCTCATGCTTAATTATTTTTTTCCAAGCTCTTTCATTCAATTTTTTTTTTCTAAGTTCTCACTCTCTTTTTTTTTCCTAGTTAATTTTCCTCATGCATTAGAAAATTCATCAACACTTAAGAAAAAGCTTATGTCCCTAACTCAATCTTCTCATCCAAATTATAAGACTTTTCAAACAGTCTAATAATCAAGACTAAAGAATATGTGCTCAATTAAATAAGAACCAGGCCTTCAACACTAAATATAGCATGCTAATCTAAAAAATAATAAAAGAACAAAATAACACAAATTTGCAAGATTCATCATTAATTAAGTACAATGGACACTAGTACAAGGAATGTTCATACAGCCAATATGATGACACAATTGCATGCCTAAAATAAGGTTAACACTTTCCTTCCACACAATCAATATACCAAGAATCAACCTTATATTCAAAATACATTGATGCCGCTATGATTTTTTGGTAATCAAACATCGAATCAATTTAAAAAATACCTATGGCATTTTCTAAACCACTCTTTGAGATTATCACCACTAAATGTAATGGAAATTCGAGCTAGGGATTGCACTTGATCAAATTATTTTCAGTATCCTATGTCTATGAGCTAGAGATGGCATCAACGCTCTGACTTCAATTTGAGATTTAGGTGTCAAAGAGGAAACAAAGAAGTGATAGGAATCATTGGTTCCTTACCCCCTCACTCACAACCAAATCTTCAACTTTTGCACAAAATTTTGAAATTTCAATGACACTTTACTTAGTTCGTGTTAAAATTCGTTCTACAACTTATGCTCTGTCTCTAGTTGGTTTGTAGTGATTTCACTTAGCTGCGGTTGAATTTGTTCGAGCCAGGAAGTATTCTTTGCCATAGTTGGATTTTTATAGGATTAAGTTGCTCATATATAGTTTAAGTTAATCAAATATGGTAGTATTGTTGATATTAAGCAAAAATTGCAACAAGGGACGAAGAGAGAACAAAGAGAGGAAGAGGAAGAAGAACTTCGGGTATTTCTTCAATCTTAATTTTAAGAAAAAATGGCTGCATGTATTTCATACCAAGGAGCTTCACCAAACAACCAGGTAAAACCCCTCATCCTAATTAGATGAAATCTCATTTGCATTTCATCACTTTGTATAATGTTTCTAGCCTAGCATTATATAAAAAGTGACCAGAGTTAGCGTTATTGGCCTTCATGATAGAAGACAACAAAAACTTCAAGACTAGAGCTCTAGATTTGAAACAAGAATGAAGAATATAATAGAATAGAATTGCAAATAAAAAAAAAATGAAGATCTGATCTTTGATCGTACTATTAGAAAGAAAAAATAAAAAATAAAAAAATTGAAATTTTGTGCTAAACTTAGAGATATCAAAACTAAATTTGGTTGACGTTTTCTTCTTATTTGGATTGAGTTGATCTAGAAGTGCCATGAGAGAGAGTGAGAGAGAGAGAGATAATGTTTTCAAGAAATAGAGAAAAGTTATCCAATTGAATTTAGTTAATTAATCTTTACAAAAATTAATTTATAATATTTTTTAGGCCAATTTTTAAAAGAGACGGTTATTTATGTAATTCTACACTTTGCTCTCTTTCTCAATGAAAAAAATGTAGGGCTGCAAATTGGATGACACGTTGGTTTCAAAGAAAAAGTTTTAAGAGAAAAAGTAAGAAAATTTTTGGAAGATAAATAATAAATGTGTAGATGGGAAGAGAGGAGTTGAGTGCAAAAAAAAAATATATATATATATATATATATATATAATTATTATGTTATCATATGAGAGAAATGATTGAGTTGGGGTATAATAAGTTGTGGTATAGATTTGGAATTGATGTGATGTATTGATATAATAAAATATTAAAAGTGGGTGTGTATATAGGTGTATAAATGAAGTAAGAACATTTTTTTATTATTATTGTAGTTATTGTTAAGTGTTTGGATTTATTTTAAATACACAATATAAAATCACACATGCACTTTATTCTAATTATATAATGTAAAATTATACATTTATCTATAATTATTTTTTATTTTCATCATCTCTCCAATTTCTTTTAGATTTCTCTTTTGTGGTGTTTGTTCTTAATTTTATGACTTTCAATTTTTTCCTCTATCTTTAATTCTTATTTCAAATGTTTCTCATATGTTTAATTTTAAGTAATATTATTTTTATTATATAAAATACTCATGTCGATGGTACTATTTATTATTGTGACATTAATATTATTACAACTAATATTTTTTATTAATATTAATTTCTATTATTCTATTTAATTATAGAATTTTTTATTACAAGTTGTCTGTGAAGATTGCAAAACAAGGTATTAACAATTAGATTCATGATATCAACTTGAATTCATTCACAGTCACGCTGAATTTTTTTTGTTACTAAGATTAATATTTTTATTTTTATCTACTATTAATAATTTCTATTGCTGTTATTAGAATACTTATTCTCACTAATAATTTATTAGAATAATTATGATTTCCAAGGTTACAATCACCATCATTAATATAATCATACTATAATTTTTACTTCAATTTTGATAGGTTAGTATGTGATGTTGTTAAAGTCATCTTCTCTCTTTTACAGGGGTAAGTTACTTAGTATATTTTTAGCACAAAGGGAAAAGGAATTTTGAAAATTTATTCATCAAACACTAGTAGAGTCCGCCAAAGCTACTGGAGGCACTCCATTGCCACCCGAGTGGCATAAAAACAGCCACAAAATGCAAAAAAACAAAGAACAACATAAAACCAGAAAAACAACTAACTGCCATCTCTGATGAACTCACGAACGTGTACATATATAACTAACTCTGAATCAAGAAAGCAATAACCGAGCCCCCAAATGAAGCGAGAGTTAGCGCTAATATCGAGTATCTAAGGACAATTGGTAGATCATTGACAAGAGCTAAGGCTAAAAAGTTTAATGAAGCAATAATAACGCTTACGAAGAAGTTTTGAGAGATTTTTGGATGTTTGAAGGAGCTCAAAAAAGAAGAAAAACTTTTATGAATGAAACTAATGCGAAGAAAACTCAAAATAAGCATTAAAGTACCTTCTGGATCGAGCCCAGCAACTAGCGGATTGATTTCAATGCCGATGGATTGAGTCAGAGCATGCACAATCGATAGTGGGTCGAAGACCAATTCTCTACATTTGCAATTGGACAATGCGCGATCAAAAATTCTGAACAACATGACATTCTGTACTTATGATCGATGGAGTCAAGCTCGATCACTCGATCACACAAGGCAGAATCATTAACACTAGGATGGCTTGACACATTATTTTACAATCCAAAGGCACAAGATCAACATCTGGATTAAACCCACAGACATCTCAGAACCAAATGATAGTTGGAAACTTTCTTTTATGTTATCTTTTTCTTTAGTCAATTTTCATCCAAGTTTGAGGTTCATAGGGCTCCTAAACACTATAAATAGAGCCTAGATATGTCATTGCAAAAAAAAAAAAAAAGCCTTTTTTTATTTCCTGCTGTTGAATACACTATTTTTCGTCCTTGAACTTGAGTGCATCAATTTCTCATGAAGTCCAAATCGAATTATTCCAGGCTTGTTCTTGGTTGATTCATAGCACATCAACTAACAAAGCGTGTTAGTTATGGTTGTCTTCTTTGCTAGAGTTAATCAAACATTGTTGCGTTGGATCGCCTTCACAATTCACACAAGTAGATTTCGTTGAGTTTTGACCTACGTCGCTATCTATTAATTTTTACATTTTCACAAATGATCAGTTGGCATCAGAGCCAAATGTTTCAAATTCCTATTTGGACACCAATCCATGGACCAATTTAGTTTGTGACTTTTCATGTTGTTGTTTGCTGTTCTTTATGTTCTTCATATCCTACGATCTGTGTCCTTCTTCTTTAGTCAAAAAAAAAACACAACAAAAAAATAAAAAACAAAAAAAATTATTCATTGCTTGTTGATTCACGTGTCTGTGGGATTTGATTTTTGGAAAAAAAAAAGAAAGAAAAGAGAGAGGAAAAAAATTGAACATTGCAAATGTTATGATCTTTGCTTGAATCCCTAGCCCAACTTGTTCCTCATCACGTGGAGAACGTTAGGACCTAAAAGAAGTTGGAATTGGAGTGAGATTTTGGGAATTAAGTTGGGTAAATTCGTGAGTTTTAGATATGAGACTGATCTCGCCTTGAAACTAGATCGATCGCTCATGTTTATGCATAAACCTAGGTTGATCGTGGAGTCACTTTTTGCCCCAAATCAATCCTTTGCTCTCGGATCGATCGCACCGTCCTCTTTTAACTAGGATCTATCTCTTTGTTTTTGAATTGATCCCTTGGCCTACTTTTTCATTCTAGATTGATCTAATTATGTCTAGAGTGACCCCATGACCCTAAGTTTCCATCTTTTCACACACCTACATGTACTTAGGAGTTACGCCACTTGAATTACTGAGAACGTCTTAGGATTCTGTGATACGACCACAAGAAATTGACTTGATAAGTGCATCTTTTGAGTGAATTTGTGTGATAGATGAGTTAGAGGTAAAAATAAAGTGAATACATCTTGTGAGGCAAGAGGACACTTACACACACACATAACTTGCCTACTTCTTTTTGAATTACACATACATACAGGATGCCGAGAGAATTTGTTATAGGAGACAATACTTTTAGCTTGATGTAGTTACAGATAACTAGCTAACATTAACCGATGTTTGGATAATTTGGAGGCATCACAGAAATCTACACAGGGTAGCCCAACACCTTAAAGGGTCAATGCCCAAGAGAGGACCAGCTATGCGACTACTGCGTAATGGAAGGTATGTTAGTAATGAGAACTTTGATTATCTTAACAAATTTGAGGATTTTGGCAGTCTGACATAAGCCCATAGGCTTAAGCGAGACAAGGATGATGAGTTGCCAAAAGGTGTCAAATTGAATATACCAATGTTCTAGGGCAAGTCCAACCTGGATGCATATTTGGAATGGAAACGACGGGTGGAGTTAGTGTTTAATTGCCACAAGTATTCTGAAGCCCAATGGGTAAAGTTGACAGTGGTAGAATTTACAGGCTACACTATCCTATAGTGAAGACCAGGTATGCATTAGTCGTAAGAAAAATAGTGACCATCATATAAGGACCTAGTAGGAATTAAAGGCATTGATGAGAAAGAGGTTTGTGCCGAGTCACTACCACAGGAATGCCTATAAATGGCTATAGACATTAGTGCAAAGTAGTCGGAGTATAGAGGACTAATGAAGGCACACATAGCGGAGGATAAAGAGGCAACCATGGCAAGGTTCATAGGGAAATTGAACAAGATTGCAGTTCTGCTAGAACTAAACCACTGTGTGGAGATTGGAGACCTGGTGGAGTGAGTCATCAAGGTAAAAAAGCAACTCAAAGAAGGGACAAACAATAGCAGCCACCATATTAAACCATACGACAATTTACCCTCTAAAAGGAGAAGCAATTGACGTGCTTTAACCCAAGAACACACTCCAGGCTGAAGCACCCACAGTACAAAATCCAAATGCTAACACTCCTAACACACATAATCAAGATATTTTATATTTTAAATATCAAGGGATAAGACACATTGCTACCCAATACCCAAATAGGCAGATAATGATAATGACTAATAAAGGAGAGGTAGTTATCAATGAGGAAGAAAGTAGCAATGGAGATGAGATGCCATCATTGGAGGAGGTACGGTCTAAAGAGAAGAAATAAGTTTACAAGGAGACAGGTAGCGTACGTTTAGTGGACATGAAAGCACTAAAAGCACAAGTAAAGAAGGATGGATTCAAGGAGCAACGAGAGAATATCTTTTATGCAAGGTGTAAGGTTAAGGGTAAGATGTGCAATCTTATTATTGATGGAAGGAGCTACACAATGTAGTTAATACAATGTTGATGGAGAGACTTACACTTCTCCTTCGAGCCCTCACCCAACCTTACAAATTGCAGTGCTTGAATAGCAATGGTGAAGTAAAGTGACAAATCAGGTGTTGGTGGAGTTTAGGATAGGTAAGTATAAGGATAGCATACTTTGTAATATGGTATATATGCAGACAAGTCATACCTTGTTGGGGAGGCTATGGCAATTCAACCAAGATGTGGTGTTCCATGACACAGTGAATAAGTAAACATTCTATCACAACAAAAAGAAGATGACACTTACACCATTTACACCGAAAGAGATGCAAGAGGATCAGCACTACCTACAGTAATAATATAAATTAGACATAGAGAGAAAAAAGAAAAACAAAGAGAGTGGATAAAAATTAGAGAACGTACAAATAAGTAGAAAAAAAGAGAGTAAGAAAGAAAAAGAATGAAAGGAACAAGAGAAAAGGAATGTATGTTGGCAAAGATAAGAGATGTGAGGGCAGCCATAGGAAGCAAAAAGTAATATTACTTTCGTACTAAGAAATTTATTTAACAGAAGAGGTCACATCTTCCCTTCCCAAAAACGTTTTGTATGTTTTACAAAAGTTTCAAAATATCCTTTTGAACCGAGTGGATTACCACTAATCAGAGGGATTTAGAATCAAATTGACTTCGTACCCAAAACAACCATTCCAAATTATCTAACATACCGAACAAATCCAAGAGACTAAAGAAATTCAATGACAAGTGGAAGAGTTGATTAGCAAAGAATGGGCCAGAGAAAGCACAAGCACTTGTACAATGCCCATATTGCTACTACCAAAGAAGCATGGGTCTTAGTCGATGTGCGTAGATTGCAAAGCCATAAATTTTATAATAATAAAGTATCATCATCCCATTCTTAGGTTAGATGATATGCTCAATGAATTATAAGGGGCTAGCATATTTTTTCATATTAACCTTAAGAGTGGATATCATCAAAACTATATGAAAGAGGGAAATGAGTGGAAAATAGCCTTTAAAACAAAATATGGGTTGTATGAGTGGTTAATCATGCCATTTGGGTTAACAAATGCACCTAGCGCATTTATGAGACTCACGAATCATGTTTTACATACTTTCATAAGTAGATTCATTATGGTTTACTTTGATGATATTCTTGTATATAACAAATCTATTGATGAACATGCTAGACACCTTAGGAAAGTATTTGGGGCCTTGTGAAAGGAACAATTGTATGTAACCCTAAGAAGTGTACATTTTGTGTGAATCATTACATATATTTTAGCTGTGTCGTAAATGCACAACAAATTCGCGTGGATGAGAATAAGGTTAAGGCAATTCGAGAATGGCCAACACCCAAGACTGTGACTAAGGCAATGAGTTTTCGTGGTCTTGCGAGCTTCTATAAGAGGTTGTGTGAGCACTACTGACCGTAATCTCTAAGAAGGCTAAGAAGTTCCAGTGGAGAGAACCTCAACAAAGGGCATTTAGGTTGCTTAAGGAAAAGCTTAATAATACTCCTATATTATCTTTACTTGACTTTTCTAAAACCTTTTAACTTGAATATGATGTTTTAGGAATAGTGGGAATAGTGTTGATGTAAGAGAAGAGACCAATTGCATATTCTAATGAGAAGTTGAGTGGAGCAAAGCCACACTGTCCAACATATGACAAGGAGCTATACGTGTTGGTAAAGGCTTTCGTGGTATAGCAACATTATTTGAGACCTAGGGAATTTGTCGTTCACATAGATCACAAGCCCCTAAAACATCTAAAGAGCTAAGGTAAATTAAACCATAGGCCTGTTAAACAGCTATCTTTCATTAACACTTTTTCATATCTAATTAAGAACAAGAAATGTGTAATTAAGTAGCAGATGCATTGTCAAGGAGATATTCATTGCTTACCACTTTAAATACCAGACTTTTCAAACTTGAGCATATTAAAGCACTTTATTCAAGTGATAAGGATTTTGGTCAAATGTATGAATTAACAAAGCAAAGTGTACATAATAAGTATTTCCAACATAATGGATATTTATTCTACGCAAACAGGTTGCACATTCCTAAGTGTTCCTTACGTGGGTTACTAATCTGAGAAGCACATGATGGAGGCTTGATAGGATACTATGATGTCACCAAAACATTTGCAATTTTGCAAGGACATTTCTTTTGGCCATATTTATGGAGAGATATTGAAAAGATAGTTGATAGATGCATGAAGTGCAAGGAGTCTAAGTCAAGAGCTTGACCTCATGGATTGTATAAGCCATTACCAGTTCTAGAGATGCCGTGGATGGACATTTCAATGAACTTCGAGTTGGGTCTACTGCGGACTCAAATAGGTAAGGATAGTAATTTTGTGGTTGTCGATAGGTTCTTTAAAATGGCACATTCATTGCGTACAATAAGACGGATGATGCTACATATATAGCTAACTTATTCTTTAAGGAAATAGTTAGATTATATGGGATGCCGAAAACTATTATGTTTGATAAAGATGTTAAGTTCCTAAGTTACTTCTGGAAAACAATATGGTGTAAGCTAGGGACCAAGTTTTGTTTTCTATAACAAGTCATCCACAAACTAACGAGCAAAACAAAGTGGTGAATAGAACTTTAATTGCATTATTACGAGCATTGATTAAGAAAAACATAAAAACTTGGAAAGAGTGTTTACCGCGTGTTGAGTTTGCTTACAATAGAAGACACTTAACCACATACAAATCACCATTTGAAGTTGTTTATGGTTTTATCCGATTAACCCCCATTATATTTGCTACCATTACCATATAATGAGCAAATTAAGACAGATGGAGAGCACAAAACAAACCTTATGAAGCAGCTACATGAGTGTGTATGCTAAGATATCGAAAGAAGGAATGAACAATACACACAATAAGTGAACAAGAGCCACAAGAGGGTTATGTTTGAGCCCAAAGACTGGGTCTAGGTCCATATGATAAAAAAAAGATTCTCGGATCATAGAAAATCAAAATTAAAGGCAAGAGGCAATGATCCATTTCAAGTGATAGAGTGTATCAATAACAACACTTATAGGTTGCAATTACCATGTGAGTTTGGAATTAGTACAACATTCAATGTCTCTATTTTGAGTCCTTTCAATATAGGACATGAACGAAACTTGGAACAGGCCAATTTCTTTTTAAGAGGAGGGGAATGACATGAGCGTAACGACTAATATTAAGTATCTAAATATAAGCGAAGGGCCATTCACAAGGACTTAGGCTAAAAATTTTAAGGAAGCAATGATAGCACTCGTAAAGGAGTTTTGAGAGGCTTGTCAACGTTCGGAGGAGCTCAAGAAGGGAGGAGAGCTTCCATGGGTGAATCTGATGTAAAGAGAACTCAAAACAAGTCTTGAAGTACCCTCTAGATCAACAGTTAGCCGTTCGATCACGGGGCTATAGATCAAGTCGGAGCACATGCAATTGACAGTTGGCCAAAGACAAACTCTCTACATTTGCATAGGGTGTTCACAGTTCAGTAAACTAATTCAACCAAATTGAAACTAAAATTTCGGTACATATTGCATGCCGATCCGAAATTTCGATTCGGTATTCAGTATAATAATTTTTTAAATTTTGATATTTGTTTCAGTTTTGGTATTTAGGTTTATTATAATGTACCAAATTGAATACTAAATTTCATTTTTTTAATATTTATCATATTTTTACTTATTTTCTCTTAATTTTTTTTATATTTGTGATTTAATATTCTAATTTTTATATTTATTATACTGTTATCTGATAATTCTCAATGAAAAATATTTAATTATAATAGATATATTTTTTATTCAAAAAATCTAAACTAAAGTAATGGCATATGAAAATAAAAATATGTAATATTTATTTATAAGCAATATAATTAAAAAAATTTAATTTTTAATATAAAATTATGCATTTTTATTATTTTTAAAAAATTTTAATTAAAATTCAGTATACCAAAATGCCGAACCCAATATACTAAAAAAATTTAGTAAATTACCAAACCAAACCAAAACTTTATGTTCAATATTCAAGATGCAATTTTGGCATATCAAAATTTTGGAATATTGAAAATTCGGTTCAGTTTGATAAAACCAAATGCATACCCCTACATTTGCAATCAAATGATATGCGCTCCTGTGCGATCGAAAATCCTAAACATAGTGATATTCTACAATTATGATTGCTAGAGTCGCACTTGATCGAACAAGGTGTGATCGTAAACACTGGGATGGCTTGACATTGTTTTACGATCTAGAGGCACAAGATCAACCTCCGAATTGAGCGTGCGAATGTCTCAAAGCCAGATTATAGTGAAAATTTCCTTTTATGTTATCCTTTTACTTTAGTCAATTTCCATATAAGTTTTAGGTTTCTAAGGCTCCTCAACACTATAAATTGAGCTTGGTTATGTCACTGGGAAAAAAAAATTGATTTCTTGCTATTGAATACAGTATTTCTTTTCTTCTTTAAACTTGAGTACATCAATTTTCATGAGGTCCAAATCGAATTATTCCAAGCTTGTTCTTGGTTGATTCATAATATATCAACTAACAAGGTATGTTAGTTGTGGTTATCTTCTTCGCTAGAGTTCTTCGAAGGTTATTGCGTTAGGTCACTTTCACGATTCACACAAGCAAGTTTCATTAAGATTCGGCCTACACCACTATTTGTTAATTTTTTCGATTCCGCACATGCATTATGAAATGAGTCATCATCATCTGCCACCGGCTTCCCAACCAACGACATAGTTGGGCAACAAATCAACGACAGCACTAATCAACAGCCCATGGAAACTAGTTGAAAAAGCCATAGAAATGAAAAGGTACAAACAAGTCAGAAGCATCCTGAATCAAATGATGACAAGCTCAACATCTAGGAGAAAAAAAGAAATGTTAGCATATTAGCTAAATATTAGTACATTATTCCCAATAATTGATTTGCTTGAGTTTCCCAAACTTGTAGGACTCTATGAATTTGATTGATTTTGGATGTTTAACTTGATAAACATGGTTAAGTGTTTAAGGTGATGAAAATAAGCTAGAAAAAGCTATTAGAGAATCCCTCAAAGCCTAGAGATCAAGTGGATAGAGATCGTAAAGAGTCCAAACTAATCTAATCCTATGTTTTCAAATAGTTGGCAACAATCTCGAAGCAAAAGAGAGAAATTTACCTAAATTTTAGGCAAGTAGATACTGATCAACAACAAGTATTTAAGAAAGTTCAGATTATCCAAAGAAACTATCTGATGGAACACGAGTCTAGTCCTAAGATTAGTAGAGATAAATTTGCCTACAAACTAGGATGTTGGATATTGATCAATTGGAGACCTAATTCAAGTGCGAAGTCTAAACATGGGGCTATAAATATGAGGTTGATGAACTTGGAAGGCAATGGGAGAGAAATCAAGGGAGTTAGAGTCAAAAATAGTTTTAAGTTTCACAGTTTTGCTGTGGAGTCATTTAGCTCTTATGCTAAATGAGTCTTAAGTTGCAATATTGAACACGTAAAGAGCCTATTAGACAAAATTTCAAGAGAGCTTTCTATGATGGAACGTTAACCCTAATGTGGCCCAGGTAAATACTGTTACGTATAGTGTATTGTCAACAAATCAATAATCCTAGGATTCAGGTAGTGAGTTGAGAGATTTTGTGATTAACTCTTTACCAATTTTTCTTAGTGGAAGCATTTTAACTGGGGCAAAGCTCCACAGACATAGAAGAAGTTGCTCCAGATTGTTTTACCGACTTTATGCCTCACTCTTTTTAATGTTCTGGTGCATGGTTGTGTGTGTGTGTGTGTGTGTTCCCAACAGTTTGCAACACTCATGGGTGTATTGTTACAATCAACCTAATTTAATAAGTGATACCAAAGCCTGGTTCACCAGATTTGCTCAAGTCATTGAAGTAGGTGAAATCCTAAAGAGTTAAAATGTGAATGCAAAGAAAAAAGCATCTATAGTACATCCACCACTTCTCGATAGAAGCAATTACCCTTATTGAAAGGCACGAGTGAAGGCATTCATAAAATCTCAAGATGAAAAGGCATGGCACACCATTAAGCATGGTTAGCATCCCTTACCATCCAAACTGATGCAAGAATTGAAGTTCCTAAAGATGTAAAATCTTAAAATGTTGAATAAGAGATGGTAGCATTAGGAAATTCCAATAAGATTAATGCAATATTTACAAGAAGGGATGAAGAGCAATGTAAGTTCATAGCAATGTGTGAGACAGCCAAGGAAGCTTAGGATATCCTTCAAAATGTCTATGAAGAAACCAATGCTGTCAGATCTTTAAAACTTAAAATGTCTGCAACTCAATTCAAAACATTGAGGATAGGTGAAGAAGAAACTGTTGCTAAATTCAATGACAAGTTGTGACATATTACCAATCAAGTCTATCAGTTAGTGAAGAAGTACTCTGTGGTAAAACTTGTAAGAAAAATATTGAGATCCTTACCTGAAAGATTTGCTCCTAAAGTGGCAGGAATAGAAGAAGCCCGAGATGTGGACAACCTACGATTGGATGAGTATATGGATTCATTACAAACTTATAAAATAAATCTAAATTATGGTAAAACTAAGAAAGAGCTGAATTTCCATATTGTAATAATTAGTTAGGATGAATACTGCAACATTAATGGCAATATTGCCTACGTGACAAAGAAACTCAAAAGACTGATGAGAAAAGGCAAGATAAGAGCATCAAATGAGCTTGAAAATTCATCCAACAAGACCCCCATATATTATGGTAAGAATTCTAACCGTCAGCCTCAAAGATAAAGAGTTCAATATTATGAATATGGTGATTTTAGTCATATTCAAATGAAGTGTGCCAATACTATAAGAAGCAATGAAAATCAAGAAGCATGAGTATGAGTGAAGATGATTCAGACGAGTCAAATGAGGACAACTGAAGAAGCAATCATATGGTTTTCAATTCCATTAGTAATAAGGGAAAAGATGTAGTACGTCCTATTGTAACATTAGTCATAACAAAAGATGACCAATCAGAATATAGCAATATTAGTGACACTAAAGTTACCGAAGAAGAGTTACTATCCACTTATCAATAGGTACATGACAAATTGATGATCTAGCACTCAAAAAATAAAGCATTGAAGAATGAAGTAAGAATCTTAAAAGAAGATAAGGAGAAGCTGGAAAATACCTTCAACGATTCTAAAAAGAAGTACAAGAGGCTTGAAGTATCGTCCTATGAAGCTAAAAGTAGAGTTGAGGAAGCAGAAGTGACACTCAATAAATTGAATTGTGCAAAGGCTAAGTTAGAAGATGCATTATCCATGGGAAAACTTGCAAAGGATCAAACTAGATTACGATTTGTGGAGAAACCTGAAAGCAACCATGTAGAAAAGAAAGAAATTAAATTTGTGAAGGAAACTACTATTGTTGCAACGTTAGACAAAACAACAAACAAAAAGATGTGTAATTTTAGACTAACATGCAATTATTCTTCCAAAATTGGACATTCTATGTCAAGATGCTTCGCTCTATTGAAGCACACCATATAGGAAAAACAGATGGCATGAATGTTGCAAGCAAAAATTACAACAATAGCACAAGTGAAACTGCATGCAAAGAGGTAAAGTTTGACCAAAAAAAATTATCTGTTGTTTCTAATACAATTGCAATGATGATCAGATTCAACAGGAGAAAGAAGCAAATGCCTAAAACATTTGTAGCTTTTGCAAAGAGTGGACATCCAATTGCAATGTGCTTTTCACTATTGAAACTTGTGCTGCAAAAAGGATATGTTGTGAATAATGTTAGTAACATATGTTGTAACAAAGGTCTAGTTAGAAAATTTTGGTTCAAAAAGTCTTATCTTAGTTGTCTTATTTCACATGCATCCCAGAAGATTGTTCAAAGGACACAAGGCATGTTGACAATTAAGGTAATACTTCAAACAATAAAGCTATTCATGTATATGTATAAATTTTGAAGTTCAAAAGAGTCATATTCAACGAGGAGCAAACAAAACATTTTTGTCTAACATTGCAACTAAATTAGTATGGACAAAATTGTAGAAGGATCGACATCTCAAGAGATAGTTGAAAGCAAAACAGTTGCTACAAACCATATTGCAATGAAAAGGAAACAAAGGAACATTGTTGGGATTGCAACACTATACACAACATTGTGTACATTTATGCACCAGGTACTAATAACAATGATACTCCTTCTTTTATTAATGTTCCAGTTGAAGCAACTAGTCCCTTGCATTGTTAAGGTATGTCTAGTATCGCTTTTGTATTAGCTTACCCTTTGGCGAATGTGCAGCACAAAAAAGGTGTAAAATTTTCAAACAGAGAGAGGGAGAGGTGTGGCCCATGATCAGTGAATTAGACTAAGTATTTATTACAATGATGTGGCTTTGCTATTTTATGGTTCTGCTATGCTTTGTTATCAATGTCTTGTGCATGACAATCTATTATCGTTAAGAACATCCAATTTGTTGTGTTGATTCCTGCTACTAATGGTTGACTATTTGTTGAGAACAAGTTAAAAACAAGTGTTGTGCCACAATATGCCAAATGCTAAGTGTTGATATATTGTTCATAACACTTGATTTGCTCAAGTTTCTAGGTCTCTATGAATTTGATTATTTTGGATATTTAACTTGATAAATTTAGATGAGTGTTTAAGATGATGCAAATAACCTAGAAAAAGCTGCTAGAGAATCCCCCAAAACCTAGAGACAAAGTGGATAAGGATTGTGAAGAGTCCAAATTAATCTAGTCCTATGTTTTCAAATAGTTGGCAACAATCTTGAAATAATAGAGAAAAATTTACTTAAATTTTAAACAAGCGAATATTGATCAACAAGAAACATATGAGAAAGTTCAAATTATCCAAAGAAAACAATTTATGGAATAAGAGTCCAGTCTTGTTACATCGAATTGTTACCAATAAGCTCAAAATGGACACAAATTCACCTACAAACTAGGATGCAAGATATTGATCAACTGGAGACCTATTTCAAGTGGGAAGTTGGAATAAATAAAAAGCTAAGGAACCTCGAAAAGCAGTAAGAGAAACCAAGGGTGTTGGACTTAAGAATAGTTTGAGTTTCTCATTTGTGTTAAGAAATCATTTTGCTCGTGCTAAACGAGTCGTAAGTTGAAGTGTTGAGTGTGTAAAGAGTTTATTAGGTAAATTCTCAAGAGAGCTCACTATAACGAAATGTTAATCATAGTATGAGCTAGGTAAACACTATTAGGTATTGTATATTATCAACAAATCAAAAATCCTAGGATTGAAATAGTCAATTGAGTGAGAGACTTTGTAATTTAACTCTTTACCAATCCTAGGATTATGATATTAATTCATAATCAAATTAATACATATTTATCCACTCACATTTATAAATATTTACACTTTAAAAATTAATTATTATTCCTATCTATTTTCATATCATTCGCTTATTATTACGTATTATACATATATAACTACAGAAATTTGAATAAATAAAAATCTTTCTTCCATCAAAATTTTATCCAACATAACTTATGAGTTTCGAAACTCACTCCAAACATTATTCATTTTCCATAGTGTTCGCTTCCATGCAATATAAAACACACACACACACGTATTAAAATATAGCATAAAATCGCACACTAGCTTCTTATCCAACAATAAACTTGGAAACATAAAAAACTGAAGGGAAGGGGGGGGGGGGGGGGGTGTCGGGGGTGTGGCGCGGAGGAAGATACTTAGAATTAGAATCAATTAAATGCCGCGACACGTGACGGCATTTCCTCCACACACCATTTGAGAGGCCCCACAAACTACCCGAATTATGAAACTTTAAACTTAGGTGGGAATGCATAAAATTTCCGTGCCACGTGAGTTTTGATCACCTGTGAGAGTGACCTAATTCCGCTGTTTAACATAAATGTGTACACCCAACCCACTAGAGGACTTGTTCCTTCAATATCTAGCCTTTTTCTAACACTCATGTGGCCAACCTCAAAATTTATTTTACAGGCGAAATAGCTGACTTCGTAGCTCAATATTTTTATGGTATTGACATCGAATCTTGGCGAAAATATTTGGTAGCATTCAGAATTTCCACTGTTCCGAGTAATTGAATACCATGGCCTAACCCAACTAGATTCACATAATACTCGAAGGGTGATGCAAATCGATTGCCATAAATACAAAATAATTTGGGCCAAATTTTGTTAGGTTAGATCTAATTAATTACCTGTCGTACTGCGTAATTTTATGTGAAAGCGTAGAAGTTAATTGTATGGCAAGTGTGACACTCATTATGTATTCAAAATTGATGCAAGGCCGAGGGCTAAGGTTTGGGAGGGGTGGGGCTCACCTAATACAACTACCACTCGTGGACTTATGTCTGCGCCCTCTCGTGGGACCTTAGCCATGAGTCCTTGCGCCTGATTTTGCTCTTTCAGTGTCTCGTCTCGCGACTCGTGTGAGTTCATTAAAACTCTTATTATAAATAATAGTGGCACGTGTATCAAAATTTTTATACAAATTACACTATTTTATTTATTGTACCAAATTATAATAAAAATAATATTAATTTAAAATTAAGAGCATGTGAAAATTGAAAAAAGAAAAGTAGAAAGAGTGAATTTGAAGCTATAATATATGTATGAGAGAAAAATGGAATTATATTAAAAGGAAATAGGGATAGAAAGAGAAATAAATATATATATATATATATAAAGGTATTATAGTAATTTAACATTACCTAATCAAAAAAAAAATTGTCTTAGTATATCATATAGGTTATAAAATAGATAAAAGAATTAAAAATAGAGAAAATTAGAATAAATTAAAACTAAGAAGTAAATGACATGAATGAAAATTGGGAGAATAGATAAAAGATAATATGTGAAAAATTAAAAATAATTGAGTAATTTTATAACGTGCAATCAAATTTTCTCGCTCACTTAATATATAGTGTGGATGGGTTTTGTGTTTGTATGCACATCGCGTGACTGAAGAAGGATTGGTAAAATTAAACTAAGCGATGGATTTTATAGGCCATTATAACAGTTCATTAGAATGTAGAAATGCTAAAATTTTAATAATTTTTTTACTTGTCTTTTATGGAAGTTAAAATATTATTTTCATTTTTAAAAAAATTATTTGGGACCTTTCCTCTTTAAAGACGGTTAACACATGAAATCACCATCCCGATGGACGAGAGTTTGACTAAATACGACTGAAACAAAGTCTGAAATTGAATTAGTTTGCCCAAATAACAACATTTCATTTTAATGACTTCTGAGGACCATTGTTCGATTAACCACTTCAAAACTCAGCCATTACGGCTTTTGAATTCCTAAATCAATCAGGCGATTGATGAAAATTTAACCTAATCAGACTAAAATGAAGTCCAAAATAGATTTTGTACAGGCCAACGCAGCCTTTGATAGGAAGCTAAAAAATCAAAATTTAAGCAGCAAATAGTCATATAATTAGTTTGGTTAAGGTTAAGGTACCATGTAAGCTGTCTAATTTCTTGGAATTATGAGATGTTTTTGAAATGTATAAGCCCGCAAATCTTATTTATAAAATAAGTTAATAAAGTACTTAAATAGAAATAATAAAACAATCTTATAAGTTTTTGTTAAAATTTATAATTATAATTGATTATAATTTTTTTAGTATAGTAATAAGAAAAATAAACTAAATATTAGTAATAGAATGTAATTTAAGAATGTCTACTTTATTTTTAATATATATAAAATGAAGTATCTTAGAAGTTGTTAAAAATAATAAACGTATTTTTAAAGTGTTTATAAATTCTAAATGTGTTAAAAGATCTTTTACTAAAAAATTTATTAAACACTTTACAGAAGCTTATAAAATTTCAAATATTTACAAAATATTTTGAGTTCTTGTAAACATATCCTGACACTACCTCGAGGCCTGCCCATTGGCGCTGCTAGTTCTCCAAACCTTTCTTTTTTATGTAATTTTAAATATGTTAGACAGTTGCGACATAGATCTACAGTTAATATATAATGAATATTTATTGGCACATTAATTCTCGCATGCCCATTATTTATATGACAGTAGGATTATTGTAGGATTGTATGTGCAGTGAGTACAAATATGATTAATAGAATTGTTTAACCCAATTTGTGTAGCAATTTTATAATTTAAATTTTTAAAATTTTACAGCAATTTTCATGCATGCTGGTTACACATGAAAAGAATTCCATTTTGTTTTTTATTGTGTTTTCAAAATATGTCTAATCCCATGTTTCATTTTATTGTGCAGCTCACTCGGTGCTATCGAAACAAAATAGCCCATTCCTAAAATTCTTTGATACTCAATTTGAATATAGTAAATGACATTTTCTTAATGATATTAAATTATGTAGCAGTGCGATGCGTATGATGAGCATGACATATTTTATTTAATGAAATATTTACAAATACCAACTATGCTTGCATTTATGAGGTTGTAGCTAAAATATGTGCCACAAGAATAATACTGTGTTAACTAGACCAACCACCAAGATCATCATGTTGAACCAACCTAGTTAAGAATGGTATCCAAGGTGGAAGGAAGGAAGTTGAGGAGTTAAGAAATCAAAACTATTTCAGAAGAAAACCCTTCGAGTAGAAGTATCATAGATTAGGGGAAAGGAAAATAGTATTTTAATATTTCAAAAATTAAAAATACATAGAAATCATCAAATACTAGTAAAATTGGCACACCCCATGTACATATAAGATTATTTTTAATTACAAAAATAATTTTTTATATTTAAAATAAGAAAATGGAGAAACATGAAAAGAAAGTGAAAGTAAAAAGTTTGAAAAGAAAGCACAAATAAAGACATATTTAAAAGAAAAATGAATTGCAAATGATACAAAAAATTTAAAATAAGCGTAAAGTGTGACTTTACTTTATCTAATTCAAAGAAGTAAATATGTCATTTTACTTTATTCAATCAAAATGAACTCAATTATTTAATAATATAGTTCAGACATACGAATAAAATAATTAGATAATAAAAAATTGTTCAATCTTGCAACCCACTAAAAAGGGTAGGTTGTTGAAGCTGTGTTGTCCTTCGTCCAATTATTACAAAAAAATTCAACTTACCAGCTGGCTAATCGTGTGGGGGATTTAATTCCTTCGACAACCTTCTCAAGTGTAAAATTCTACATCTACAGTGTACAATTGCACCTTCCATTAATCTCACCAATTTTGTGGAGAAGAAAAGTGAACCACCCCGCCAACTCATCCTTTAATAATAAATGAAAAGGATGGTCGAGAGAAAAAGAAAGAAAGAAAAAGGAACATAATTAATTAATAAAAGAAGAAAAAACAAAAAAAAAATCTGAAAATAAAGTTAAATTAATAATTTTACATTTGGATAAGAAAAAAAAGTGTCATCTTTAATTATACATATTGTGTATGTATGTGTATCATATATTTATTAAATTAACAAACATAGATATTTTAAACAAGGTATGAAAAATTGAGAATCAAACTTGCGTTTTGTTGAAAGTCCTCTGCTTCACTTGGGATTTGATAAATCCCAAATTTTTAGATATATCAATTTTTATAGTAAAAATTCAAAGAACAATTATTGAGATTTATTCGGCTCTTTCTCAATACAAAAACTCTCTTACTAAAAGCCCCTTAAGTAATGAACGAATTTGATTATTGGTGTGTACCTATTAAAAATTTATTTTTAAACTAATATAACCACATATCTTTTGTAAGTGTTTTTTTGAAAATTTCGCCAAATCGATTGCTAAGAGGCCATCCACTTTTGCTTTATTTACCTTGTACAATTATGATTTGCCAAGTACGATGCTCCGGTACTTACGTCATATTTCTTCCAAAATTAGGATCAAATATTTTTCTCTGTCTATTGATATATAATTTTGTATCTATTTAGTATAATGGACTTTTTTTTTTCTCATTTTCAACGATGGACATGACTCTATTTATGTGAATCAAGTAATGTGTATAGTTAATCCTATATTCTTGATTTCATAAATATCCTAACAAAATTCATTTGAATTGCACTGTATATTTCATTTGGCTTCTATTCAAATTATGTAACAAACAATAATTAAAGGAAAAAAAAAAGAAAAAGAGATACGTAGATTTATTTACTTATTTACTAGCACACTTGGATGTTCTCTGGATTGGGAAGAGTGGCAAATGTGTGTACGAAATGGGCACGAGTGTGCAGTGAAAGAAATGGAACTTCGAAGGCACGTTTTATTATTAGTTTGTATATAGAAGTTATAAGCTGTTTTTGCCTTCTCCTTACGTCACTGCCGACGACTGAAGGGTATGTTTGGAAGGGGTATTTATGCGATGAACGATGTTTGGTGAAAGTTAAGTTAGAATGGGTAGTATATTTAGAAGAAAAATCTGATAACATAAATAATATTATTTGTTAGATGTTGTAATAGTATGTAAGGATGATGATTAATTTATAAGGTACAAATATATATAAATGTGGGTGTGTGTGTGTGTGTAAACTTTGATTTGATTATGAATTAATGTAATAATTGAAAAATAATTAATTAGTTATATATATAAGAAAAGAAAATTTGAATTTGAATTTGAATTTGAATAAAAATTTTGTAGCATAATATGTTTAGTTATATAAATTTTTAATATTGTGAGTTGAAAATGGTGTTCCAAACATAGATTAGTCGTATTTTTGGTCTGATCCCCATTCCCCTCCGTAGGTTGCAAAAGCTGATTGTCTTGGTATTATTTCGCTTTCTTACGCTCATTTTCAAGACCACAAAGTTAATCTAGTTCACTCCCTTTTATTTTCGAATTTATTATCGTTTGTTAAGGCATTTAAATCCATTTATTATCGCCATTAAGCTAACGTTCAAATATCTAAGTTTTATGTAGGATCAAAGCAAAGCAACTTATTTTTGGAACAGAATTGTTTGTTTTCATTTTTTATACCAAAAAAACATATAATATAATAATTACACTTTTTAAAATTTATCTCTTTCTCTTTTTTACTTTTATATCTTTCCTAAAAAAATACATTCAAAAACACATACTCAAAAGTCAAAAAAAATTTATTTCTTTCACTTTCTTATTTTTATATAATTCCTAAAAAAATATATTCAAAAACACGTACTCAAAAGTCAAAACAATAGTTGCCATTTTCAAGTAAGATATCTAGTATTATAAGTTTGTCTTTAAAATCTCAATTAAAAAAGTTATCTTAATTTAAAAGATTACTAATCATGCAGATACTCATAAATAAACTCGCTTCAATATCGTTCCAAAAGTAATAGAACAGCAATCTTTGTGCTATTAATCATAGCATATTATTAAGAATGCAAGGCGATTCTTTATGCACGTTTGTGATTATTTAATTCCTTTAATACTTTATTTATTGTCTTTTCACTCTAACATTTCAACCTTATTTTATTAGATTTTATTTTTTGCTTAATTTTTTTATTTCTTTATTATTTTATAAATTTTATGCATAATATTAAATTAATAGTTAAAAATAGTATTACTTTATTTGTATGCGCATAAATTGTGTGCCTCTCATCTTTGACTTATTATATTTTTTTCTTTCAATCATATCACTTGATTTGAAGATATTGAATTTCTCTCGTTTCTATTTTTTTTCACTTATTTCATAAATGATATGAAATTTATATTTCAAAAATATTATTTATTTATAAATTATTTAAAAAATAAAATTTAAGACATCAAATAGAAAATATTGAGTTGTGAAAAGATCAGCATATATTTTACTAGCCCTTGGTGCACAATATTATGCTAGCAACCAATCATCTATACTACATGTCAAAAGTTTAGCTCTCAAATTGTGTGTGTGTGCGTGTGTATGTATACATACATACATACATATATATATATATATACAATTTTTCAAGTTAATGATGAAATATTTATCTTTTATTATTTTTTCCAATTATATTTTTTGCATAAATATAAATTAAATATTTGAATTAACTAACATATGCTACAAATAAATAACTAAATTATTATTTTAGTCTGAGGAGTGTCAAAATTGCTAGTGTCATATTAATGGTAGTGTTTTAAAAATCAAATCGGTTATCAAAATGAAAAATTTACAGTTATTGGTTCAATCGGTAGTACGTCAATAGTTGAACGTATGATATCATATTTATTCTAAAAATATTAATTAATATGTAAAAAATATATAAAATAATAAATATTAAAAAATACTTGAATTTAATTTTGAATATTTTTCTATTACAATTAATAGTTAAATATGCTACACTAATATGATAAAAACACCAATAAATAAAAATTATACAAATACTAATACAATAAATATATATAAACATAAAAATATACAACAAAATGATATCATATTGAATACTTAATTAAAATATAGTAGAATTTTAATAAATATGTTTATATTTAAAATGTGTTCAAGTAAAAAAATGTTGGACCTTTTGAATAAATATCAATTTAATTTATAAATATTTTAGTATGAAGGATTTCAGATTAATTATGCACCACAATAAAGAAGATGAAAATTAAATTGATAAATGTAAAAAACTAAGATTTAATGTTTTTATTCATGAATTTGAATGATTCAATTTTCATCAACCGTCACCTATTCCTCTCATTCAATGGTTCGGCCGCAATTTTATTTAATTTTATTATATATTTTGATTTTCAAGTCCTACTCAATCATTTTACTAATTGACTAGTAGTAAAACCATTGAATTCAGGTTGTTTTTCAGGAAATCGATTAAGAGTTTCGCGAGTTGGTATTTCCAACCACAAACCTAAAATTAAATTTAAAAAAATAATCTACGTTGTAAACCAAGATAAAAACAAAAAAAGATTATGGAGATCATCAAACACTTCTGTTCATTGGACCCATGTTAGAAACACGGCTAATCATGCAAAATCTTTGGATTATGAGACACAACTAATTGTGTCTAAATCGACTCAGATTTGCGACGACAAAAAGTTTACTTTTCCGTTACCGTGTCGAATCACTCATATAGAAAGAAAACGTGCCCACAATTTTACATGTCCCTTTGTCCACCGGTAAGACGATGCACATGTGACGTCGTCGTTTAATTTCTGCTCCCTCCTAATAATATTTAAACAACTACGGAAGCCATGTGCGACATTGCCAACGGGAAAAAATCTATATGTGTGTGTGTGCGCGTGGAGAGTCATGTTTGAGAGGTGTGTTTTCATATTTATATTTATTAAATATCATAAATAATATAAAAACAAGAATTTTTTTGTTTGTTTTGTGCTTTTGGTATGTAAAAAATATTGTCAACACGAACTCTTGTCCGATTAATTGAATTATATGTGTGAAAACATATATAACATAATATATCTATTGAATAATTTGATTTTAAGAAAAAATATTAAATTTTAAAATATGAGTATATATGCATGTGGGTATGCATATACATAGGTAATAATTTAAGTTCGGCGGAAGATTTAGGTGGGTAACATCTAAATATGTCAATATTATTTTGCGTTAAATGAATATGAGAAATTTGAGTGACACATAGGCATTAGTTTTATTCCCCTGCTGAAATATTGTTCTACAATATTATTATAAAACTCGAAGCTATATGAGCAATATGCGTTAAATAAGAAATATCGATTCAAGATGGGCTAATGCTTCAGTCTATTTTATTACTTTCTACTCAAAAAGTCGTAAATAGTCTATATTTTTTATATTAAATGAAATTGACTTTCCAACGTGGCTTTTTCTTAGCAAGGCTGCAAAATTAAATATCTTTTTATATGGTTAAACTATTGCTTTCAGATATAGCTGTCCAAAGTCGGACATGTCAATATTTTAATTTAAGCTACAGGGATTTTAAGAAAATAGATTAAAAAAAACATTTATTTTTTTTCGTAAAAGTGCTAAAAGTTTATTTATTTTCTTTCCAATTTTGCCCTCCAAAATCCAAATTGCTCCGCCCGCTCAAACGCGCCAGAATTAAAAATGCGGGGTCCACGTCAGTTATTCCAATTGGCGGGATAATAATAACTTTGGGCCAAACTCAACCGCCGTGGAGCCTATAGCGACGGAGGAGTTTTCAGCTACTGCGGAGCACGCTTTTCAGTCGGGAGCACATTCGAAATAGGCAACAAAATGAGAAAATCGTGATATCGTAGTGTGGAGACATTAAAGTCGCATTTAATATAGATGCATGGCCTCTGATTTGGATATGTTTTGTAGGTTATAATAAATTACTTGAGATTTTGAAAGATCATCTGAAGTTTTCTTAAGTTAAAAGTGCTCGTTTATTTATCTTTTTATTCAGATGGGTATATATATATATATATATATATATATACTATTACGTGTGTGCAAATTAAATTATGAATTATAAAGTTATGCATTTCAAATGATAGGAATAAAATTATTTAAAAATTAAAGTAAAAAATATTTAAAATAAGAGAATAAGAAAGATCAAGAGATCGTAAAAAGAGATGAATTTTGGAAGAGAACACCAATGTTAAAAGAAAAACAAAAAGTAAAGGATAGAAACTGAAAAAAATATTAAATTAAGAGTACTTATGTAATTTTAATTTTGTACAACCTAAACACATTATCAACTTAACAATATTGAATAGATAGATAAGTCTAAATTTATTGTATAGAAAAATAAGTAATGGTTTGTTAATAATTATACTTGAATGTATTTAGTTTTTTTATCTAAGGGTAAAGATATAAATTTATTGAACAACCCCACTATTGTAAATTTATAATGTACAACTAAATTAGTCATGAATTTTTAATAACGTAGTATTAATAAAATTTGCATACTCTCTGTGCATTTAGATTTGTTTATAAATTATAAAATTATTATATTATAATTAAAAAAATAAAATTATTTAATATTGAATAGTGTAAAGAATATTTAAAATAATAAAATAAAGAAATATCAATAGAACTTGGAAGAAAAAGAAAAAATTTGAGAGAAACAACAAATAAAATGGTTAAAAGAAAAAATTAAAAAAATAAAAAAATTATGTGATTTTATATTGTTAAAAAAATATTTAAAATAATAAATAAAAAAAAGATAAAAAGAATTAAAAATGAAAAAATTTGAGATAACAGATAAATATAAATTTTTAGTTTGATGAAAAGAGAGAAGAAAATAATAAAAAATAACAATACTTAATATAAAAATAATTGTGTAAATTCATTTTGTACAGCTAAGTTTCCTTATTGAAACAATAATAACACAAGTAAAAGTTGCACACTATGTGTGTGTGCAAATTTATTTATAAATTATAAAGTTTTTTTATTTTATATAATAAAATTTTAAAATTGGAAATATAAAAATATTTAAAATACAAAAATAAAGAAAGTTCAAAAGAATTTAAGAAGAGAAAAGAATTGATAGATAATACAAATAAAAAAAATAAGTTATAAAAGGTGAGTAATAGAAAGATAAAAAATGAAAAGAATTTTAAATAAAAGTAATTATATAATTTGACCGTGTGCAACCAAAAGTCCTCACTAATTTCATAATCTAGTATTGATAGATATTTTTTATAATTTATATGTGTCGCAATATTTTAGAAATATATTCAAAATTCTACAACCTTATCTACGACTCACAGATATTTTTTATTTCATATTTGAAAACTACTTTGCTAAACATTATTTCTAAGACTTTATCCTACAACTGAACTATGTATAATGATATTGATATTTTATTTCATGATATTATCATAGTTTTATTAAATCTTATTTTGCTCCCCTTGATGAGTGAGGTTCATTTGAGCGGCGGAGGCGCGGCGGAGACAAGCATGCAACAAGGAAGCGGGTTTCACTAAGGACATGCATGTGATTTGCAGAGTTGAAGAAATCCATGGAAGAGGGCTTCTATGGAAGAATGATTTTTTGATAAAATTTGTGTTGAGATAAATAATATGTTTGGTAGTAAGATTTTAAAGTTTTGAAAATTTTAATTTTATTAAATATATGTATAAAATATGTATTAATAATTAAATAGTAGAATAGTATATAAGGATAACGGTTAATTTATAAAGTATAAATATGTATAAGTGTGAGTGTATGTGCATATATGTATGTATTGATATGCTTAGAAATAGATATAATGATTTTAAAAATAATTAGTGAATTATATATATGTATAATGAAAAAATTTTGAATATATATATATATATATATATATTTAATAGCGTAAATTTTAAAATTTAAAAGGGTGTTCGATAATATAAAGGACGGCTTCCAAACATAGCGTATGGTTTTCGGGGCCGAAAGCCATTTAGCTAAAGTCTCCTTTTGTGACTCAAAAAAAAAAAAAAAAAAACAATAAAAAAAGTACGAAAGTCCTGCATCTCATGCTGACATTTAAGCGTGTATTTTAATTTACAATATTATCTTTTTCATAAATTTATATTATTGTTTTTAATTAAAAAGATCAAAATATTCAAATACAATTACTAATATATCAATTATTTTTATATATACTATATTTATATTGAAACGACACCTTTTTTATTACAGTGTGAAATATTATAACTATCCTTATAATTTTTAAAATTTTTTATTATTTTCTTTCTCACTGTCTTTAGCAAATACTTGTTTTCTCTCAAATTTTTCTCTCTTTTAGAACTGATTTTTATAACTATTCATTGTCTTATTCTAAATATTAGTATACTTTTATTTTTAAATAATTGTATTTTTATTATTTAATGTAATAAATTTACAATTTATGAGGAGAATCTATAGGCATACAATTTTCAGGCAACGCTCCTGTAGCTGTTGGCCACGACGGAGTGTTGACCATTTAGCCAGACTGCCATGCCCTTAAGAATATTCCTCTTTAATAAGGGCTCAAAGTAATATTTTGATTATCTGATTATCTATTTAAAAATTATAAAGTTATTCTATTTTAAATAAAAAAATAATATTATTCAAAATAAAAATTAGATAAAGATGAAAATAAATTGGAACTAAAAATTTTAGGAAGAAAACACCAATGCTATTAAATTGAAAATGAACAAAATTATTCAAAATAAGGATAACTGTGTGATTTTATATTGTATAATTAAAAAAGATAAATATGTAATTTTAATTTGTACTCCGAATATGGAATTAAACACTCAATAATACTAGTGTTTTAGGCACACGCGATGTGTGTGATATAAAATATGGAACAACAAAAAATAACTGAAAATAAATGAATTATAAAGGGGATTAATTATAAAATAGATTTACATTAGATGAGCAAAAAATTAAAATTTAACTACACCGCAAAAATAACACGTAAACAAAATTTTCGATAAAAGTTATGATTATAAATACAATGCAAAGCGTCATAAATAAGCTATTGTTTGATGGGAAAATCAGATTACTATAATATAATAATTAGACATTAAACACAATTTGGGGGGTTTAGGGATGAAACTGGGCCACGAAATGGGAAGGCAGAGCTAATTGGCTTCTGCATGTTTTGATTTTTGAGTTGTTAAAAGTAATTTGATAATTCGGCCTTCATAGCTAATCTTGTTTTTGTTATTTGACTTTGGGTGACCAAAATATAGATGTTATAGGGGCCTTACACTTAATTAAATTGCATAGAAAGTATAAATAATGTGATCTTATGTTGTCCTACTAATTATTAAAATATTGGGATTCCAAACATAAAAGATTAAGAATATATTTTCACACTGATTCGAGCAAAATACTAGCCCACATTTATTTTTTAAAAGTTTGACTCTACTTTTAAAGCACGTTAAATATTTGACACATTAATTGGCCTTAGTTTTCTATCTAAAAAACATAAGAAAAAAATGACGAAGGTTTTTTGTGAGACCATAGTTGGCCAGCAAAATAACTTTTATCCAAGAAAACCTTTGCATTTGGTAACACACGAAAACTGAGGTCAACTGTTTATATTAGAAATATGAAAAATCCGACCTAATTATAATACTTATGAATAAATTAATTTCATAATCTCTTCCCCGTGGGGATAGAAACAATCATAATAATTTTCCTTATTCATTCATTCAGCATTTCACCTGTTGAAACTTAAATTTTTGGGAAGTATACATTAATTAGTTTTTGGCTTAATTATACTTTCAGCAATGGTTTTTTGCGCTGACACATTACAATGATTGTTATCGGGTAATACTAACAATAAATTAACCTTATCCAAATCTACGATTGTTATCGGGCAATACTCACAATAAATTAACCTTATCCAAATCTATCAGGTAAAATAATTAAGGCATGTTCATTTATATAAGAATTCATGAGTCAAGACTAGTCCCATTAATCAAGTAATAACTCAATTGAAAACTAACAGGGACACACACAATCGTGTATACAAATTCACTGAAATAAAATTAAGTTAGAACCAGTTTAAAGAGGCAAATATTCTTAAATCATATTCAGCTCAATAGGCAGACTACGACCCCACATTAACAAAATATCAGTAATTCACATTATCTTAGCCAAGTTGGATAAATTATTTTTAACACTTAATTTGCTCTTTTTCTTTTTTGAGTTGGAAATTGTATTTCACCTTAATTTGATTTGAACAGGATAAATTTAATATAATTAAGCGCACTATAAATTGCACCAACGTAACTGGATATTCTTACACATATTTAAGATTTTAGAACAGTTTATTGAAGTTTTAGTTAAATTTAAATTCTTATTCAAATGAAATACACACACAAACACACAGACACACGTATATACATGGAAATTTAATTTTTTATTCTTTGTTAATAATATACCAAGTCAAAAACCCCGAAATAGAGATAAGAAATTTTCAAAGGAACGCGCTTCCTCGTTGACGTCGAGACTTTGCATTATGCAATTGAAATTCATAAAAGATCATTATAATATTCATGTATGTAAGACCATTCACTATTTATGGAAAGTCGATCTCGGCATAAAATTATGTAGATTCTATTTGATTTTCTTTCGTTTAAAATTAAAATAGATACAATTCAAACATAATTGCATTTTAAATATATTTTTCTCTCACCTATTTTATATTGCTCACAAATTTTCATATTTAAAATATACATTATTTTCATCCCATCAAAATAAACACCAAATGTTAGCATTACCTGAGCCAAGAACCCAAATAAACGAAAGAACTTGCGAATCGTGAGTAAATATTTAATATAAAGAAAGGATGTCATCTTGAGTGATCTAAAGTTGTCACTCCATTTGGAAAACCTCTTTGCTCTTTGCCTTCTCGTTGTGTTCTCACTTATTTATGACTAGAGCACATACGACAACTCTCAAACATTATTTTAATAATATTATCTAGCATTTTCATGTTTTATTCCAAAGGTGATGTTTGTAACCTAACTTTCAACTTTAAAACTTGATTTTAAACTTTGAATTATCAAACATATTATTCAACAAAATTTTAACTCAAATTCAAATTTAGAATTTTTTTCTTATATATATATATAATTAATTAATTATTTTTTAATCATTACACTTATTTATAATAAAATTAATATTTATTTTCTATATATACATATACTCATATTTACTTTTATTTATACCCTTAAACCTAATTATTATTCTTATTTACTAGCATATCATTCAATCATTATTACATATTTTATACACATATTCAAATAAATTATGTAATTTATTCTATCAAAACTGTCATTTCGAACTCACTGGTCATTCTAATACAACTCTTAACAAATATCATTTTTTTTTAAAAAATCCCTTCTCCAAACGTAGCCAAAATTTCGCCAAATAAAGTCAGAACGATAACATTAGGATGAAAGCAAGTGCATGATAGTTCAGTTGTGTTTCGTCCTTTTCAAGTGTACACGATTGTTGTGTAATTTATTGCCCCTATAAATAATGAATGAATGAATGAACGAGTGATGTACTTCATGACTTGCAAGTTGGCATACTAATTATTAATTAGAAGGAAAAATGAAAGGGAGAAAAGCTGTTGATCGTCCAAAAGGAAAAAATTCGGCCGAAAACAATGACGAAAAATGAGCCGAAATGAGCGGTGCAGTCACGTGTACACGTCATCATTTCTGGTCGGCACTGCTTTCTTTAAACGGTTTTTTTTACTGTTTAACTTTTTTTTTTCATTTTATAAAATATTCATATTTTAAAATTATTCACAAAATTAACTCAATTTAAAATTATAGAATTGAAAAAGAAAAAAATTATAATTTCTCTATTCTCTACCTGTCTATGATAAATATAATTTATCATGTAACAAAAAATATACAAATCAACATAATTTATTATTGATATGTGAATGCTTATATTGAATGGATTTAATTGAAATTATTATATAATTTTTTATCAATTACTCCATTAAAGTATAATAATTGTGAATAATAAATTAACACATTTTAACTATAATTTGGATGCTTGATTTAAAAATTAAAATTATCGATAAAAATAAAATTAATCACTATATGATTATAAAAAAAATTTCCTATTCAAATAATTTCATTATTTTTTATTTAATACATGTATGCAATATTATATATAGTTATATTTTACCCTATATTCTGTTTGTCCTTTATTATGTTTATTTGTATATTTTTTGTTGCATAATAATTATATTTTTATACTTATTTTTAAATATTTAATTTGATAAATAATTTTAAAATAAAAATATTTTAAAAAATAGGATGAAATTCAAGACAAATAGTGAAAAAATTGTATAGCTGGGATCTAGAAATAAGGTGCATGACGTCAACTCAAATCACTATATTGTAATTTTTTTATTTTTTATCTTTTTTTTGCTTTATATGTATGTGTATTTATATATTTTAATTCTATTGAATGAAATTATGGAATTGAATTATCAAATTCATCAACCATTTTAAAATTGAAATATTTTTGAAAAATAAAATAAAAAATTAATGTAAACAATTTAAAAACCCTTCTTTAAACGGTCTCCTCGATCCTGTGCCTAGTTTCTCGGTGCAGGAGACTTTACCAGACATAAAATCTCAATATTTTAATTAATTTTTTAATTTTAATAGAAAAATATATCAAATAAAAAACTGAATTTGATATCAAATAAAATAAAAATTAAAATATTTGAAAACAAAATATGATATAAAAACATTTAAAATGCTCAAAATAAAAAAAATATACATGTTTAATTTTTTAGGCACATTAAAGAACTGATATTAAATTTTTTTTGTGGCATCTGTATGTTTAATTTATGATTTTCATATAAAATTTATTAAACACTGTATTTCTTTATCTTGTATTATTTTTTGTTTTATTTAATATTTCATACAAAATTTTCTCAATACATTTTTTAATATTTCAAAACCAAACAGAAAAAAGTATGAGATTTTGCCATGTGGCAAAATCTGCTACACCCGGTGTGAAATAGACTCATTACAACGCTAATTCAACTATTCTCGAGATTCATGTCATTGTTCCCTATTCCATAAAATAATCTTTGTTTAGTCCCTAATTCAATAAATTGAACACCCTATGATTTTCCTAAGTTCACCCTAAAAATTTTTGAAACATTGTTTCGGTCTTTCCCCTGCACGGGTGTGGCAATTTCTTGCGTATTCTTGGAGATTTTCACACTATTGTTGAATTTGTGTGTGTTGGGTCAAGTGAACTATGTCCGTGGTGAACATTAATGGTGCATGGTGATTTGGAATGAAAAACAGGTGGGAAAATCATGAAAATTTGGGGCACTGTCAGATCACGTTGGACAAATCGATCTGGAGTTGCCAAGATTGATCCTGGTGAGGCGATGGGCCCTCAAGGATTCTAGATCTACAACCGGGCTGCCTACCTGCGATCGATCGTGCTTACTGGATCAATAGAGGGATCAATCCTACCCAGCGCGGGGTCGATCTAAAGCTTTTTGTCCTTACGATCGCGACACCCCATGATCAATTTGGGTTGATTGTGCCATGAGAATTGGCATCAATTGATCTGACGTCGAGCGATTGACTTGGACAGACCTGTTAAACTCGAATTTTTACATATTTTTGGTATTTTAATGTCGTGAATACTCATTTTAAGATTATATTACATGAGAATACATGTAATTAGCATGATTATACATGTAACTAACAAGGTTGGTGAAGTGTTAGAAATTACGGTTTAGCAAGCGAGAAGCAACAACAGTGTTCGTGTAGTTCCACCCTACGAGGTCCGTGCTATTTTCCCCTTTATGGGCATGCCTGTGCTGACGTGTCTCCACATGTTTGTTCCTGACTAACTTGTCTGGGTAGGATATCCAAGCGAAACATCTATGGTCAATCCCCTAGCACTCCATGTCATCCGAATTAAACCAAGAACTTAAGCTTGGGAATTACCTCAAAAATGAAGTTGAATCTCCTTCTTTATCCTTCACACCAGCAGCTGCCTAGTAGGGCTTTGGGGAGGAGAGAAAAATCTTTGATTAATGCAGCCTAAGGGTTTTTATATCTGGGCTTATGGTAAAGTCTTCTCCTGCACTTTTCTTCCAAAAGCAGTTCCTAATTAGCCTTAATTATCCCTTCATCATGTCGAAATTTCTTCTCCTCGAACATGGTATGTTATCCTAAGAGAATCAATCACAATCCCCTATAATTGATACGGTTGACATGCATAGGATTTGGTTCTCTTTCCATGCATGCAAGACCACAATTCATCATCATCATCATTATTAATATTACCCCTAAAATTTCGATTATTACACATTCAGTTGTGTACAATATTAAAAATATAAAATCCTATGGAACTTCGATTAAAATATTTTGTTTAAAACATGTTAATATTATGTTTTTTTTTATATGGTATGAGTTATATATTTTATATAAAATCTCAGAAGGAAGGTATAGATAATTTTAATAAAACAAGGATATAACTGATAACTACATTAATACACATGAATTAACCCTGAAAATTTTGTGGCACCATCTTTTCCATGAATGTTAAGGAAGCTAGACTTTTTAAATAATTTTGGGCTCCATTTGAATTAAAAGATTTGAATTAGAAGAAAGAATTTAAAACAAAGAATTTCAAATGTATTTAAATAAAAAAAATTTCAAATCCACCACAAATAATAAAACTATAGTTTAAATGAGAGTTGAAGTATTTGAAATCCATTTAAAATAAAATAATTTGAACAAGTGTGATGAATTTGTTATTATAAATTTAAAATTTATTCCTTTAAATTTTCAATTTACCAGTGTATTTCATTGTTATTGTTTACTTGCTAATAGAGTTCAAATAATATTATTTAGATTATTTTTGACAGGAGAGGCACAGACTCAAATTCAATTTCCCAAACTATCATTGTTTTATCTTTCAAAAATTTTAATTCGATCATCCTTTCTGGTTTTGCTTGCTAATCTGTATTTTTTTTAGTTTTGTTTTACAGTACATATACATTCATTTTTAAATAAATGTATTATAATTAGTGGTAGAAATAACAATACCAGTGAAAATAATAAAATGAACAACAATCAACACCAACCAGGCACCAATCTCCACTGAGTCAATTGCACGCAAATCACAACGTCACTATCACACGTGGCGTCCAGTTGGCAGTCTGACCCACCAGTCACCAACTCGTGGGACCCACATAGACACGTGTCTAGCGCACCTGTTCGACTTGCTTTGAAGGCCAAAAAGAGAAAAGCACGTTAATCTTAAAATTTAAAACCGAAAAAGAATGGAATGTTACGGTGAAAATAAGGCATAAAAAGAGAAAAGGAAAAAAGATATTATTGTCACAAATCTGGTCAGCCCGGGCTGCTCCTTCGATCAGCTACGCTTGTGATAAGATGATCGGACGGCTGTCCTTTTTATCTGTGGGGCCGTGTCCTGGTTGCCGTCGATATTTTGCACTCTCAAAACTTAGAAAAAGCACTATTAATTAGTTGTGATGAGTATATAAGTACTCCCATAGGTGGGGAAGATTACTAGAGCAGACCAAAAAGCGCGAAAAGCAAGCACCGTTCTGTCATGTGTTAGAGAGAGAAAAATACCAAGCCTGCCAAGAGATTCTGGATTGCTGAGAGATATTTTTGTTCAGTTTTGAATTACTTCTGAGTTTTCAGTGTTTTGTTGTGTTGGGAAGAAGCATGGAGTGGCCAACGTACTTAGATGAATATGAAAAGCTCATCATTCGAATGTCTAGCCCACGGTCAGTTTTCTTTTACTGCTTGATCTGGGTGTAATTTTCTGTGATTCTCTGAATGTTGTTATGAGAGATCCTTTGTTTGCTTTTGTTTACCGTCTAATTATGCTCCCTTTCTGGCTTCCCCCAGTGTTGTTTTCTGTAAATTACTGGATTTCATATGGTCTCTGTCCTTTTTCCCTCAATTTTTCATGAAAACTGGAAGAGCCACAACTTTTCTGGGATGTTCTGGAAACTTTTGGCTTGCAATTGGTGAGAAACTGCAGTTTCTGATTCGGGCATATTTCTGAACAAAAATATTTTGAAAATCTTGAAATTTGTTTTTTGTGTTTTTGGCTCTTCTGAACTGAAATTTTGATTTTTAACAGAATCTCCTTTATTTATTCCAGTAATTGTAGAAAAAATTTCATTATGAAATTTCTGTTCAACGCCCATAAATCTCTGCCAATTTATTCTGTTCTTGATTTGATTCTTTTAATTCTCATGGTTTTGTCAGTTTCCCTTCACCCTCCCTCTTTCCATTTTTGAGTTAATGGAGATTTATCTCTAGAATTTTATCTTTAATTGAATTAATTGGACTGTTTCGCCCCATCTTTTGCTTTCCTTTCAAGTTACTCTTGATTCTGTCTATTAATTCCAGTCTTCAGATTGACTTTTCTGCGACCCTGTAGAACACGTATTTGAAATTTAACCCTCAACAAGTCGGGAGGGCCCTTTTTATTTTTGAATTTTCAAGAATACCCTCCATCTGACTGTTTCTCCACGGCCGTCTTCCAGGGTTATGATTGCCAATGCGGGTTGTTCCAATTCGACCCGAGTCATGGTATGCTGCACCGCACTTGGAATGCTGTCTCCCTCCGTTTGTCATATTCAAGACACGCATATTGAATTTTATGAAAATATCTTGGGGCTAATTATTTTTTTATGTTCTTTCTTTTATGGTATTTCTTTTGACAGATTGATAGAGCAAGAAAACATGGAATTCTTCTGGAAGCGGTTCAGGTTTTGACGGATTTGAATCTGTCAATCAAGAAAGCTCATATTTCTTCCGATGGTCGGTGGTTCATGGATGGTGAGTAGCTCCCTCAGCAATGATTTTCGTGGCGCCATTATGTCTGTATGAATTCACTAATGGACTTTAATGAGCTTTGAAGTCGCCTCCACTAATTCTTCATTTTCGTTTGGCTTTTATATTGGCAGTTTTTCACGTGACTGACTTGAACGGAAATAAATTAACTGATGAAAGCGTCTTGAGTTTCATTGAGCAGGTAATTTTAAGCATCAAAGAAAAATATGAGAAGTATTAATTTGTGAAATTTTAAATTTGTTGGTGAGAATTAACATTTCTTTGGTCTTGCAATTTCAGTCTCTTGAGACAGCTCATTACGGGAGGCCGAAAAGTCTCGAAGGACTAACAGCACTTGAATTGACGGGTAACGACCGAGTTGGCCTTTTATCGGAGGTTTTTGCAGTGCTATCTAGTTTGCACTGCAATGTCGTGGATGCTAAGGTGTGGACACACAATGGTCGAATAGCATCCTTAATCCATCTCAAGGACAATGACTCGGGCTCTTCAATTGAAGACTCGAAGAAGTTGGAAGTGATAGAGGCGACGTTGAGGAATGTGCTCAGGGGGGATAATGATATTCGAAGTGCCAAAACCTCAATTTCATTGGCTGTCACGCATGCGGAGAGAAGGCTTCATCAGATGATGTTTGCAGACCGGGATTATGAGAGGAAGCCAATTATCAAGACATGTGGTGAATCCCCGGTCGTTTCAGTTCAGGATTATTTGCAGAGGGATTATTCAGTGGTAAATATTCTTTGCAAGGATCGGACAAAGCTTCTCTTTGATGTAGTCTGCACGTTGACGGATATGCAGTATGTTGTTTTTCATGCCACTGTCGACACATCTGGACATCAAGCATCCTTGGTATAGTTTCCTCTTTATTAAGTCTGTCCCTTAATTTAATTGTTATGTGAGAGGTGAAATTTGCTTAAGCGTTGCTATGAACTTTGTTCAGGAATTCTTCATTAAACACATGGATGGAACCCCAATTAGTTCAGAAGCTGAAAAGCAGCGTGTGATTCTGTGTCTACAAGCCGCAATTGAAAGGAGGACATCTCAGGTGTTGTGCTCATCCCTTTACCTTGTGTGGGAAGAATCATCTAGGTTTGCATTGAAACATTGTTTTAAATATTGTAAATCAATAAGGGAATGTCTTGTCCAATCACAGGGCGTGAGGCTTGAGCTATGCGCATCTGATAGAAAGGGTCTGCTGGCCGATGTAACCCGAACCTTTCGTGAAAATGGCCTAAACGTCACCAGGGCTGAGATATCAACGACAACGGACACGGCACCGAACATATTCTACGTGACAGATGCCATTGGGAATCCAGCTGATCCAAAGATCATCGAGTCGGTTCGACAGAAGATTGGTTTGAGTAATTTGAAAGTAAAGGAACAGCCATTGACATACCGCCAGACTGTAGAAAGGGATGAGCCCACGATGGGCACTGGTGGGGCAATGTTGTTATCGCTAGGGAGCCTCGTGAAAAGGAATCTGTACAACTTGGGTTTGATCAAATCATATTCTTAGATTTAAAGGAGGAGCATACAACCCACGAAGATTCAATTCCTTGGTCTGGCATATTTCTTTGCTTCTGAGCTGGGGTTCTTGTACATAGTAAATGGAATTTACCAACAGGGCTTTGGCGATGGTAGTAGTTGATTACAGTTGGGGTTTGGTTGGTTGGGTGCATATGCGGACTCAGATAAACACACACAGAAGGTGGATGATGTGGGGGGCCATCTCCCCACATATTTCCTGAATATTTGTTTGTCAGACGGGAGAAACTTGAAAATTATTAGTTGGAAAACATGGGTTAAGGGTTTGAAAAAAGTCTTGGTTGGTGAATTGTGGCACAAATTTAGCGTCCTACACAGATTGGATAGTAGCAATAGTTATGGCAGTGGTAGAGGTGGAAATTAGGTGGCGTACAGGATGTATTTTGTACACGTGTTTTTCTTCTCTTTTTCTAATACCACGATTTCCGAGTCCAAGTTCTTGACGTTGAACTTGCGTTTTTTCCTACCATCTTACCTTCGCTTTCTTTACAAATGACTCTTGGATACAGGTTCATTTACTTTTCGTGAATTACCAGAGTTGAGCCTACGAGGCGGAGAATTAAAACAATTTGGGGATTTAACGGTGAGGGAGTCTGGGGGCTGTGTTGGAACTTGGAATTCATTGACTTGCTAGAAGCGACGTCGTGTGGGAATTGAGGTGATATGTTTGACAATTGTAATGCTGGCGCGTTCCCACTGCTCGGCATTGGTGGTATTGTCAAGCTGTTAATAGAGAAGATTTATGTACCCTTGCCTAATTTATTGAACTCCAGCTAATCACAAAGCAGATATTATGTGGACATAGAATGTGTCTGGTTTGGGGGTAAAACCGTGGGCTTGGTTGGTTTAACTATGAAAAAACCGTGTGAAGTGTAAATTACCTGCACACTCTACAACTACATCAATACATTATTGTTGTGGAAAAAGCGATTCAAATAATGTTATTTTTGAACATTAATTAACCGTAATAAAAATCATTTGTTAATAATTTGTAATAATGAATTATCAATAAATACACAAAGTTTAGAAGGTTAGAGTAGCTTTTTTCTTTTTAGAAGCAATCAAATATACCATTACGTGCGAAAAAATAAACTTAACATTATCTATTAATAAATTACAGTAACAAATCATTACAAAAAATATTATTGAAATAGATGAATTCTCATACTCTTAAGAAACACGGGCAAACAAATTTTGGTTTTGTTTGTTTTACAACTATGGCTTCTCTAAAAACACATTAAGTTATTATCCTTCTTTTTTTATCTTTTTCTCTTTTTTAAATTTTATACAATTTTCGAGATAAAAATACTTAAAAAATACAAATCATAATTGTAAAACAATTCTTTTTTTTATTTTATTTCTTTCTCTTCTTATTTTTGCACATGTCATGGCTGCAAAACAAACAAAGCCTGTGTGGTTTTCTAAAATCTCAGTCTTTATCGCTTAGCCCAAATGCCCCTTTCAACGTGAGGCTGGAGCTGTCTGTTAATTTGCCGGACGCTCTGTTTACAGCTTAGTTTTTGTAAACTTGTGGAGATTCTAAGCACTGGCTTTTCCTTACTCTTGTCTGTTCTCTTCCAACACACTTGCGTCTTAGCTGAAACATATGTGCCAATAGCCTTGGTCATTGTGTCTCATCCGCCAATCAAATCATGCCCAACCCCACCATCAACTTTAGATTAAACTAAGTACTAATTTAACATTAATTAAGGCTGGTCAGAAGCGAGATTATTATTTTGATACGCTGACGGCTGGTTGTACTTTCTCTAGATGTTCTTACACGTCTTACTTGCCTTGAATTTGTTCTTATTCTATTCAGCCCACTGTGTTTTGATTTATCAAATATTCAAGCTGTCACTAGCATAGACAAATGGAAACGTTGAATGAGAAATCATGGGCCATAAACTTGAACAGAAACTAATTTTTTCCACGCCTAGAGAGGCCTGCATGCACAAGGTGTGCCATTCTTGTTTTCTGCACCGAGCTTTTCACATGGTGGTTGCCCCCCTTTCGGACGTTGGACTTGTAAGAAATGCTTTCACATGACTCATAAATTAATTACTAGTTGTCGTATTTTATAAACCGACAGAGGCAACACTTGTTGATTTGTTGAAAAAACAATTAATACCGAAGTCGATACTATATAAATTTTCTTCTCTCTTTTTTCAATCTTGCCCCCCTCCCCCGAAAGATGACTGGAAAATGATGGACAGTAATTTGATTTTTCCTCCTTTCTGTATATGTGAAAATGTTTGCAAGTAGAGATGGAATGTAAGCTATAGATAAGACCAGAGTTTTTGATTCATATGAAGGAGCAGCTTTTATGATTTGAAGGGGTATTTTTATTGATTTTGTATGTAAAATTTGGGGTTGCAATGGAGTGGTAGCTTTAGAACTAGGTTATGAGTCTATGTTTGAAATTTATTGAACATGTTTAAATAATTTCAAGGATTTTAAAATCTTGAACTTTTAAAATTGAATTATTTTTTAATTCATTTTAAATTTAGATTTTACATATTTGTTGTCGTTGCCTAACTTTCTCACGCACATACTATAAGGAAAAGGTGTTCCACTCTCACCATTGATGGGGAGGGGGGGCGGGGTTGGGGTGTGGGGTGGTTTATTAATAAAAATTCTATCTGATCCAAGTAGGTTAAGAAAAGTTTAAACCACAGTGAGTTGTAAATTTTTTCAAATTGAATGATTTTGATTGGTCAATTTGACACCATTTGGAGGATGGGTTGGCGGATTGTCGGGTTACAAATTTTATATCAATTATTTAAAAGTAAAGTTGAAATATTTTAATTATATAAAACTTAATAATTTATTATTGATTAGTACAGCATGTAAAAGTAAAATTCTTATCAATTAAACAAAACTACAATTTATTTTTTATCTTGCATTCAGTTTTTTTATTTCTTCTATAATCAATTCTATATATAAATTTTGACATGTGTTATAAATTTAATCAAACATTTACATTGATAATGAAAAATTTTAAAACTGCTTGATTTGTTAAAACATTTATGTGTAAATCAAAATTATTAGAATAAAATCTAAACACATTATATCAAATTTATAAAAAAGTTATTACATTAAAATATTAAGAACATAAAGCATCAAATACTTAAGAATAAAAAATAAAGAATTGACTTAAATATAATAACAAGTGCGTTTTGAATTAATCAACAAATTTGATAAATAAACTATTAATTTCATCCAAATATATAAATCATAACTCAAAAATGAAAAAGTACAGTTATAATTTAAACTAAAAGACAAAACAAACATAAAAGGTACAAGTACATATTTTTAAACTAATACAAGAGGTCGGATAGCAGGTTAGGAGGATTGTAATTATTAAATCCACTACCTGAACCAAACATAATGGGTTTTAATATTTATAAACTGTTATTATTTGTTAAAAAATTAAAATTGACAATTTACGGGTAGTTTGTGCACAGTTTAAGTAGGTTGATTGGGTCAAGTGGGTTTATATACACCCCAGGGCTAGGGGCCTGATTAAGATTACTAGAATTCAAGTTAAACCAAAGCCATGATTATTTATCTATTTCTGTAATAATTAATTGTTATAATTTATTTATAAATAATTGTCAAGTATGATTGCTAATCTATTTCTACGAGAATTAATTATCTATAAACATTTATTATGTTGTTAACGATTGATTTTTAGATACAATGACATGTATTTAACTCCTAAAATAAAAATTAAATGAAAAATCTCTGGAATTGTGAGTCAATCATATTTTGATATGGCACGAACATTACTCTAATGCATCTACTTTTAAACTTTCCATCCGTCAAGAACTTTTGTTATGGTAAATAATGACAATACACGGTTCCCATGCACGAGGGCTCAATTTTTATTTTCATATTAAAAAAAAACAGAATATCAGATGCCACTTCTAGAATTCAATTATTATTTCTTAATGAGCGAAAGTGGGGAGAATATGATATCTGCCAAGCTATCCGAATGACCCTTTCAATAATCAGATGCAAGAAGAATTATGGTACAAGAATATAATTAAACTCTAGAATATGTAAGGATATATTCCATAACTTTGTGATTATTTATATATCTCACACGACTAACTCTTCATTTCTAATTAGCTCTTCCGCAAGGGAAAAGGCAAAAATCTTTCCCACTTCAATATACGGTGAGTATTCATTCTCCGTGGTTGGTCAAATTAGATTATTGTAGCCCTTGACCCCTCAAACTTGCATGAGGCATCACTACCAGAAAAAAGTAATATAAGCACTAATATTGGATTAATTATTTACTGAGTAATTTTTTTGGCACAATTATGATTTTCACAAGCTTAGGTTTAAACTGACAGTTTTAATAGCAAATGCTAAGGGTGATGGCATTTGTGTCCGATTGAGATAAAAGTATTTAAAAAAGGTTATTCATGTATACTGGCTCATTTATTTTTTGAATTTGTTGGTTTGGTTGGGGTAATAAAGTTATTTTACAATGGTGTTGCAACACGAGCACCACATAGTTGATTGTAAATTGATCAAATAGTACTGAAATAATGTTACAACTTACACAATAATGAAAAGTCAACCACATGACATAGCAACCAAGTTTGAAGTCACCGTTCCTAGGTACACGGGCCTTGTCTTGTTAAAAGTAATTCACTACTACAATTAGAGTTATACAATCAAAACTCTAAAGTCCTTAGTCAGAAAAATTCACTATCTTACTCGTTGAGTTCACAACTAGTTGATATACCTACAACAAGCTCTCTTCTTTATAGTCATGTCCTAATTCCCTCTAGAGCTTGGCCCCTTATCATAGTGAATTTTCTTTTAGAAGGTAAGTACAAGTTCACAATTTGTTTGTCACACAAAACTAAAGACAACATATGACAGATGGTGATTTATAAGCTCACACCAGACTCTCAAAAACGCGCCAAAGAGGCTTTCAAATGAAACTTAAAAGCTCACCCACGCCTTCTCAACTTCTAATATTTACAAGCTGCATCTTGAACTTGTTTTTCTTGAAAATAGGATGGCTAAATCTATTGGCTACACTGGACTTTTAGATTTTCCATATTTGACTACACTAGTGTTGCCACTCTAGGCTATATTCCTTTCATAATTATAAATTTATTGTTAGTGATATATCCTCTAATATTAATTATATGTGAGGGATGTTAGTTGTGCATGTAACTTTTTGATTAATCAATAAAACATTAATATTTTCTTCATATTAATATTATGACAGTTTTATCATGTATATAATTCTTGTAGAGCGTAAAGTCATAGTGTGCCCATATGATTATGTTTAAAAGTTTTATTTATAAAGAGTTATAAATATGAATACCAAAATTTTTAGTACATCATCATTAAAACTAGTTTACGAGTTACATTTTCTAAATGAACATTTATGACTTGTATATCATGTGTTTATATGGTGAGTGTTAACTTATTTAGGATAAAATATTGAGAAGACGTGTGTGGATACATAATTAGAAAATGAGTATTCGAATACTAATTTAAAAAACAAAGCATACACATAGAGTTCAGTTTTAACGATCAACGTTTTGTTTTGTGATCGTGTTAAATGTATGTAGGCTTTAAACTTGAAATGACGTGGATCTCTGGTGCGAATGACAGTTAGCATATTATTAGCATATTAAAAACCAATATTTGATTGAATATAAAATAAGGTTATGAGCTTAATGTAACATTAGTTTGGTGTGTATGGAGGTGTATATTAGTGATAAGCCCTATGACGCCAAAATGTCAATGAAGGATACTTGAGGGAGATTGGTTGTAAATATTATTATTATTTATTAATAAAATATGGATAATTAGTTTATCAATGTTTTGGTTGTGTTTTTATGCATGCAAAGCTTGAATAATATAAAGTGTTACATATGCCTGTATGATTGTATTAAGAGATCTTATTCATAAGGGATTATACGTATGGACACAAGGTTATTTCAGCACACAATTATTAAAATCAATCCACTAGTTATAAACACTCTAAGGGGTATTGGAGAGTCCGTGCAACTTGCATACTTTGTATTTGTATAGTGAGCACCATGCTATTTGGTATGAGATATTCAGAATATATGTGTGTGGATATGTAATTGGAAAATGAACATTCGAACATTGACTCATAGAACGAAGCAGACACATGGAGTTCACTATTTGATGTTAATGTCTTACTTCGGTGATTGTGTTAAGTCTACACGGTTCTTAGACTTGAGATGGTATAGTTGTCTTATGTGTATGACTGTCAATATTACCTCATGAAACTAATATTCATTTGAAACTCCTTTGCAATTTCCAATTGTCCTGCCTAGATGTTTGTCTCCTAGAGTATCGATCATATATGATAAATACCTCATGTACTTGTAAGAAGATAAATTCCTTATTGATTATATTGTTGAGTTTCAGCGAGTATGGAGTGCCAAATTTTTTAAATTTAATTACAAAATAACTTAAGAACACAGCAGAATAAACAATCTTAACCCGAAACTCTTTTCGCCTCACAAAATGCATAAGTATAAATTCTAGAATGGTCTCATGAATGATTACCTAGATATAACTTTATGTCTATGATTTACTAGTCGTGGACAAGTCTCAACATCTAGTTTGTCTACACGAATAAGTTTTGGCTATGATTCTCTAATAAAACTCCACAAACTCCTTTATAAAATTTCGTAAGTCTTACGCTTGAAAAATTTTATGAGAGAAAATTGAGAGATGCTAGTAATTAACTTTCTCTACTATGTAAGTGGTTAATAATATCCAAGTGAACAGTACCATGGATGAATAGTTGCCACCACTGTTGTTTACGTGAATAGTATTTTCTTTTGAACCTCTTCTAATAATCTATTTTCAAGACACAATTCTATTGTTATACTAGGATACTTAGGGTTTTCACATGAACTTTAAATTTATCCAACCTATCCACTTTTAATTATTAATCTAATTAATAATTAAAGCCTATTTGAATTATTTCTTTGAATTTAATTAATTTTATTAATTAAATTAAAGGTCTGTTATATTTTCAATTAATAATCTTCAATATTAACAAACATAATAGATATAAAATAATTTTTTTGTGCCTTATTTTTTTAATTTAATTAATCTCATTAATTAAATTAATGATTTATTTTGTTTCTAATTAATGATCTCATCGTTAACAAACATAATAAGGAATAAATCATTTCAATTTGATCTATTCCAATTGTAGCCAAATTAAATTCATCATGAAATTTTTCAAGCCTCATTCACAAAACTTCTCAAGTCTTGTGATCACTATTTTACAAATGTCTCAAGCCATTGTCTTATTCTTATGTGTGTAATTCTGAAGGTTCATTCTTGATTAACAATGAGCATAGTTTGAAAGATATGAGTAATACTTAATTTATGACCCATGTCTTAACCCATCTAAGATGAAGTGAATAGATCACAATGAACTCCCCCAATCGTGAATATCATGCACTATATACATTTTGTCTTATTTTATTCTAATTGAACGAGAGCCATAAATTTAGTTAAACTTGCAAACTCGGTCATATGATCTATTGACGTTTTTTTATGAGAGTAATGTTTTTATCAAAAATTCCTTTCTAATCACATACTACCTTAATTTAGGATTTCTATCTTATGGAACATCAACTTCATAGGACAAATGTTTTGTCCACTTTCAATGAGACAAATCATTTATTGAAAGAACACATGCCTATATACACACTCAAGCACTAGTACTTTGGACTCATGGCTCCATCCCATATCAAGATAGATATTAGTCTTCAATACCTAATGACACATTGATATAAATTTTGAATCATATTGAAAAACATATGCGTTGTGATGTTTTGAGCATAAATTTTGATTTCAAAAGTTAGTTAAATGTGAGGATATTTTCTATTCAACTCAGGTGAATTTTTATATCATGGTTCTCTGTGATTTGTTGGTTATTCAGTTAATTGAATTGTTGATTCATATTAGTTTTGTTTGTATGTAAGTTTTGAAGTTGAAAAATTTAACACAAAAATTTAAGAACGGGGTAAAAGTAAGAGAAAAAGAAATAAAAAATATAATTTTGATGTGCGATATGTTTCAAAAAATTGATTTTGATAGATAAAAATTTACATCTAAACGTAACTATCATAATGAATTGGAATAATTATAATGTTGTTTAAAAAATTAAAAAGTCCATGTACGGACCATAGAATCGTAGCAAGGGCAGAGAACAATTTGGGACCCTAAAAAGCATAACATTGGATGCTTCATATTTTATCCTTTCATTGCCATTCAAAATTCTTAAAATATCCACCACACTTTGTAACTTTAATTAGGGGTTATCTTCCATGCGAAGTTATGCTTTCCTCTTATGTTAAGTAACATAATATACACACATAATGTGCACTAAATCTTTCCACTTACTCTAAGCATCAGAGCACTAAAAACTAGCCACAACAGACCAAAAGATACTTTTTAGACCTTGGAGCTATATTTTATAATTTTTATTCTCAAAATTTGAAATAATTAAATAGTTGTAAACTATACATACTTTGCATCTGAATTTCTAACACTTGTTTAATTTTATGAAATATTAATTTAAAGCATATTTAGTTTAAAAATGTATCAATGTGTTAAAAATTTTAAATTTGTGAATATATATGTGTGTGTGTCAAAATAAAAATTATTGAATATTTTTACAATTTTCATATAAGTAATAAACTGCATGTATTTTGCCTGCGAATGTAACTTGACCATCTAGATAATGCAATCAAACACCTTCTACGAAATTAAAAAGGATTTTTAAATTTTAATAATTGGAGGTAATTATTTGTAGGAATTTCAAAATTTCAATAATTCGACGCCTCCCATTCACTTGTTTCTGTAAACTTAACAAATTAATATAAATCAATCTAAGACGTAATTGTAACTTGGATTCTTATATATTTCATAATGTGCATCCTTGTCACCTAGTGTTATTACTAGTAATCTGATGCTAAAACTTGTTATTTTTCCCATTTTTCATGACACACACACACAAACACACATTAATATCTAATTCTAAGATATCGTTTGGGTGTAACTACTAAAGACATTTAATCAGGCACATTAACATAGAAACAGTTCAATTTAAGTCAGCAGCCATAGCAATTAGCAGAAGTGTGGCTACAAATATAAATATATATAATAAGAAACTCGCGTGAAATAATAAAAAAATTGATGCACAGCAGCCATTCTTCAACTGACCTCTTCGCGCTTCATAATTAACATGGACAAGATAAATTACCTAAAATCAATGAATTCTAGTTTAGTAGTGAAATTGAGGCCCAAAATTACGAGGGTTTGAGTTTTATTCCAAAGAAGTGCCATTTCTGTCTATTTAATAATGAATGTTAGATTCCGAGCCCCCACCCAAAAAAATAATAAATGTTTGATATTCGTAATTATTACTAGTTCATGAATGGGAATGATGATTATTAATATCGTTGATGATCGATATTCAAAACAAAAAAATCTATGTAAAAAAATAATAAAATATTTAAAATGTATTTTATTTGTTCCGTACTTTAAAATAATCCACCATTCCTTTTATAATCGTCCACTAGTAATTTTCCACATCTTATAAAAAGGAAAATAGTTTCTTTATAATTATTTATTCGTCTATTAAAATTTAAGATTCACGCACAGTATTACAAAGTACTGCTACTAATGGCATGTTTGGATCTCACAATTGAATTTAGGAATTGAAAAAACTAGAATAATGATTGACTCGCAATTCTCGGAACTTAAATTTACGATTTTTATAAAATTCTCATTTAATTACAAAATTTGGGCAAAGCAGTTCCCCATATTGAAGTGGACTAGCATATATACATTAAACCATATCAAGCAGCAACTCTTCGTCTTTTTGTCCAACACTTTCAAGTTTGGAAGTAAATGGCTTTACCTGTCTTTTGTGCAAATAACTTACTGAAATTAACGATAGATATATTGATTTGAGGATTAACACAATTATTAAGAAGCCAGAAATAACTCAAAGGAAACAAATATAGCAATTCAAAATATGGGTTAATTAATGCTTGCTTAGGAGGAAGCGAAGGGAATCCTCATGAATAAATCAACCAATGTAAGACAGTGAAATTATTTTATCATTAATTTATCACAATTAATTAACCATTTTTCTTTGATTTTAATGTGAATTTAACTTGGTACTTGAGTTTTGATTGGTCTAAAGAATTCCTTGATTGGAGTTGCTTTGCAGGGTTGTAGATGGGAACATTGAAATTTTAGCAATGAAATGGAAGGACAGTTGATGTTTTCTGCACCATTGACTAGGAACAGGATGTCCAAGTTTGGACAATATGCATATCTAACATGATGTTTCTGCTGTAGTTCAAATATGTACAATAATCAATCCAAAACGTCGGGGCTATGTTTAGATTTCAATTTATTTTCATTTTTATCCATCAAAATTTACACTGTCAAATATATTACTAATCAAAATCTTTATTTTCAATCTTTGTTTAGCTTACTTTTTATACTACTAAATTTTTGCATTAATTTTCCTCCCCTATAAAATTTGCTTCCAAAGAGATCCTGGATGCTTCATATAGATTAGATACCTTATAACTTAGAAACTGTATTAGTTTAAATTTATCCAAAAGATGCTCTAAGCTTCTATATTGTATAAAATATTAATAAAATTTACAAGATAATTATAAACTGTATGTTACAAAATGCTTTTGAAATGTTTAGGTATAACTGAAATGTTGTGTTCATAAAATATTAATACTGATAATTTTCAATTAATATATTTAAGATTAAAAGAGTCTTTGTTAAAATTTTTAAAAAGAGTAAAGATTAACATTGTTCATCCCTTTTTTTTCTTAAAAGGGTTTTCATTATAACAACTTACATTTTAATCTTGTAAGGGGCCTCCAAAACATTTTATCAAATAGCTTAGAACAATATAAATATTTTCTACATCTTACAAAATAATTCAAAGAAATTGGTGCATCCACACGTAAAAGAAAAGAAAGGAAAAAAACTGTATTCTAAAAGGGTTTAAATCTTCATCTACGTGAAAAATTATCCCCAAAACATAATATATATTACAAACAACATATCAAAAGCATTTGAATAATGAACCCACCAGTGCTCCACTGTGTAATGATCAGACTAAAAGGATGTGTTATATGATCAACCTAGCAAGGGAATATTAATTAAACTTAACCCTTGCCATTTTTAACTTGTATAAGATCGAAAATTTGGCAGTAAAGTTCAAAATTTGGGAAGGTATCTTTCAAAAACAACGCTCCAAAGATTTCATGTGGTTTGATGACTAAGCCTACGTTCATGAAAAATTCGGCATGGAGTTTCGTTATGAAACCACTTGAATAGTGTTGTACAAATTCTTTTTGTTCATAGAACCACTTCCTCTACCTTTTATGTTATTTTTTTTCTTCTATATTTTCCTTCTCTATTTATCTTACCCACACACATAACATGCACATTTCCATATCTCCGTATGGCCAATACTATTGTTAAAGTTAAGGTCCTGTAGGATTTAAAGGTAACTTCGTCATTAGTGGGCTGGATGACTATTGGGTGGCCAACAAGTAACGGTCTAATGTCAGGGTGCCATGCAAAATTATTTATGATTATGGACAAGTGGCCTTTCCTACTTGTTCCCTGACATCAGTAGCCTGTCAGCTCCCATTAGTTAGGACGTGAGACGAATAGGTTCCCGTCACTAATCTCGTATCTTCCTCTCACCTTCATGCTTGTTGGTGAAGCAAATTGCCAAAAAGACTTGCTCTCAATAAACGGCTTACATCACCTTTCGATGTGCACTAGTCATTCACCATGGATAGTTTGCAAACTATATGTAAGAAAAGCATAAATCAATATATGTTTACACAGACGATTCGAAATCGTCCCAAAAAAATTGAAACAATTCTACAGTAAAAGAACATGTATATATATACACAGCAAAACACCACTTCGGGAATGTAAACACGACTTTGGGAATGTAAACACGACTTCGGGAATGTAAATATGACTTGGAGAATGTAAACACGACTTCGGGAATGTAAACACGACTTCGAGAATGTAAATATGACTTCGGGAATGTAAACACGACTTCGGAAATGTAAACACGACTTTGGGAATGAATAAAAATGGCAACGATCATATTTTCAACACCCCCCCTCAAGATGGAGGTGATAAATTGATCACTCCCATCTTGTCGAGGTGATTCTTCATTACTCCTGCTGGTAAGGACTTCGTGAATATGTCTGCCACCTGAGATTGGCTTCCAACATGTTTAGTCTCAATCCTTTTGGCTTGAACTAAATCTCGTACAAGGTGACAATCTAGCTCGATGTGCTTCGTTCTTTCATGGAAAACAGGATTAGAGGCGATATGTAGCGCTGCTTGACTATCGCAGTAGACTTTTACGGGATCATTATGATGTACCTGCAAGGCCTCCAAAACAAATTTAATCCAAATTAGTTCAGTGCAAAGTGTGGCAATGGACCTGTATTCGCCTCCGCAGAAGATTTTGAGACCAATGACTGTTTCTTGGATCTCCAAGAGATCAAGGATTTACCGAACATAACGCAATAACCTGTTACAGATCTTCGCGTGTCAGGGCATGAACCCCAATCTGCATCACAAAAGCCTGTTAGTTGAAAATCAGAGTCTGCGAACAAGTGAATACCTTGTCCCATTGTCAGTTTCAAGTATCGTAGGACTTTGTAGGCAGCTTTTAGATGTATATCGGTAGGAGCTTCCATGAATTGACTTAATGTATGCACTGGGAAAGCGATATCAGGTCTAGTAATCGTTAGGTATAATAATCTTCCAATTAACCTTCGATACACAGAGGGATCAGGTATGGGTTCTCCATCATATTTGCTTAACTTAATGTTTTGTTCCATTGGAACCTTAGATGTTTTACAATGTGTCATTTCACAATCAGCTAGTATGTCTAGGATGTAATTCCTTTGCGACAGATGTATTCCTTCCTGAGTTTTAATCAATTCAATTCCTAAAAAAATACGATAGATTCCCAATATCCTTTATTTTGAAGACATCATTCAGGTAAGTTTTTAATTTCTTAATAACAGTAGAATTATTCCCCAGTAACAATAATGTCATCAACATAGACCACAATAGCAGTAAAAGAGTTTGATTTGTTCATTGTAAAAAGACTATAATCAGCCTTACTTTGATCAAAGCCAAAATTCTTAACCGCAGCACAAAAGGTTTGGTTCCATTGTCTACAGGCTTGTTTGAGTCCATAAATACTTTTGTTCAGTTTACAAACTTGATGTTTTCTTCCTTTGTTGTACCCTGGAGGCTTTATCATGTAGATATCTTCTTCTAAGTTTTCCGTGCAAGAATGCATTGTTTACATCTAATTGTTCTAAATACCAATTCATCTTAACAGCAATTGCCAATATTATTCGAACTGTGGTAATTTTAGCTACAGGAGAAAAGGTCTCTTAATAATCCAACCCATATTCTTGGGTGTATCCTTTTGCCACCAATCTAGCTTTAAATCTGTCAATGGATCCATCCGGTTTGTATTTAATTTTATAAACATACTTACATCCTATAGCCTTCTTTCCTGGCGGTAAATCAGTAATAGTCCAAGTTTTATTTTCTTCTAAGGCTTTTAATTCTTCGTTCATGGCTTCACACCATTCTGAGACTTGGGAAGCATCATTATAATTGTTTGGCTCTTGAATAATTTTATTCCCAGAATTAGAGCCAGAAACTTGTTGGCAATAGTAATCATTTAGATATTTGGGTAGATTTTTCTTCCCAGTTGACCTTTTTGGTTCTGGTGAAGTTTCTCCAAGTGATGTCTCACTTGTCAATTCACCTTGTTTATCATTGGATTCTGCTTTTGCAGGTGATAGATTCGATTCGTTGTGATTTTCTGGAGTGGGGAATAAGGTGATTTCATCCTCACGAATGGTTTCTGATGTTGGAGGAGTGTTCTCATAGCCTTTAAAAGAAGCTGTGTTATTAGAATCGAGATTCTTGTTGATCTCCTCATAAGGAAAGATATCTTCATAGAAGATTACATTTCTTGACACAATTATTTGATTGGTTTCTAGTTCGAGCAACTTGTAACCTTTTATGCCAAAGGGATATCCCAAGAAAATGCACCTTTTTGCTCTAGGATCAAATTTGTTTCTTCCTTCCTTGAGCGTGGCGCAAAAGCATAAGCAACCAAAAACTTTCATGTGATCATAGGAGGGTTTAGTTTGGAAGAGAATTTCAAAAGGAGTTTTGTTGTTAAGGACAGGAATAGGTAACCTATTGATAATATAGGCAGCAGTCAATATGCACTCACTCCAGTACTCAATGGGTAAGTGCGATTGGAATTTCAGTGCCCTAGCTACATTGAGTAGGTGTTGATGTTTTCTTTCAACAACTCCATTTTGTTGTGGGGTCTGAACACAAGATTTTTGATGAATAATTCCATTTTGTTGACAGAAAAGGTTAAGGTTGAATTCAGTACCGTGATCAGTTCTGATCATTTTAATGTTGCAACAAAATTGATTAAGAATCATTTTATAAAAGTTTTCAAAAATGCTAGGAACTTCGGTTTTGTATTTTAAAATGTAGACCCAAGTGCATCTAGAAAAATCATCGACTATAGTTAGGAAATATCTGCTGCCATGATGCGAGGCTTCACTGTAAGGCCCCCATAGGTCACAGTGCACTAACTCAAAAGGCTTTGAAGTGCAATGTGAACTGTCTTGGAAGGGAAGCCTATGTTGTTTGGCAAAGTGACAGGTGGTGTAAGGATTCGACTTGCAACCAGAAAAAGAAGGGAAATTTTGAGTTTTATGCATTTGTATCAACTTATCATTAGATGGATGACCTAATCTATGATGCCAAAGAGTGAAAGAATTTGTCGTTTGTGCTGCCATGGAACAAGTGGTGTTCCTTGGGCAGTCATTATTGTGGTTTGGTTTTTGATGGAAGCAATAAAGGCCTTTTCTTACCTTTCCCTCACCAAGTGTCTTCCAAGAAACTTGGTCCTGAATGAAACACGTGTCAGTCATGAAAACTACGCGACAATTAATATCAATCATTAATTTTCTAACCGACACCAAGTTAAAATGAAAGGAGGGTAAGAAAAGAACGTTTTTAAGTAAAATATCTTTGGACAAACGAACACTGCCTATTGCAGTGGCATTTACAGTTTGTCCATTTGGCAAAGTAACCCTATACATACATGGGATCTAGTCATCACTAAAAAGCGATTTATCACAAGTCATATGATTCGTGGCACCAGTGTCTAATACCCATAAACAATTCTCGTACTTATTTATATTCTCAAAATCATGTTCCAAATTAGAATACTTACCCGAAACATTGAGGCAGTGTGTAGGCTCCCTGGGTTTATCACCCTGGGGTTCCTTGAGCCTTTCTCTAGTCTTTTCACCGTTGAACCACTGGAATAGCTCTTGGATTTGCCCCTTGGTGAAAGGGCATTTATCTTCTCGACTGTCCTCGGGTACCTGTGCTGAAACATTGGAGGCAATAATGTTATCAGTAGTGGTTTTATGATAAAATTTGTGTCCTGGGGGAAAACCTTTGAGCTTGTAGCATTTATCTACAGTATGTCCATTCATGTTGCAATGGGTGCACTTCATGGGTTGTGCATTCCCTGCCTTGAAACATCTGCTCAATGAGTGTCCCGAGATTTTGCAGTGGGAACTGAAGGGCTTGTCCTTCCTTGCTGCCTGCTTCTGATTAACCTTAACCTTTTGGAGTGCCATAGCCATCAAATCTCCTTCGGGATTACCATCTGCAACAAAGTGCTGCTTTTCTTGTTGTTGAATCATCCCAAAAACCCTGTTCACCGAGGGAATGGGATCCATCATGAGGATTTGATCTCTAGCAGGCGAATACACATCATTCAGCCCCATTAGAAACTGCATCACGCAGTCTCTTTGATATCTTTCTCCGAGAATGCGTAGTTGCCCACAAGTGCATTTTGGCTGTTCGTTATAAACTAACAGCTCATCCCAGATGCTCTTGAGCTTGCCATAATAAATCATGACTGTGTCTGCTCCTTGCTTCAGGCTTGCCAACTCTTTCCTCAATTGAAAGATACGAGTGGCATTGTGTTGAGACAGTCGACTGTGCAACTCATCCCACAGTTCTCTTGCATTGTCAACAAACATCAGACTGGCTTTGATGGAAGGTGATATTGAATTTAATAACCATGATATGACCATGTCATTACATCTTTCCCACAAACCATATGCAGGATCAACAACTGAACTTGGTTTGGGAATTTGACCTGTGATGAAGCCCAATTTATTCTTGGCTCGGAGAGCCCGCTTAACATTCCTTGACCAGCAAACATAATTTTCAGTGGTTAGTGTATCAGTCACCAGTGTCATCATGGGACTGTCACTGCTTTCGATCTTATAAGGATTCAAAGGATCCATAGGATTAAATGTAATATTTGTCGTGGGACTAGACATTGATCCATCTAATCCCGAAGTGGATGTAACGTCTTGCATCGAGAATAAAGTGTAGAAAACCCCGAAACTACAAGGTTCTTCTTTAAAGGATAGGCCTGATGGCCAGAAAACAAACAGTCTATAAGAGATATAAAGGTTAAACAATGGCCCGATAACCAAAGCCAACAATTTGCCGAGACAAGGTGACGGACAGGAACACCGCCGAACAGAAAGGGAACCGATTACACGGTAAGTCAAAGGTCTAAACCTCGATAATGAGCGTGAACGAACGATCCAACAAGAATCGACGCCCAACACGGTAAGTCAGAGGTCTAAGCCTCGACAATGATCGTGGACGAACGATCTAAGAAGAATCGACGCCCAAACTGGAACCAACAGTTCTGCCGAGACAAGGTGACCCGACAGGAACACCCCCGAACAGAAAGGGTACCGATTACACAGTAAAACAGAGGTCTAAGCCTCGATAATGAGTGTGGACGAACGATCTAACAAGAATTGACGCCCAAACCCCAAATAACGAAATCTGCTGAAACTTCATCAAAAGAAAGGAACACTGAAAACTGGCTCTGATACCATGTAAGAAAAGCATAAATCAATATATGTTTACACAGACGATTCGAAATCGTCCCAAAAAAATTGAAACAATTCTACAGTAAAAGAACATGTACATATATACACAGCAAAACACCACTTCGGGAATGTAAACACGACTTTGGGAATGTAAACACGACTTCGGGAATGTAAATATGACTTCGGGAATGTAAACACGACTTCGGGAATGTAAACACGACTTCGGGAATGTAAACACGACTTCGGGAATGTAAACACGACTTCGGGAATGTAAACACGACTTTGGGAATGAATAAAAATGGCAACGGTCATATTTTCAACACTATCCTTGGCACATTTGTTTCTACAAAAGTTTTTCATAGGAACTATGAGCAAATTCTTGAACTCTAGCAACCAGAAATTGTGAGACATCCTTAAGCATGTTGAGGAACTTGAATTTTTCCACTTGCTTATTCTAGGTGAACTAGAGGCAAGAAAGTTTAGGGCCATCTGCAAAGCAGACGAAACGGCCTTTCTCTATATTCTTCTGGACTATTGTCATAGGGAGAAAAAGAACATGAAACATATATCAAAGTCCTAAATGGTATCGGAGAATGCCTAAAGTGCTAGGTTGACAGCTACCTAGATTAGGAATTGAGGAAGTTTGAAAAAATAATGGGATCCATAGATGGAAAAATTGAAAATTTTGGAGTAATAATTGTCTCATTGTTGAAAAAATTACCTTCTCAGCACCTTGATGATTGAATGAGGGTGCTTGTCGTCCCCCCCCCCCCTTACGACCATAAGTTATTGCCATCACTTTTTGACGGGTACTGGTTTTTCATGGATAATCAGCAACCATTACTCAAACATTTGTTTAGGGTTAAGTCTTTCCACTAAAGTTTGTCGTAGAAACTATAAAACTTCTGAAACTACAGCAAGCAACAATTGCTAGACCTCCTCAGACGTGCCAAGGAACTTAAATCTTCCCACTCTCTCATTCGAGCAGGGAAGTCTAGGGTCATCTGCAAATAGAAAGAATTGGCCTTTCTCTGTCGTCTTTTGCACCTTTATCAAAGGAAATAAATGCATATCATGAAATATATTGAAGTCCTAAACGGCATCAAAAGATTTCTAGAATGCCAGGTGGATCATTTCCTAAATGGTATCAAAAAATGCCTAGAATTCCCCAATCAGATGACGCTAGTTAGGACGCAGGTGTGGGACCGAATCTCATCAGCCTAAAGAATAGTAGGTTGACAAGCCTTCTAAGATTTTCGATCGTCAGGTGACATGCATAAAGCCCTTGGATCTTCCTCCTTTTGTCTTCTTTTGTAAACTTTTAGTGTCCTCCATTTCTGCCTTGTGCACACCGACTAAAAGGGAGATCTTTCCCTTTCTGTAACTACTGATACATCAATGTAAAATATTTTATCATGCATGAAATGTGAAGGTATTATCACTACTGTGTTGGTATTCCTTATATCGATATTATAACGACCCTGTAGATTCAGTAGTTAAAGTTTATCAGTTGTTATTTTCAAGCAATCGCGTAACTGCATGCCTTACGAAATTGTGACAATATGTCTACCTAAAGGGCCTTTGATAGTGGCTATAAATGGGGAGTGTCTCAGTTTTGAGTTTGTCCGTAACTATCTACAACTTAGCAAATTCTTAAAATGCTTTCTTCTTGGTTCATACACATAGATCGCTGGAGGTCTCAGGTTTCCATAAAAATGCCAAGTTAGCCTTACTCTTTTAGATGTATTTCAGGTTATGAAAGGCCAAAGATGGTTCCAATTCTAGTCATGCCATGTGACTTGTATTGCAAGGGGCTTGCCCTGCGTGGTATCAAGCAGAGAGCCAGACACATAAACCCATGGGTGGTGGCTTAGCATTAGACCTCCTCATGCCTATTTTGTTCTAGCTAGAATTTCAATGCTTTTATGGTATCCTGAATAGGTGGGCGATTTCACATGAGTGAAGCATCCCAAGAATCCTAGATGGCACAAGAAGTGGGGTTAGTCTTCTTGCTAATATGTTTCGTAGTGCTTTAATTGGAAAATTTCTCTTTGAAGGATACATGGTTTGTCTAGAGTTGTCAGCTCCCCATAGATATTTCTTGTGCAAATATTTGATTTGACAAACCCTTGCAACGGCCATTCCATGGAGGATTTTATACGAGTGTTAATTAAAATATTGACGATTTTTGGCTGTGAGGGTCTCCCCCAAATGGTACGACGGAGTTCATCAGTGTCACAGGGCAAGGGTTTGGCGTTCCTAGTTTACATGTTGTCAACGTCTTCAACAGCGCATGCATGCCGTCTAAAACTTCTTTCTGATGAGAGACATCACTTCACTAGGCAGGTGTTTAACATTAACATAAAATCATCAACATCTTCGACAATGCGCGCATATTGCCTAAATTTGTCTGACAAGATATTTAGCTTCTGGAGGCGTAGGTTTAATCATCCCTAACTCATATACGGCGTCAAGATGTCAATGTATTTTGTCTTGCATGTAGACTACCTAAAATTTATCCCACAAAATACGGAAGCTTCGCTAGGCCGAGGTTCACCGTACCTAGATTAAGTGACAGAGAATTCTCAAAATTAGACAGTGCGCGTATTTGCCTAAAATTTGTCTGTCGAAATATGTGGCTTCACTAAATAGACGTTTAATCGTACACTCGTGTGAAATAGAACTGTTAACATCTTTGGCGATGCACGTGTATCGCCTAACATTTCGCACACCATGCGATCCATCGATGGTTTAAGAAGGAGTCATATCTACCCTGGTGGAGCAGAAAGATTGTTTTTTTTCCACGAACAATAATTCATTTCACGTAGAATTACTCCATGGCTTTGACGAGACTTTATTATCTAAGTTTGCTACTCTGTAAGCTCCCCTGGTAATACATAAACAAATGTATAGGACTTCCCATTTTGGCTCAAATTTCTCAATGGGGCTCTTATCATCAGGTTGCCGACCTGAAAGTTCCCACCCCACTCCCGATGAAGAATAAGATGACCCTCTCATTGTTTACAGTGCATAGCGCGCCATGACACGAAGCTTTCCAAGAGCCATGTATCATGGTGCAAAATTGTTTAAATAAATAAAATATATTTACTTCATGAGTAATTTTCAAGAAAACATTACATGCAAATTTTACATGATGACAACAAATACAAATGCATTTCAACTTTAAATTTATAAAATAGCAGTTATAAAAAATAACGAATTAATCTTAAAATAATGAGTTTCAATCAAATTAATTAAACAATGTGGCAAAGTTAATTAACTGAAGTCAAACTTCTAAATTGTTTTTCTAATTTCGAGTAATCTAAATCTATGAATTCATCTTTATTTTCCTCTTTAGAATCACCATTGTCTTCATATTAGTCATACTGATATTCCTCATTCTGCCTTTCATCAGTATCATCAAAATTGCCTTCTTCCTTTCTCTGTCTTCGTCAATCAAATGAAGATGGGCGGTAGATTTTGACGAGCTAAATTTCTTTATTGTTTTTTTTAGTGATATCCTCTTTAACGTCAATCTTGTATGATGGATATTAGCTGCAAATGTATTTTTTTGATTCATTAATAAAGTATTGGTATTTCCTTTTATCATATTATGGTAGTTTTTATAATGGATATAAATCTTGTTATGACATAAATTTACGCACGTGCTTGTATGATCGTGTTAAAAAGTTATTTACAAAAAATAACAGATACAAGACTTCTTAGTACAAAATAATTAAAATTGGTTCGTGAATCATATATTTGCTAGATGGGTGTTGTATTAGCATGACTTGCATATTGTGTGTTTACATCATGAGCATTATGCCACTTATTATGAGATATCAAGAACAAATATGTGTTGATATACTATTGGAGAATGAGTATTTAAATACTGACTAGAAGAATGAAGCAGATACATGTTGTTTACTCTCAACTATCAATGTCTTGTTTTGTAATCGTACTAAGTCTGCATGGGCCTTAGATTTGAGATGACATAAATGCCTTGTGTGCATGATTGTCAATATGTCATTATGGCATTAAGAAATAATATTTATCTTGATATAAGATAAGCTTATAAGTCTAATGTGTTGTTTCTCAGATGCGTATAGAGGTATGCGTGCGATTAATAAGGAATTTGTCTCTTTGCAAGTAAGTAAAGAGTTTTCTTATGCGATCAATCTTATATGAGACAAAAACCACTGGCTAGGGTAGTGGAAGATCAAAAAGGATTTTTTTGATGGTTATTAGTCTCAAGAGGAAATTTTATTTGGTCAGATGATCGAGCTAGTAAGTTTAAATAAATTTATGGCTTCGGCTTGATCAACACAAAGTTAGATAAAAGACCCGCATGGTCTTCACAATTAGGAGAATTTTTATGATCAATTCATTTTGTCTTAATTGGGTTATGATATGAGCCGTAGGCTGTGCTATCTATATCTTTTGAGCTATATTCATTGCCAATTAAGGATTAACACAAAGAGCCACACACGAAAGGATAGAATAAGAACAAGATGGTAATCTCACTTTGTAGGCTTAACAAAACTTGAGAAGCACTACAGAGAAATTAATTTGGTTGCAACTGGATTGAATCAAATAGAAATATTCATTTTTCATTATATTTGTTAATAATGAGATTATTAATTAGAAATATAATGGGCCTGTAATTTCATTTTTAGGATTAATTAAATTAAAGAAGAAGGCACAAATGAATTTTAGTTAGTACTTAGATTAATAATTAAAGAAGTAATGGACTTGACTTAAATTAAAGGTCCATGTATTAGCTCATAGACTCCATTCCATGTGCCTTAGTTGCATATAAATGAAAATAAATTCCTACTTTACCTTGGATTATATGTCCTGAAAATAAATATATTTGGAAGAGTTTCAAATTATAAGAAATCAAAAAAATTCATGTGTCCTCTTAGAGAGACAAAACTACCCTCTAGCCAAATACTACGATTTTTTCTTGTCTAAAAGGTCACACACAAGCATTTTGTGTAAGATGTTGCCAAAGGTGTTCATGGGAGTTTTGGAGACATTTGTTCGTATTCTATTTGTGTGGATAAATTAGAGGTTGTGGCTCATGTATTGTGGCTTGTGGATCACTTGGACACTTCATTTAGTATTTGATTCTAAGAGGTAATTATTCATACAACTTCCTAGTTAATATTATTATGCTTGTTAAATGATGAAAATGGATTGGGTTTGGGGTTTTATTCCATTGTGTTTGTTTACATGGTGTTTTAAAATGTAAATTTTGCATCCCAAACCTGATGAAACCCAACATCTTTAAAGTGTATTTTTTCAAACTTGGTTTGGTGTCTTTTTATGTTAGAGATTGAAAACCACAAGTTGATTCTTGTTGGTAAATTAGACTCAAAGCAAGAATGGAATTTAATAAAAATATGGTACTTGTGTATAATACAAAAAGAAAGAAAATGATTACAAGAATAGGGATGAATTTTAACTCTTCAAAACAACTCTTACAAGAAGCTCTCTACTTAGGAGTACACACTCACTCTTTGAATTTCTAAGCTTGGACTGATGTCAAAGTTTTGTAAAATCTGTTCTATTTATAATTGAAAGCCCTGCATTTGAATGGTCTAATTTGGAGACACATACTTCTGTTCTATTACCTCCCTATCACTTGAGTGATAAAGGAAGTGCTGTAGAAAATGTGTTATCACCAAAGCTATCATTTAGGCGATAGAATAGCCTATGGCATCATTGGTGGGGTAGGGTTATTATACCAATCCTTTCCACCAATTTTCATGCTCTCCAATTAGTCACACACATTGACTTCTACTTCTTGGTTGAGATGGACAACTATTAGGTGGCTCTTGATTTATAAATAGCCACAAACATCATTCTTTATCCCCCTTTGTTGCTATTTATAGACCTTCTTGTAATCCAACAACTTCTTTGCATGTGTCGGTCCTCTCTTTGGGTAGCGCCTTTGTTAACATGTTAGTTCCATTATCATTGGTGTGAATCTTTTGCAAAGTTACTTCCTTCTCTTTCAAGGTTTTTTGAATCTAGTGATAGCAAACATCAATGTGTTTAGACCGAGAATGAAATGTTGAATTTCTGCTTAAGTGGATTGCACTCTAACTGTCACAATTGATAACGTACTCCTCTTAGCTTCATCTTAACTTTAAAGGAATTTCTTTAACCAAATTAACTTCTTGTAGCCCTCAGTTAGTGCAATGTACTCTACCTCTGTGCGTGAAAGTGTACCACACTTCTCGAGTTTACTTTGCTAATACACAACGACATTTGTAAAAGTTATTAGATAACTAGAAGTAGATTCTTAAATTAACATCACCTGCCATGTCTACATTAGAATATCCTTCCAGAATAGGTTTGTTCCTTCCTCGAGTATAGCAATGTTCAAGCTTGGTTGTTCCTCTCAAATATCTCAAAATCCATTTGACAACCTTCTAATGGTCCTTTTCTGGATTTGACATGTAACGACTTACTTGTCCACCTATATAAGCTAGATCTAACTGGGTACAAACCATTGCATACATCAAGCTTCCAACAGTTGAAGCATATGAAATTTTACTCACATACTTTTTTCCATTTTCACTACTTAGGTACTGCTTCGAATTCAATTTAAACTATTCGCCTAGTAGAGTTGTTACCAGCTTTGAATTTTTCATCCCAAATTTTCCAATTATCCTTTTGATATAGCTTTTTTGATATAGTTAAATCTTACCATTTAGCCTATCTCATAGAATATGCATGCCCAAAATTTTCTTTGCTGGTCCTAAATCCTTCATTCTAAAGGACTTATTTAACTCCTCCTTCAATTTATCGATTTTATTTAAATCATGGACAATAATTAATATATTATCAACATATAACAATAAAATTATAAAATCATCACAAAAATTCTTAATGTATACACAATGGTCACAATTTGTTTTTCTAAAATAATGTTGGGCCATGAAGGAGTCAAATTTCTTATACTATTGCCTCAGAGCTTGCTTTAATTTATAAACACTTTTCTTAAACCGACAGACTAAAATTTCCTTACCTTTCACCTTGAAGCCTTTTGGTTACTCCATAAAATTTTTTTCAAGGTCTCCATTTAAAAAGCTGTTTTCACATCAAACTGTTCTATCTCCAAATTCAAATTTATGGTCAGTCCTAAGGTAGCTCGAATGGAATTCATTTTTACAATAGGAGAGAAGATTTCATCTAAGTTAATACTAAATTTCTGTTTAAGGCTTTTAACAATTAACTTTGCCTTGTACCTTGATTGAGAACTTCCTTTGATTGACTTTAACTTGAATACCCATTTGTTTTCAAGTGCATTTCTTCTAGGAGGTAAACTGACCAAATCATAAGTTTGATTTTCATAGATAGACTTCATTTCTTCTTTCATCACCTTCCACCATTCCTTGCCATCTTTATGGTTTATTACTTCTTCAAACGACTTTAGTTCATCATAATTTGTTAGCATTAGGTATTCAATTAGATTATACCTTATTGCTAGCCTTCTTTCTTGTTCAGATCTTCTCAGAGACTGATGTGGAGTTGGTGCAGCTTTAGCTTTATGTATTTCTTCCATGTTTTCTAATAGGACTTCATTTTCTTGTTAAACTTGTTGGAAAAGAGGATCTTTCACTAGAATTTCTTCATTAGTTTTATTCTTATTTTCTTTCTTCATATCTTCAATTGTTTAATTTTCAATAAAAGTAACATCTTAATTTCTTATTAATTTTTTCTTACTAGGGTCCCACAATCTATATCTAAATTTTTCATACCCATATCCCTAAAGATTCAATCTCTTGAATTAGGATCAAATTTATTTCTTTCATCTTCTGGAATATGAACAAAAGCTTGACACCTAAAAACTTTTAGATTTTGTAAATTGATAGACTTACTGGATCATATCTTTTCTAAAACATCTCCATTCAAAGGAACTGAAGGTGAAAGGTTGAACAAATCAACAGTTATCCTTATTGCCTCCTCCTAAAACGGATCTTATAGTTTTGCATAGGATAGCATAGCTTGAATCCCTTTGGTAATGATCTGGTTAATTCTTTTAGCAACTTCATTTTGTTGCGAAGTCTTTGGAATGGTCGTCTCCAATCGGATCCTATGGCTGCTATAATATTTTTCAAATGGTCCTTGGTATTCTCGACTATTATCAGCTTGAACACATTTCAATTTGAAACCCATTTCTCTAACCCTTTAATAAAATTTTTTGAATGACTCCAAAACTTGGTCATTTGATTTTAATGCATATGACCAAACTTTTTTAGAAAAATCATCAATAAAAGTCACAAAATACAAAGCACCACTAATAGTTCTTTCATTCAATGACAAACGTCAGTATGTACAAGCTCAGGGGGTCTTTCTTTTCCAGTAGGGGGATAACTTTTGAAAGCAATTCTTTGTTGCTTATCTTTATACAATTAGTACAAGGTATAAAATCAAAAATTTCAAATTTTGGTAAATAATTATTTTTAGTCAAAATTGACATACGTTTTTCACTCATATGCCTTAGTTTTTTGTGCCACAGCTCCACAGGCAATTTCAGCATAGCACAAGCATCACCATCAATTTTAGCATCAGTAATATAAAAGGGTGTTTACCTTTCTCCCTTTGGCAATAATCCAATTTTCCTTCTTTAGCTTTCATATTCCACCAGCAAATGACAGGAGAACCCTTTATCATTTAGCTTTCCATAGAAATTAAATTAAGCCTCAGGTCCGGTACATGCCTTACATCCTTTAATTTTAATTTACACCCTAAGGCAATAGCTATCAAAATATCATCAATTTCATGTATTTTGTAAGTGCCACTATCACTTATTTTTACAAATTCATTTTTCATGGGATAATAAGAAGAAAAGAACTCCTTACGTGGAATAATATGACAGGAAGTCCTTGAGTCAATTACCAAAGAAAAATCTTGAAAATAAAATTCAAAGAATTTTCATCACTTGCCATTATTACTTCTTCATCTAAAGCTGTGGTAGTGGTTTCTTTAGGCATATTGTTTTGCTTCCTTTGCTTTTCTTTTCCTTTGTTAGAGTCTCATTTCAATATCCAACAATCCCTTTTGATGCGTCCTTTTCTTTATAAATAAACGCTTTCGACTTCTTTTATATTAATAAACTTACCCCTTGAGCGTCCTTTCTCAATTTGGTCTTCAACTTTGCCTTCATTCATGTCTTTCATATCTTTCAAAAATTAGGGCTTGTCTTTCAACTTCTTATCCAGGGTCTTTCCTCGTTTCTTTATTAAGTAGGGGTTCTTTCACCATATCCAAGGTAAATACTCCGTTTGGAGTAGAGTTAGAAATAGTGACAAATAAGGTTTCCCACCTATCGAGCAATGAATTAAACAACGAAAGAGCTTGAACCTCATCATTAAAATTTAATTTTAAGGTTCCATAATAATTAATTAATCCTTGAGATTCATTTAAATACTCTAACATACTAGAGCTCTCCTTATAATGAAGATAAGTAATTTTCTTTAATAATGAAGCTTGTTTAAACCATGTTTCCTTTTGTATATTACTTCAAGTTTTTCACAAAACATTAGCCCTTGTTTCTTTAGAAACATGATTAAAAACACTTTGACCAATCAAAGTACGAATTTGGTCTATCGTTTTTCTGTACATCCTTTCCTACTTGACATTGGACTTACCTTTGGATTTTGTGAAGTCTCGAGGCATTGGATCCCACAAGCCTCGTATGATAAAGTGGTCCTCCATCGGGGCTTCCAAAGGGTATAATTGTAGGGGTTCAATTTGATGATAGTGCTAGTCGATTCCTCCATTTCTCCTCAAATCAAAGTATTAGAATCTTAGCTCAGATACCACTTGTTGGGAAAAATGGACTCAAATGAAGAAAGGAATTTAATAAAAATGTAGCACTTTGTGTTTGAGTGAATATAATATAAAAGAAAGAAAAGGATTACAAAAATAGGGAGGAACTTTAACTCTTCAACACAACCTTCACAAGAAGCAACTTTTGTACACACACTTGAATTCCTGAGCTTGGATTGATGCTAAAGTCTTCCAAAACCTCTTCTATTTATAGTTGAAAGCCTTATACTTGATTATTTAAGTTTAGAGGCACTTACCCCTATTCTATCGCTTCCCTTTCACTTGAGTGACAAAGGAAGCACTGCAGAAAATGTGCTGTCGCCTCAGCCGTCGCTTAAGTGACAGAATTGGTGATGCTACTAGTGTAGGGTTGGTGTACCAACCCCTTCTACTAATTTTCATACACTTTGATTGGTCACACACATTGGCTTTTACTTATTAGTTGAGATAGACAGCTATTAGGTGACTCTTGTCCCATAAATAGCCACAAGTATCAACAATTCTTAAATTTCAAGTGCTCTTGCAACATCACCTTATATCTAGTCATCATTATCTAGCATGAGAGTATTCTCACCAGCACTTTCTTCATCCAATCTCTTTAGCATCCATTCATTACACTCATCTATATCTGTCAAGCTATCAGGGTTAATTATATTCCATGCATCATATCACTATTTCAAGGCCCCATTATACTTTATATAAATTAAGACATTTAAGCCTTGTTGCTCCAATCAATTTATTTTCTTGAAGTGAAGTTGCACAAAATTATAAAACAATCCATAGATACTAGATATTAAACATCTAATTTGAAATTTTGTTATAATTACATTCATAAATAAATAGCGTACTTATATTTTCAAGTTTACTCGAATTTCTCTCACAACAAGATGCACTATAAGTACTTTAATTGCAAATGTTTGTATGTTAGGAGTTGAATGCCCTGAAGAAGCCTACCGTTTAGTTAGTGATTCATAAAAGCGTGACATATTAAGAGAAATATTATATTAAATAGTAGAAATTTGTATCATTAAAAAGTTAATTACTTGGTGCTTTTGGTAGTAGGCATTCTGAAAAGACCTTTAGCTTTCTATGCAAAGGAAACTCACCTCAAATCTTATTTTATAATTAGTAGTTGGAACTAATCTATGTATGCATTTGCATAAATCCTCACAACTTTTTTATCTTATGTACTAGAATTTGAAAAGTGGAACATAGGCATAAAATAGTACTTGGATGCATGCAAAGATCAATGACGTTGTATTTGTTGGATTTCACCAGGTTTGAGTTGCAATTAGTTCAATTTAAAATTCACAACAACAAAGATAACGTAGAGGAAATACAAATCTCAACCTGGTTTGCTTTTCTTCATATAATTCATATAAATTAAACTATTATGAGTTGTATAGATTCTTACTTGTAATCAAATTTTTGACAACCTTGTCTACATCTATAAGCCACGAAACTTCAACCACAGTCTCTAGTTTGTCCACATGAATGACACATAGGTATGGCTTCTTCGACGGATCTCAATGAACTCCTTCATGAAATTCCATAATCTCTTTTGTGCTTGGAGGTTTTTATAAGAGAAAATATGAAGGAGGCTAGTGAATATCTTATCTCTTTGTGTAAAGTGAGCAGTGAATAGTAGCTAATATAGTAACATGAATAGTAGTGGTGCTACAATACTAGAGTTTTGGAACTCTTTTGATTAATTTATTTCCAAGACACAATGTTATATACATGATTAGATTTCTACTTCCATGTGTATCTAATTAGGGTATATAGACTGGATTTTATGGGCTTTTACTTGGACCTTAAAATTAATTCATGTCCATTATATCTTTCGTTACTAATCTAATTAATAATTACAACCTATTTAGTCAAACTTATTGGCTTGATCATATGACCAAATCAATTTTACCTCACGAGATTAATATCCTATCAAAAACTTCTATCTAATGATATTATCTTAGCCAAGGGTTTTCATTTCATGAAACATTGATTATGTCGGATAAATCTTTTATTCACTTACATGGAGACAGATCCCTTATTAATCGCACATATATATCCATACACACCCATGTAACAACTCGTTGCTCATAACCCTATGTTATACCATAATAGATATCAATTTTTAATGATTTAATGAGATGTTGACTATAATAGGCGCAAGGTATCCTTGTCGTATCAAGTCCAAGGCTTACGCGCACTTAATACTATCTCAAAGTTAGACATTGACAAGAAGGAGTGAACTCAATGTTTTTGTTCATTTTTTGAGTTATTATTTAAATACATCATTCTCAAATAACACACACACACACACACGTGTTCTTACTATTTCATGTCGAATAGCACGACACTTACCTTATAAACACATGGTGTACAAGTTGGTACTGGTCCTATAATGTCCATTTGGAGAATTTATGACTTATGAATACGCTTTTATGATTGTGTTCTAAAAAGTCTAGTGTCTATAATTATAACTCTTATGAATAAGATCCCTTAACATAATCATATAGGCATACACACAACTTTATACTTTAACAAGAATTACGTGCATGATTAAAACTACCATAATATTGTAAAAATGTACAATTAATATTTTATTAATTAATGAATATAACATTTACTACTAATATCCCTCACTAATATTTGGCATTGGAGTTTATCACTAGCAATTTATCAGTTGCACTTTAATGCTAATGATCCTAATGCCAATCACTATAGTATCTAATATCCATCTTCTTAAGATGGTCATCTACCTATGTTTGTGTCATCGGCATGGTGAGTGGGTCTGCAACATTATCCATTGTAGTTAATTTTTACATAACGATGTTGCCTCTTCCAATGATTTTTCAAATAATGTGGTAACACCTCTCAATATGTTTAAATTTTTTAGGAGACTTAGGTTCCTTTGCATGTGCGATTGTGTTGTTACTGCCACAATGAATCAACAATGATTGATCCACCCTTGGAACCACTTACAGCTTGGTGACAAACTTCTTAATCTGAACATTCTCCTTTGTAGCATCACATGCTATGATATGCTGAACCTTAGTGATAGAATCTATGGTAGTATTATGTTTGAAACTTTGTCAGCTTGCTACTCCTTCATTGTGGGTAAAGATGTATCAAAAGTAGATTTTCCATCATTGGCATCTGATTGGAAGTTAGAGTCAACATAATCATCTACACTTAGTTCTCCATGTCCATACATAGGTATCATATCCTTAGTCCTTTTCAAGTATTTAAGGATATACTTGACATCAATTTGATGCTCTTTTGCAGCATTTGGCTGAAACCTGTTTGTAACACTTACAGCATAAGCAATATCTTACCTTATACATAGCATAGCATATATTAGGCTTTCAATCGCTAAGGTATTGACCTCCTCTTATCATTCGTATGTGGTCACATGGACTTTGAAGTTGGATGCTATACCTAAATGGCCATAATCTTTTCTTAGAGGCTTTCATCTTAAATTTCTTTAGGATCTTGTTTATGTATAAGGTTTAGGAGAGACCTATCATTCTCTTCGCTCTTTTTCCATAGATGTGCATGCTCAAGATGTAGGTTACTTTTCCTTAATCTTTCAAGGAAAATGTATTAGATGACTAGGTTTTGATTGAGGTAAGCATCCCAACATTATTCTCAATAAGTAGTATGTCATCTACATATAATATTAGAAATGTATTAGTCCTCACTAACTTTCTTGTAGATGTATAGTTCATCCTTGTTCTTTATAAAGTCAAGTAATTTGACTATTTAATCAAAATGAAGATTCCAATTCTTTGATATTTGTTTAAGGCCATACATGAACCTTTTGATGTTGCATAACTTATGAGATTCACTTTGGACTTTAAGACCACATGGCAATACCATATAAATGTTCCCCTCAAGAAATTTGTTGAGCAAAGTAGTTTTGATATCCATGTACTAAATATTATAATCTAAGTGGGTTGCTATCATGAGGAGTATCTGAATGGATTTTATCATAACTACAAAAAAGGTCTCATCCTAGTTAATTCTCTTATTTTGACTGTAACTTTTTGGCACAAGCTTGGCTTATAGGACTTAGCCATAATCTTCCTCTTCTAGACTTATGTGCATCTAATGAGAACTGTATCCTCAAGTGGATCCACTAATGTCCAAACTTAGTTTAAAGATATTAAGTTCATCTCAATTTGCATAGCCTCCAACCATTTGGCAGAGTCTCTATCTAGCATTACATGATCATATGCAAAAGAATCATCTCTATGATCATTATTGCCCATAACAAACAATTCTTGTCTATTTTCTAAGACATAACCATAACTCTATGTTACACGAGAGACTCTACTCAATCATTATAATGGTTATGTTGTAGAAGGTGGCTCTTCAATAGGTACTTGGCATTTGGATTTTTCACTTTTTTGCTCTTGCTCAACTTCCTTGAACATGATGGTCCTACTAGCACCATTCTCTTAAACAAACTCTTCTTCAAGTAGGTGTGCTTGATAACTAATAACAAACCTTTTCGTAATTTCATAGGTAGAACTTGTATCCTATGAAGTCCTTGGGATATCCCACAGAACGACCTATAATGGCAATTACCTTTAACTTGTTTGTTTTACTCTTCTTAAGGTAAATCGAATATCTCTTGACTTTGATATGCTTCAAGCTTCCTTCCTTACACTCCATATCTTATACGTAGTTGAAGGAACAAATTAGAGAGAATCCTGTTCCAGATATGGGTAGCAATTAAGAGGGCGTGCCCTTATAATGAGATGTGTAATTCAATGATGCTAATCATAGATTGAACCATGTCTAGCAGAGTTTAATTCCCATGCTCAGCCATACCATTCAATTGAGGAGTTTCTATAGGTGTAAGTTGCAATATAGCACCATTCTCCTTGAGGGATTTGACAACTTAATGCTCATGTACTAACCACCATGATCTAATCATAGTATTTTTACATGCTTGGTAGTTTGTTTCTTTACTTTAGCTTTGAATTCCTTAAATGTTTCAAAAAATTCATGCTTGTATTTCATCACATACCATACTAAGATTTATCATTAATAAATGTTATGAAGTAGTAAAATCTCCTCTTGCCGTTTCATTAAATGGTCCACAGACATCAATATAGACTAGATCCAACATTGATGTGGCCTTTTTAGTGTGTCTATCAAATAGATTCTTGGTCATCTTGCCTAACAAGAAAACTTTGTAAGATGGATAGAGTTCCTTTTCCAATGAGCTAATAAGTTCATTTTTCTGTAACCTGCTAATCCTTACTTCTCTAATATGGTCCAACTAAGGAAGCACAATTCCTTGGGATTTACTTCCTTCCTAGCACATTATTAGATATAACATTTATTAGAGGTTTATCATTTAAATTCAAGTAGAAAGGGTTATTTACCAACGAGTTAGTGTCAACTGATTTATTACAATAATAATTTGGCATACATTGTTTTTAAAAGAAATTTCTTTACATTCTTTTACAAATAAAGGTATAGAAACAATATTTTAAAGCCAATTTGGTAACATGAAAAAAATCCCTCGAGGCTAAAACATGATGGATGATAATTGAAGTAGTGTCAATCGTAGCGGCTACAACACTAGCCCCACTGTTGACTTTAATCACCACTTATCACTTCTCAAGCAATTTACTCTTGAATAATCTTTATTTGAAGTACAAATGTAAAAAGAAGCACCTGAATTCAAGATCTAAGATGTAGAAAATAAGCCAATAGAGTATGATTTTTCATTTACACAATATTCATTCTCTTTGGTGCCATCTTTTAGGCTATTGAGCCATTGGCTACAATTCCTTCTACAATGCCCTTTCTTGTTGTAGTAGAAACATTTTCAAATGCCAACATGAGCATTGGATCTCATGCCTCACCCGTTGGCCTTGGGAACACTAGGTTTGTTTCTCTTAGTTGTGCCCTTATTAGTCTCATTAACTGAGGAGTTAGATGCATCAAGGATAACTTCTTTCCCATAGGATGGGATAATAGCTACCAAGATGTTGTCAATTATTTCACAATGAAAACTCTTCTAAACTTCAAAACTATGGCCATCTTGATTCTAGCCAATATAATGGTCTCAACTGATCTAAAGAGAGCATACAACATAATTTAAGAATAAAATAACTACAAAAAATAAGTAAGATAATTGGTTTTCTCATAAAATGTTGTTACCAAATAACTATAGACTTTAAATCACATGGCCTCCTACTAAATTTATCAAATTCTACACTTCCTTTGACAAGAAATGGAAATTCCTTTGGAAAAATTTCTTAGCAAGTAATTGGGCTCTTCATTGAACATAGTGGACCCCACATGTTTAGCTTTAGGCATTCTAAGCTCAATGAGTAACAACTCTGGCCAACACATTTTATGCTCAATCCAATCTTCATTTCAACTCATGGTTTGACAAAACTTCACATATAGTTCTTGGCATCATCTCATCCACTTAAGTCTTACCCACCGACTGACAACTCATCGAATTTGTAACTTTTCCCATGAACCTTTCAATTCTTAAGGCAAAGTATCATTCAAATCTCTCATCGAGTGCGCCTGAAGTCCTAAATCCACTATTGGCATGCAACCTTATGAATGTAATGATATCACTTACTAAGATTATACCTAGAACTTTTGAGCTTGATGGAAGGCCGCGATGAAACAATTTCATTGTTAAAACATAATATTGCAATTAGGAAGTTATTAGTCCAAGTATTAATTTTCCACTTTGCACACTAGTCATTTTACATATACATATCACATATATGCTGTAAAATATGGACACTGTGGACTCCCTATATCCAATTGAAGTTGACAATTAGATAGTTTACCTTGTGTGAAGTTTTTACACGACTTTTATACAATTAGAAATGTTTAAAACATATTTATAATAATTTTTAAATGAAGAAGTACCATAAATCATAAAGAGTTATTAAACTTTATGGTTATACTAGAAATAATGGCGGTTTTGATACCCGTCAAGTTGGGGATGTAACAATTAATTTGAAATTCTCAAATAATTGAGATACTACAATAGAAATTCAAATCCCCACTCCATTCGCTTTTCTTCACATAATTCATACAAATCAAAGTACAATGATTTGTATGGATTGTTCCCTAAAATCAAATATTTGGAAAATTTTGCTTGTGATCTACAAGCCATGAAACTTTAGCCATGGTCTTTAGTTTGTTTACATGAATAATGTGCTGGAAAGGCTTCTCCACAAAATCTCTACAAATTTCTTTGTGAAATTTTACAAATTTTTTAGGCCATGGAGATTTTTACAAGAAAAAATATAAGGGACGCTAGTGAATGTTTTCACTCCTTGTGCAAAGTATACCTGCCATAGTTACATGAACAGTAATGACGCTACAGTAACTCATTTGGGGTTTTGAGACTCTTTCAATTAATTTATTTCTAGGAAATAATGTCATATGCTTGGTTGGATTTCGATTTTCATGTATATCCAATTAGGGTATATGGATGGACTTTATGGACCTTTTACATGAACTTTAAAATTAAATCACACTCATTCTTTCAATAATTATTAATTGAATTAATAATTAAAGCCTATGTGAATCTTGTCCTTTAATTCAACTAACCCTATTAATTAAATTAAAGACTTATTATATTTCAAGTTAACAACTCATTATTAACAAACATAATGAAAAATAAATAATTCCAATTGTATCTCACCCTTTAATTTAATTAATCTCTATTAATTAAATGGAAAGCTCATTATGTTTTGAATTAATAATTTCATTATTAACAAAAATAATAATAAACAAATAATTCTATTTAATCCAATCTAATTGTAACCAAATCATTTTCACTGTAAGACTTTTCAAGTTTAGTTCAACCCCAACATCACAACCACTTTCTTGTCTTGGCCTTGTTTGTCTCTTTGTGATTGTCTAGTTTCATTCGTAATTATGACTCAAAAAATATGGGTAATATCTAACTTGTGACTCATATTATAGTCTATCTATGATGAAGTAAATGGATCACATGAACCCTTTCGATCATGAGTACCATGTGATATAGGTCTTTTGTCTTGTTTTCTCAATTCGAATGAGATGGATTTGGTTAAACTTATTGGCTTGATCATATGATCAAATCAATGTTATCTTATTGAGGCTAATGTCTTATCAAAAACTCGTTTATGATCATATATTATTTTGACCAAAGATTTCCTTCTTATAGAATATATATTGTATAGGATTAATACCTTACTTATTTGTATGGAGACAAATTTCTCATTGATTGCATACATATCTTCACATGCACCCATACAATACAATGTTGGGTTCATAACCCTATCTCACACTAAGATAGATATTAATTTTTAATGCCCTAATGACACGTTGACCATGATATGCAAAAGATATCTATGTTATTTTGGGTCTAACATCCTTTTACACTTAATATGAACACTAAGCTAAACTGTCACAATAAAGAGTGAACTTCATTTTTCTACTTATTTTATTGAGTTATTATTTGAATACATCATATTCTTGAATGACACAAACACTCATGTGTTTTTTAGTATTTTATATTGAATGTCATGATATTCATCTCATGAACACAGAGTGTGCAAGTCATATCGATTCTCTTATGCATATCTCGAGAATTTGTAACTCACAAACATGCTTTTATGATAATGTAGTAAAAAGATTTGTGTTCATATTCATTACTACTAGGAATAAGACTCCTTAATGCAATCATATGGACACATGCACAACTTTATGCCATGACATGAATTATGTGTATAATTAAAACTATCATAATATTGATAAAATGTAATATCAATATTTTATTAATTAATAAAAAATAACATTTACAATCAATATCTTTTTTTAGTATTTGACAGTTGAGGGCATGTCACTAGCAATATTGACAAACTTATATCTATCATTTTAAAAGTATCTATACACTTATATTCATTATTGGATAAAGAGGCCATTATTGATGTATTAATTTTTTCCATCACCCTATATATAAATATATATATATATATATAGCCCATTAGAGGTTTTTTTTCCCTCACCATCCACCAATTCAAGCACCTTAACTATTGACTCTGCAATATTAATTGTATAAACAATGTGTTTTCAGAATAAAGGCTCACCATTATCTCACATTGAATCTATTTTCCGTACTTGCACTTGGCCCACGTTCTCAAAAGTGAACATTTTTATTTTTGAATTTGCCTTTTAAACTTGAAACCTCGTCATAGTTGAAAAGGTAGTTTCAAAGCGACCCTTTCCTACTAGAACCATTGTTTTTAAACGGTAAATTTCCTTATCGTACTCAAAAGTTATGGTCTATTATAAATATGGCCATTCATCATCATTGCTTGCTCATATTTCTTCCTCAAATTTTAAATTTTATATATATCTTCAAATATCAAATCAATATAATTAAATACCAAGGGTGGCTAGTACAAGTCTAGATATCTTCTTCCTAAGAGTTGTCTTACTCTTCCAAAAATAGATAAAACTATGTTATTTTTTAAAATAAATTATATAATAATATAATTGAAAAATTAAATATTAAACTATTTTCTCACTGGCCACAACATTTGCATTCATACTATTTGTATTTATTCGAAGTACTTCGGCCTTTGCAACACATCGTACAAACTTCTGTAACTGCCCTTACATTTTTTCACTTGTATGTGAATATGCTGACCCATTAATAAATTCTACAAATCTACTACACCTCAATCCACGCACCAAGAAATTGACTAACATTCTATTTTTCTTTTCTATCTGATCGTCCACCATTAGTGAACGATAATATTAAGCTTCATCTTCTTCATGGATCTTTAGAATCATGTTTGTGTGCTATGTTTCTACTTTTAAATAAGTGATTCTCACGTTAGTATATGTTGGTGCTTTCACAACCAGGCCAGATTATCCAATAGCTTCTATCACTAGCTAGAAATTGTCGTATTTCACACCATTAAAAGCAATATTAGCATCATATATCCATCATGCAAATTTTTTAACAGCATAGCCTTTTTATGCTCGTAGCCTCACATAATTATATATTTTTCCTTTCCTCTGCTTTGGAATTTCATAAGCTTCTTGCTGGAAGTATAAATCAATTGGTTCCAAATTTTTAATTTTTAGTCTGCAATTTTATCGTAGTACTAGAGGAACCAATGATGCACTTAACATAACTTGAGGCCTCCTTCTCATCATTCAAGCTCTCTAGTTCTTTTGCAGCTCCATCAAAATGTGGTATTGCATTCATTTGATTCTTTAAATCATCTTCTTTTCCATCAAACTATGTAGCTCCTTTTTAATGTTCTCAAGACATTTAGACAAACCACCAACAAAGTGTTTTTTTTACGCCATGTAATTACCCCTTGAAAATTTGCATTTAATATTACTTGAAATAAGAATGTGTTTTGCATGTATACAACATTTTGTGGAAGTAAATATTATGTTTAGCAATTAAATAATATATAATGTCATGCCCTTAACCCAAAAATGCAACACGGTAGTACCTATGAACATTCTTAACAGTTACTAAAGCCAACATATCAAAACAACTAAACCAAAAGTTTTTTTATTGTAATATAAGTGTTTAATACATGATAGTGAAAACGTAGAGTAAACTGATCTGTTACAATCTCATTGTCTTATTTGCTTGATAGAAACGAAAATAATTAACTCTTCTAGCTCCTACCTCTACTATCCCCATACTTGATCATTCTTTCTAATGTTGTAAAAGAGATGTGAAGGATAAATGTGAGCGATGAGTCATTTAGTAATCGGATACCTACTTTTTTATTAGGATGTGAATAGAGCACATTTACAAGGGTTCATATTGCATCACGTTAAAAAATTTGCAAAACAATAGTTAACCATAATTTCATGTTGCTCATATAATTCACACATATTGAGCTTTAGCATGCTTCGGTTCTCAAATAGTTTGTCTACCATTTTACTGATAAAAACCTTAGTCTATTATTTTGGCTAAGAAGGGTCACATTACTCAACCTACAAGTTTAGTTGAACAGGTCACGTATCCCAACTTATAACCTCGATTGAGTGGGTCATGTTTTGTATTCTAACCTATAACCCTGATTGAGTGAGTAACGTATCCCAACCTACTACCCCGGTTGAGTGGGTCATGTATCCCACTTATTACCCGATTGTGGGCGGAACTAGCTCCTTATGTGATCCCCGTATGTCCAAAAATAATTACCAACACAGGACTCGATACTTATTCACATCCAAGGCATTTTCAGGGAAGCATTTTGAACAAAAAACATACCAATTTGCAAAGATAAAACAGGAATATTTTCCAAATATAATTCAAATTAAGTTTTAGCATATTATAAGGTTTTCAGAAAAAAATTTGAAATAATTTTAGTAAAACGCAATAATTTTTAGAAAAATATCTCAATTAAAATGGTCAATTACAAAAACCTGAAGATAATCACTTATGCAGTAGAAATTTCATTCATGAAATAAAATTATTTTAAAAGATAGCTATTAAGGTTCACAGGGTAACCACTTCCTTAATACTCGCTTACCATTCTTGAAGTTCCCTAGTATTAATCTCTTGGGCTCCAATTCAAGTTAGAACAATACTCATTTTAATCTTTAGCTCAATGAAAATTTAATCCTTATATGTTTTTGACACACTCATAAGCATTGTTTCCTTGTTGTTTATATTAAATGGTCATACTTTCTTTAATTCAACTTGTTTGGGTTCCAAAATGATAAATTAGGCATTAAAATCACAAAATTTGTTTCTAGTTGATATTCGAGGCCTTGCCCTAGCGAAAACATCACTTGCATTTGTGAAAACAAGTTTTGCAACCGCACGGTGATGCGCACAGCCTTTTGTTAATGTTTGCACCTAGGTTTGTGACCGTGTTAAATGATATTGCAGCCACGGAAGGCTTCATTGAGCTTGCTGAACTGGTTGCAGAGTATTTTGGAATCTCTGTTATTTCCTTCACGACTACGGAAGGCTTGGCACGCTTTTAGCATCAACCACATGGCGTACTAGTCTACCCATGGTTTTCTTTGCAACCGCATGGACTCACACAACAGTGTTGCACATGGCCTCAAGGCCATGAGTGTTAGATGAGGGTCAGTCTACTTGCTCGCTTACGTCATGTTTGAATTCCAAAGTTCTTTCACCTAATTTTAATCCTTCTTTTCAACATGAAAATGTGTTCTAAGGTTTCTAAAGGCCTCTGATTCATATTCTTAAGGTAAAAATTTAATCTTAAAGTGTTCTTCCTTTACTAGTTCAAGAAATCCAAGGTTTCACCAAAACGTAATATATTTTCCTATACGCGAATTTTATTCGGTGTTCCTTCATGATTCAACTATCAAGACCGTAATCTCATGTTCCAAAAATTATTTCCTGTGATTTATCATGCATTTAGATGCTTAAACATGTGAAGAATAATTCCTACACGTCGTGTATGAACTCCACCAGATTTGGACCAAACACTCATCTTAGTCTATATGCATTCTTGAGTTACTTAAGTCCATAATTCATCTCTCTTTACCCTCCTCACTTTGGACAGCGACTGAAAGGTTTAGGGTAGAGAAAATATTTTTTTCTTTCAGGTAATAGCTTAATATATATGCGGGCGTGAAAGTAAACTATATATGGGGATTTTGACCTCTCCAATTTTTTGCAGAATTTACCCACGAAGTTTTTGGATTTTAGGCCAAAAATCAGCCCTAATCTCTCCAATTTTAGTGTCGTTAGAGTATGGTAAGGATTCTCTATACATAATTTTTATTTTTGGTAGGTTTGACTAGCTTGATCTCACCCACATTTCCTTCCATGGCTGCATTTATATTTTAGTCAATATTTAACATGAATATTTTTAATAAATTTTCTACACTAATATTTTTTAGCAACATTTTTGTAATTATTGCCACCAAGCCCCTAAAATTCTAAGGCATCACATCCTCCCCTTATAAGAAGTTTCATCCTTGAAACTTAGACTAACTTATTCTAAAAATAGATAAGGGTATTGAGTTCTCATTTTTTCTTCTATCTCCTAGGTTGCTTCTCGCTTGGTGTGGTTTGTCTACTAGACCTTCACATAAGGTGTCGTTCTGGTTCTTAAATTTTGTTGCTTGAGATCCACAACTTTCAACGGTCGTTCTTTGTATGTTAAGTCCTCTTTGACCGCTAGAGCTTCTAGCTTTAGTATATGGCTTGGGTATGGCACATATTTCTTGAGGTGGGACATGTGAAATACATTATGCACCTTAGCTAGTTTTGGGGGTAATGCTAACTTGTACACTAGCACTCCTATTCTTTCTAGTATCTCGAAGGGTCCTCCGAATTGTGGGCTTAGCTACAGGACCTTTCCAAATCTCAGTATTTCACACATAGAGGAAATTTTAAGTTAGGCCTTCTCTCCTGGCTTGAACTATTAAGGTCTTCTCCTTATGTTTGCCTAGCTTTTTTGTTTGTCTTGAGCCTTCTTAAGTCTCTTTTGTATGACAACTACCTTTTCAATTGTTAGTGGACTAGCTTTGGTTCAGTCACCTTCTTTTTGCCTACTTTATCCAAGCATATGGGTGAATAGAATTTTCGACCTTGCAATGGTTCATAGGGAGCTATCTCTATGCTACTATGGTAGCTATTAATATAGACAAATTAAATTAAGGGTAAGTAATCACTTCAAGTCCCCTTAAATTCAGAACATATGCTCTAATCATGTCCTCTAATATTAGAATACTCTGCTTAGATTGCCTATCTATTTAAGGATGATAGGCCACGCTCAAGTCCTCTCTAGTCCCCATGGCTTCCTAAAAATTGTTCTAGAATCGAGACATGAACTGGGGGGTCTTTATTTGACATGATGCTTGCAAGAATGCCATGGAGTCTTTTGATATTGTCCACATATACTTTAGCTAGTTTATCCAGAGTATAGATTGATCAGATCGGAAGGAAATGAGCTGACTTAGTCAACATATTGATGATTATGTAGATGGCATCAAATTGCTGTGGTATTCGTGGCAACCCTACCACAAAGTCTATGATTATACATTCCCACTTCCACTCGGGCATCAGTTGGAGATAACCTTCGAGTCTTTGACATTCAACTTTTATTCTTTGGCACATCATGCACCTTACCATGTAATTAGCCATGTCTTTCTTTATCCTATTCCATTAGAAGTTCCTTTTTAAGTCTTTGTACATTTTTGTGCTCTTGGGATGCACCGTGTATTTAGATTGGTGCGCTACTTGCATTACCTTGTTTTTGATCTTAGCAACGTGCGTGACGCATAGTCTTCCCTTCATGTATAGTACACTTTCGGCGGATTCCCTTCTCTTCACGTATAGCGTTCAAAGATATGAGAACACATTTAGCAAATTCCACCACCTCTAAGTGTAACGAGTCCAGATATCGGGTGAGTGTGGCTACCATTACTACTGTGTCGTTTCTAAAAATCTGATCTAAATCTATTTTTTTTATAGTTATAGGTCTAGGTTTATATTCTATATTTTATTATTAGGTCTAGGTTTTGGTACATGTTTTAATTATGTGCCTTGGTTTAGATAATATCTAACTATTGGTAGGTCTACTTAGTGGACTACATTACGCATCACATCATTGTCATAGCTACAAATGCAAAAAGTATATGAGTTTTCTTTGTCACCTTGACCTCCCCACTATTATTCAATCCTTTTAATTTGTATTGCTACAAATGATCAGACAAAATAGACAATGATAGCTTATTCACCAAAGTGTGAGCCGAATTCACATAGCTTCTCACATTTATAATACAGCCACACACATTATCTTTCACTAGGCATGTTGCTTGAAAAATGTTTTCTTTGCCCATCCTACAACTCTTCCTTCTCTTGTGCATTCAACACCAACAAAGTCTAGAAATTAATTTTTTAAGTCTATCTCATAAGCCTTTTCTTCACATGGTACTTCCTGTAATGTCTATATTTCATCATCATCTTCATCAATTACATCTTTCTCCAATATGTGTTATAACCATTACCCTTTTCTTAAGACGTTAGTTAGTATTGTGTTAATGTCCTTGACATTTAAAAATAAAATTGCTTAATTTATAATGGCGAGAGTAGCACTAGTTGTGTTCACCTTAGGTTTCACAACTTTCATAACATCTTGGTGCTTAACTATTTTCTACTTAATTGGTAAACTCCTAGGAACTAGCTTGTTTAATGGTTGAAATGTGGCCTTACCATTTCTCTAGAGCTACTTTTCCGCCATAATCTTTTAGATCAATAATATCCGTAATATCTCTATTCAATCTATTTAGAAACATGTCATGGTAGCTTCTCTATCTTTATTATAATCTTTATAATAATTTGTCCTCATCATTATCATTTCCATATCTTTAAACTAATCTTCTCTGCTTTGACTAGCTTATACCAAGATCATGGACCGATGGCTAACAAGAGTTGACAAATTAAACCCTATTAGGCCCATGACTCCCATAAACACACTGTCTTGAGATGAATAGGTAGATTGTTTGGTTGATCCTCTAATGGAAAATGGAGATAACATCTTATGGGAAGATCTTTAGGGAGGAGGATGCTAGAAGGACATTGAACAATTTCTTGCTCTGCCACTTGGAAGACCTAAAATGACTGATTATCTCATGTGGTATTACACTAAGTATAAGAACTTTGTTATATCTTATATATCATCTCTTTACAGAAATCATTGATGACTCTTCACAAAGAAATGGTAGTTGAACAAGTGCTTACAAAAATTTAATTTGGAATTTTCTATGGTATGTGTGAGTTCTAAATAAAGTGAGAAAACATTGTGGGAATTATGCTATGAGGTTGTGCTAGCTTCATCATCCTTGAATTGTAGGATACGTACAGTGTTAAAGAAAGGCTACGTAGATGGTGGAAGCTAGGAAGATGTCAAACATGTTTGGAGGGAATGCACATTTGCTAGACAAGTGTGGACATTAAGTAATATACAATTATTCAACACAATGTCTGAGAGGGATTCCATCTTTGTGTGATTTGTTTGTGTGCACTAAAAGCTGTTGTAGGACTAGTTAGCTATCCTTCTTGTGGTCAGTTTGGCTCTTTGAAATTTGAGAGCTGGTAGGGGCAAGGAAAATTTTCTTCACTCACCCATGCAACATGTATTAAGTTGAAAGGTTGTTTGCAATCTCTTTTTAAGGCTTAATATATCCAAAGCAAGGCACTTAAATAGATTTTCACTATTACATGTAGCAAGCCTTGACCAACTACCACTAAGATCAACTTCAAAATTACCATATTATAGGACAATAAAGACATTGTAGTGGGTGTCATAGCTCAAAATTATATGGGCCATAGCTTAACCTGTAGTTTGGTGACTATCAAAACGAATGTAGTAGCAAGATAGCATGTTTGGCTTGCAAAGAAGAATGTTAACCTGAGTCTGCTAATATGGATAGTTGATTTAGCACACATGATTTGTTATTAGTTTCTTAGTTAGTTTTATTCATTAGTTGATTAGTGAATTAACTTTAGATGGTTATTAACTTGATAGTAGAAAAGTATTCTTAAAGCTGAGAAACCAAAAACCTTCAACTTTGAATGGAGCAGTAATTGAGTTCCAATTTTCTCATTTGCCTACATCTCTGATTCCTGTTGTTAGGTGTTTTCTATTTTTCATATGTATATAGATTTGATTTCACATGTTACCAGAGCCATTGACATCCTAAGTGGGATACTATATTATCTTATTTTGAAATCATGGAATCAATTTTAAGAAACTTCATTAATCAATCAGCTTTCAACTAAGGATTTGATGATAGTAGCTCACCATACTTTATTATTCTGACCGATAATCACATTGTTATGATTGTCACACCATAACTCAATAGTAGTTTAGCTCTCCATCTAGAACAAATTGGGTTTTATTGATGTTAGCATTGAAGAACCAAAGTTCGATGATCGTTTGCTATCTTCTTGGTCTAGGGGCAATGACCTTATAATTTCTTAGCTATTAAAGTCCATCAGTTTGAGCTTTGCTTCCACTGTCTTCTATATCAAGTATGCTCACCAGATATGGAGTGTAGTGTTTTACATAAAAGATTCTACGAACCATATAACACTTGATTGTTTAAATTGAAGAATGATTTATGCACTCTACCACATGGATCTTGATAGGTGGACAGCTACCACACTGATCTAATGACTATTAAATTAATTGGACACAATTGGACTTTATTAATAATTAAAGAATATATGGGCTGATTTATTAATGAGATTAATAAATACAAGTCCATGGGCTTATTTAATTAAAGGTCCATGTCAGAGGGCCTATGGAATCCATACCTCAAACCCTTGTGTTGTAACTATTTAAAAGAGGTACTTGAAGTGTTCAAGACACACTTTTGAACCCTAAAATTCGTGCAGGCCCATCAAGTAAGAGCAAGCAATCACTATCCACCCTCTTCTGAGCTCTTCCTAATCAAAAATTCCTTCTTGCTCAAAGAGTTTGCGTTAGAGGTTCATAAAATGTGTTTTGTGGGTGTAGATGGAGCTCGTGATTACCCTAGTTGTGTAGACAAACTAAAGATTGGGGGTTGAGAGCCATGAATCAAGGATCACATCTAAAACCGTTTGGAAACATTCCAAAGGTACAAACTTTATGCGTGTTCTTGTTTTCATGATATCTTGCGTGTTTTGCAACAAAATAAGTGGGATTTGTTCCTATTTCCTCCATTGTGATTGTATGTTGTTTTTATATTTTAATGTTTTGATATTTATGGGCAAATCACACAAAAATCTAACAGTGGTATAAGAGCCACCATTTTTCTTGCAAAATCAGAAAGTTGTATGATTCTTTCATGTTCTACATTAGTTTTCATGTTAAATTTCTTTAAACTTGTATATGATGCATGAAAAACCTTTTAAAAGTGTTTTGGGAGTGATTGGAATTCAAATAATTGGAAAAGAAACGTATTTGGATTGAAAAACTGAAGCTATAGAAAGTTTATTGCGTTTCACGATTGGTAGTCATCGTTGTGGGAAGAGTTTCTGCTAGTGCAAGCCCCATTGTGTGGTTGCATTGTAACTTTATGGTCCCATTTTACAATTGTAGGAGTTCTCCCTTGATCATGATAGGATGCCCTTCGACCTTGAGAGGCACAGACCCAGTTATTGTCTTATCGTTTATGGGTATTAAGATGTTGGCGTGAAAGAGTGTGTTGTGAAGCTTTTAGGCTTAGTTCCAAAACATTATTAAAAACTAGGATCACTCTTTTCCTAATTACTTGTAGTAGGGTTGAGTTTGAGTCGAGTCGAGTCGAGTTCGAGTAGTAGTATACTTGAGCTCGATTCGACAACAAAAATTGGAGTCGACCTCGAGGGTGAAAAGAAAGCTCAAGCTCAAGCTCGTGAAACTCACACCCAGAATTCAAGCTTCACGAGCTTGAGTAATCGAGCTCGAGTATCGAGCATTGAGGAAGATCTTCATGGAAATGAAAGCTTTCCTTTGGATTTGACTTTCCTTTATTATTTCACCTCTTCTTTGGTTACATGCTCATTGTACAGTTACAACAACTATCCTTTTGAAATATACTTTATAATTGTTATAGGTTCTTGAGAATTGGATTAAATGTTTGTCTAGATTTATGCTCCATCTCCATATGTTTGCATTATTCCTCAAGTTCTTTGTTTCTTCTGATGATAAATGTCATTTCTGGCATTCAGGAAAATTTCCCAAATCAAACTTGTTCAATCACAATGTCATAAGAATTCAAACCTCATGGAACAGTAGTTTTGCAACTCCAAATAAAGAACATTATTATTATTTTATATGGTCTAGACTGATTTGTGGGAAAAGGCATTGAACTATATTACTCTTGTGAAGAAGCAAGACTAACTATGTATGTTCCTTTTCATGTGAGTGCTATCTGTATCTAAACAATGAAGCAATCATGGAACAAAGCTAATTTGTGAATCGTGAAATGTAAGTTTATAAGTAGTGTTTGGATGACAAGCAAAATTCTGTCTTACTAAAGAAAGTTTCATTTGTTTTTATAAACCAAGTAGGAGGAAAGCTGTGATATTTAGTTTGTCTGGAAAGCTTTGTTTCCATATTCTCAAGCTGAGCCATGATAAGTTTTGACTAATATTCAGTACAGAACGGCCAACAAGAGTAACCTGTGAAGACATCTAAAATTTACATTTCAAAGCTTAACATACCACTCATCAATGGTGTAAACAATAAGAGAGAAGAAATATTTGTCATACAACAATAGTTAATCCAGCAAAGTACACAACGTCCAAATTAGTGCACACAAACAGCAAAATGGGTTTATTGATCTTTCAATAGAATTTATGCTAAACCCCAGATAAATTATCCTCTACTATCTTCAACAAGACAAAGGAAGAAACGAGGGAAGAGCTATGAGCGTCTTAGCTTGTAATGTAATTTCAAGCTCAAAAAAATCATATAAGCCCAAAATATCAACCTCCATTTTAAGTTTGTGCAGTAGTAGAAGATAAGACTTAGTAGCATAATCCTCATTCCACAAGTCAATAGTGTAATTCATGTTCAGTAATGATGCCCTTCTATCTGGCTACAATGTACCAAACAATATACAAAGAAAACAATGTTGTTCCTAATTCCAACGGGATCCTATAAGACTAATAAATCCCATACCCATAGTTCATTACTCCAGCAGCTGTTCAACATGGGTGATGAAGTTTGGTTCCTCATGGCTTAATGATAAACAATGGCTGCAAAAGGAGGAATAAGAAGTTATTGGCAGAATTAATATACAAAGAAATGATACGTGAAGCCACCGTTTAGATTACGTTATATTATCATTATTGCTTTTAGGTTCTATAATACCAAGGAAAGAAACATGAAACATCAATACCAAGTACCTGCATAAACAAATTTTAATGATTTGGATTTGGAAGAGTATATTCATGGGAGCTTTTTCTTTTTACAAATACAAACAAAAAAATATAGTAACAATTAATACACAATATCACTTATAATCACAATGTATAGACTGTAGATTCATAATAAAATTAAAAGGATAAAACTTACTTTCATTTTCTTCTTCACTCCATGCAAATGTCTACTTTAATCACTTGCACATAAAAGCATCTGAACAGTGTCATGAGCTAGTGAAGCTCAATAAGAATTGATCACCCTTGTCCCAGCATTGAAAGTAGTCTCAGATGCTATGGTGGTTATTGGAACAACCAATATATCTGTAGCCAAACGAGACAACACCAGGTATGAGGTCTGATTCTTCATCCACCAATCTAAACAATCAAAATGCCTCTGGATCAGATGATGGTTTCTCATGAGATTTTTCAAGATATTCCATTAACTCAGACCTCTGGGGCTCACTAGTGCTACCTCTAGGAAACTCCCACTCCTTCAGTTTATCCCGTACATTTGGTGTTGAGTTCACACTACTATTTTCATTACTATGGCCATGAGATAGATAAGAATTTGATGCTGAAATCTCACCACTTGCAGGAGTAGACAATTTCACATATACTTCATAAAGGTCAAAGATGACCTTTCATACTCCTACTAAGTGCACCGTGCCTCAAATTCAAGATACATATTGAAAAATGCAAACTATACCATTTTCATTTTTTTTCTTGGGTCCAAGATGGCTGCAATGCACATCAACAAATTGCACTCCTTCCAATACTTATCAAATTTTCATTTTGGCCACCATTCTTCTAATAAACTCATACTTATTATCAGCTTGAGTATCCAAGACCAATCTCACATTAAGAACCTTTGGGACGAATAAATTACTAGTTGGATAATCACTCCCTGAAATAACATGTCTGGTATTCCAAAATGTAGCTAAAATGGCATAAACCTTTTCAACTTTATCCAAATCATCTTCAGTCAAGCATATGTCATAATTAGAATATCGCTCCGCATATTGTGCAAAGACTTAACTTTAAGGCACAATTCAGCATCTTGTAAGTCGAATTCCACTTAGTTCGATAATTATGAATCAACCTTTTTCCTAGACCACTACATCGTTGAGCAATTTTAGCAAACACTAAGAACCTCCCATCAGTGCGACAAATGTAGTCCACACTATCCCTAATATTTTCACAAATATCTGCAATCTCACTTAGCCCATCTTGAACCATGAGGTTTAGCACATGGGCACAACAATGAACATGAAACGACTTGCCCTCAACCAACAGCCTTTTTGCTATCCCAAAATCAATTTTCAAACGATTCACAGCAACATCATTGTTCGTAGCATTATTAATAGAAATGGGGTAAATCTTTTGTTCAATGCTCCATTCCTTTGCACACTTGAATATGACAGAAGCTATGTCAACTCCGCACCTAGGTGGTAACATCTGAACAAAGTTGAGAACCCTTTTTTGAAGGTTCCACTCAGCATCAATCTAATGTCCTACAAAAACCATATATTCAATTTTTTAGTTCTTCGACTTCCACATGTCAATTGTGGGACTCGCCTTGTTGACTTTATTTATTAGAATCTTTACTTTCTTCTTTTCTACATCATAAACACGCTCACAATCAGCTTTTGTTGTAAATCGAGAAATTGGCTTATACTTAGCTATAACTTCTTTCATCAAAAGGGTGAATCCCTCTTCTTCCAATATAGAAAGTGGATGCTCATGCTGCAAAATCCAATGAGCAGCATATGGCCTCACTTTCTCCATGTTCAGTTTTCCTTTATCTAGTGCTGGAACATATGTTGAATTGGAACCTTGAGGTTGAAAGTTGATTATTGATTGACTCACTCCCTTCCTAAGCTGTGCTTTGCTCACCCTACAGGTCTTGAGATGCCTCAACACGCTTGATTTTTGCTTTTTTTTGGTTTGAGATAATTTAACCCCACAATGTTTACATCTTGCAAACAAGTCTCCATTCTCTATGATCTCCTCAAAATGTTTCCAAACTCCAGATGTCTTGCCTCTTTTTGGCACATGGAATTCAGGTTCGGGATCAAGTTCTGTACCAACATCTTCTTCTTCTTGTTGTTCATCCACATCCATATCCCCAAACTCAGTTGGTAATGTATCTTCATCTCTAAATTCATCTCTACTTTTAGAAACACCAACATTTAACTCTGGCACACTACTGCTCGTAAATACAAGATTTGATGAATTTATAGTAGGTGTACATGACTCACTATGCAACTCTTGTGGATTAGAACTAGAAGGCATGCATGTAATGTAGAAACACAACAATTTTTGTTAATTTTTTATCCTCACTTTAGAATGCAAACAATGTAATTAAAGTATGGGCAATTTAAATAAGAAAATCATATAAATTTGATCACTAAATCAACTATAAAACAAGCCATTGTCTTCACATATGAAAATTTGAATATAAAAATTTGGGGAGATTGAAATCTAAAATGTATAGAGAATAAAAATAGAAGTTTTAACCTTTAATTCTTTGCGAGCCACGATTACTATTGCCTTCCATAACTTGAGCAACACAAGTGAAGTGATTTAAATTTTAACGTTTAAACTTTGAATAATCTAAAATAACGACCAGAAACAGGGAATCAAAATTCAGCATTCACTCTTACTAACGCATGCATAGGTTTTCACCCCTTAGCCATTGCAAGGAGCATACATTGTGCAAATACAATCATACAACATTTTATCCATATAAAGGGTCCATGATAAAGTTCAAGTTCTTATCCATATAAAGGGAACATGATAATTAATTCTACCCAGCCACGCCTAATCTCTTATATTAAAGGGAAAAATTAATTCATCTTTTCTAAAAAACACATATATGCATTAAATAGATTAATCTAAAAAACGAATGCACAAAAAAACTTGCTCATTCGAATATCAAGCAAACATAATTTGTTTACCAGCCAAATATAGCAGAGATCCTTCAGCTGCCTAATGTTATGCCTCCTGTCTTGTTATATTAATTCTTTCATGAACTTTCTCTCTTGTAAACAAAACTTGCAAAAGACCACAGATCTTTCAGAGCAATATCATGTAAAGTTGATCTTCCTTCACCAACGAATCAGCAAAACAAACCTACAAAAGACCATAGATCTTCCTTCACCAATGAATTAGCTGATCTTTCATAACTTTGTTCTACACTTCAGGTACATCATAGCAAATGAAGTTGAAACAGATCTTGGTTTCGCATTGTGATTTTAGATACATCATAGCGAAAGTAATCAAAATAAAAAATAGATTATATAGAAGGAAAAGATATGTTCCAACCAAAATATATACATAATCAATACTATTTAAGAGGCATACAGGCAAGATTGCATACGTTTGTGTCCCCATAAAAATAAATAGGCAACATTGCAAGAACTTACCCAAGCACCCAACGGTGAAACTTCAACTAGCTTGGAGTCACAAACGCACAGTGGAATCAGCTTCAATCTTCTCAACAGGTGCTGACAATGAAGAAAGGTAGAAGGCAGAAGGTCGAAGTTATGCTGGCGTTGGGCTTGAGATGCTATGTCATTAAAGGGTAAGGGAGATTGGGAGAAGGTCGGGAACTTGGTGGGCACTGGGCAGATGTCATGTCGTTGAGGGGTGAGGGAGATGGTCAACGACTAGACGGGCACTAGGCAGATGCTATGTCGTTGTAGGGTGAGGGAGAAGGTCGGCACTGGGTAGATGCTCTGTTGTTGAGGGGTGAGGGGCTGAGTGAGGGCTTTAATTTTATTACCCAAAGAACACCTGAATAGAAGAGGAGTTAGATCAGTGAAATGGGAAATGTCCAAAATGCCACAACTAAAAAGCAATAATTACAAAACTGCCATCAATCTCAATTTACTCGAAACTCGTCGAGTCTACATAGAGAGCACTTGAGCTCGACTCGTTATGTGTCTCGAGTAGCCTGAGATCAGCTCGAGCTACTCGACGAGTCGAGTTGAGTAGCTCTGACTCAGGCCCACCCCTAACCCGTAGTGAAATTACCTACAGCAGAACCCTAGGGTTTCTGACATGGCTAGCCTCTGTGGTCGTGGAAGGGTAGCTCACACCTATAGGGGTAGCTCTTGCAGCCAAGAGTGGTGATAGAGTAGAAATTCATTTTGTAATTTTATTTTGAAAATTATTTTTTAAGGAATGAAAACTAATGCATAAAATGTGTAGGTCATGGAAATTGTCATTAAAATAGAGTTATTTAATTATACGTGTGATGTATCATAATTTGTATGGATGCTGTGGTTGAATTATGGTCTTAGGACACTTGTGGATAGATGCACTTACTTTCGTTTTGGTTTTTATAGGTTGTATTATTTATTCTTCATGGGTTATAAGGGCATAAGCACAAGTTTTATTTTAATTACATAGAATAGGATTCTCTATGGCATGCCATGTGTATTGTAAAAATATGGAAGACATCAAGAGTTGTTGTTCATGTAGTGACTAAAAGTTGGCACCGTTCAAGGTTCTAGAATGTGGTGGGTCCCCTAAAGCCATGAAGACGAAGACAAATGCATTCAAGAAATCTATATGTAATAGTATATGATTTCACGTACTTGTGCATGATCTAATCTTGGCTCAAATTTGATCTAGAAGTTCATAATCCTTCCCTTTTATTTGTCATGGATGTATGAGATGTATGAAAACGGATAATGTGCAAAGTAAAACCTAATTTACATGGACCTAAAAAATTACTCAAACTAATATTAAATTGTAACAGTAAAATATTTGTCAAGGCCTTCCCCTAAGCTCAAAACTCTGAGTGTAGCCTTAGTATGTGATATCATCACATTAGTAGGATTACATTATAAGGGTGCATTTATGACTTTAGGTGCACTGGATGTGACATTTAAAGAATACTATGCTTTTAGAGTAATTAACCATAGGCGGAGTTCAAATCCAGTGAGTTGTTAGTTTGTAGGTGTAGCTTAAATGAACCTAATATGCTAAAAACTGATTAGGTCCATGTAAATTAGGTTATGACAATGACCAAGAGTTAGTGCCCTACATGACGCATTGTTGGGCCATGGGTCGAGAAAAGATTGGACTATGCATGAGATGTGTTGGCAAGAGTTATCAGTCATTATGCCTAGCATGCCAAGAACTAATTACGTGAGGTATGTTATGTCTAATAAGGACCTAATCACCAACTAAGAAAATTTTACCAACTGAGTTTCCATATTCTACTCAAGAGAGTGTAGCATTTAAAAAATCTAGTAGGAGGCTATTTAGATTTAAAGTTGATAATCACAACGATAGCACATGTAACAACTAAACTAGCAAGTGTTGTTCATTTTCCACAATATTATTTTATTTGAGTAATGCTTGCACTTCTTTCAAAACTGCTTGAGACCAATATTGTGACTGGGCCCAACTATGTCAACTAGCTTCAAAATTTGAGAATTGTTCTCAATCTAGAGTGCATTGGATAGGTTTCGGGAGGCTGATATCTCATGAGCCCTTGTTGAGATGGCTAATGAGGAGGAGAAAGCCACTCATAAGAAATAGGGAGAGGGCAATTTGCGGGTTAAGAGTTACATGTTGGTTGCTTTGACTAATGATCTTTAGAGGATCCATGATGGGATAGAGATTGCAAGAGAGACCTTATAGCACTTGCAAGAGTTGTACGGTGAGTAGAGTCGTACTATGAGCAGAGTCGTACAATGAGCAAAATCGTACTACTAGATATGAGATATCAAGCATCTATTTAGGATGCACATGGTAGAGGATGTTGATGTTAGTGAATATGTCCACAAAATGATTTTACTCATCAAGAGGCATGAATCACTAGATTTCATCATATATGCCAATCTATAAATGGATTTAATCCTTCAGCTTTTTTGGACTCCTCATAGTTTATCATTAATTATCATATGAATAATATTGAAAGGACGCTAGCTGGGCTTCTCAATAAGCTGGTGATTGCACAGCAATCCCTGAAGGGAAAAGGAAAGAGGTAGTTCTAGCAGCGTCTAGCTCTTCTAGTGTGACTAAGGAGGGGAAGAAAAATAAGAAGAAACTTGCCATTCCTAAGCCCAGTGGGACTATCAAGAAGGCTAAAAGCTCCTATAGATAAAGGAAAGTATTTCCAATACAGAAAAACTAGGCACTGGAAGAGGAACTACGCTAAGTATCTCAGCTTTAAGAAGGTGTTGGGAGGTAAGAAACTTTATGTTTTCCTACTCCATTAGTGTATCTTCTATTTTTTGGATTTTAGATTCTAGTGCTTCTTTCGACACTTGTACTTCACATTAGGATTTAGTCAGAAGTAGGATGCTTAGAAAGCATGAAGTTGTGATCAAGGTGGAATGGAGTAAGTGTTGCAACCACCGAGATTAGAACCACTACAATGAAACTATTATCAGTCCAAAGTTTAGTCTTGAGGGATTATCATTTATTGCCCAATAAGCTTAAAAACATTATTTTTATTCCTTTATTAATGAAAGAGAATTATGATTTTTCTTTTAAAAGTAATGTGTGCTATATTTATTATTTTAATAAATTGGTTAGCATGGAATCTATAATGAATAGCTTGTATTACTTGAATATGATTGATAGTAATGTGATCAACACCATGTCAAATAAATGTCTAGGGGATGGTTTAAATCCTAAGCACTTGTGGCACCTTAGATTTAACCATGCTAAGGACACAGGGATTAGAAAAGTTGGAGAAAGATGGGCTTATTAGCCCATTGTGAGAAGAACCCTATCTAACTTAAAAACTTTATTTCCTAGGTAAGATGGCTAGAAGTTCATTTAATAGATGTGTCCAAAGGGGTACCGAAGTGTTGGAGTTAGTCCACACTAATGATTGTAGGCCATTTAATGAAATGGTAAGGGGAGGATTTCTCTACCTCATAACCTTTACTGATGAATACTCATGGTATGGTTATGTGTACTTGATGAAATATAAGCATGAAACTTTTGAAAGGTTTAAAGAATTCAAGGCATAAGTAGAAAAGCAAACTGGTAAGCATATCAAAGTACTATGATTAGATTGTAAAGGTGTGTATATGAGTGTTGAGCTTGCTAAGTTCCTCAAGGAGAATGGTCTTGTATCACAATTAATGCCTACAAGAACTCCTCAATTAAATGGCATACTGAACGTAGGAATCAAACTCTGTTGGACGTGGTTCAATCTATGATGAGCTCCACTAATCTATCAGTATCTTTATGGGCATATGCCCTGCTTACTATCATCTATATCTTAAATATGACACCCTCTATGTCTATTCCCTGCACCACACATCAGATGTGTCATGTAAGGAAGCCAGGCCTTAAACATTTAAGGATCTATAGATGCTTGGATTATCATAGAAAGACTAAGATGAAAAAGTTAGAAGTGAAGGTAGTTATGGGCCACTTTGTAGGATGTCCTAGAGACTTTATAGGATATGAGATCTACATACCTGAGGATTATAAGATTATCATAGGATATCATACACATTTTTTTGAAAAAGATTTCATTTGAAAAGGAGGTGTAGATAGAATAATAGTGCCCAAGGAAGTTGAGCACGAGGAACAAAGTAGTGCTTAAGGAAGTTGAGCATGGGAACAAAGTAGTTAGCTTATAACGGATGTTCTTGTTCAAAAGGAACCTTTTGAGATGCAACCATTACGAAGATCAAGAAGAATCTTGTGGGCACCCGAGAGATATAATTATTTCCTAGAGAATGACGAGTTGTTCATAATGGGAGATAATGATCATGGATATAATTCTTCTACCTATGATCAAGCGATGGTAGATAAGGACCCTACTAAGTGGCTAGAGGCTAAGAAATTTGAAATGGATTCAATACAAGTAAACTAGGTACGGACTTTGGTGGATCCATTTGTAGGAATTGTTCCCATTAGATGCAAATAGTCTATGGGAGAAAAATTAGTTCGATTGGTGAGGTAGAGACCTATAAGTCTTAGTTGGTGGCGAAAGGTTATAATCGAAAGAAGGGAATTAACTATGAAAAAACCCTCTCAATGGTAGCTATGCTAAAATTTACTCAAATCCTACTTGCGATAGCCACCCACTTGGATTATGAGATATGGTAGAAGGATGTCAAAATCACATTCCTTAACGGGATGCTTGAGGAGCACATTTATACAGTGCAGCCATGTGGTTTTGAAGTTCAAGACGAATTTCATAAAGTGTGCAAGCTTAAGAGATCCATTTATGACTTTAAGTAAGCGTTAATGAGTAAGAATCTTCGCTTTAATGGTGTAGTCAAATTGTTTGGCTTCATCAAGAATGAAGATCAGCCTTGCATCTACAAAATGGTTAGTGGGAGCATAATAATGTTCCTTATGTTGAATGTGGATGACATACTATTAATAAGGAATGATGTTGGGATGTTAAGCTCAGTCAAGACCTGGTTATCCTAAACTTTCTTCATGCAAGACTTGGGAGAAGAAACTTACATCTTGAGCATTCACATCTATAGAGATAGAGCAAAGAGATTGTTAGTCTCTCTTAAGCCTTTCACATAGACAAAGTATTGAACAGGTTTAGTATGGAAGCTTTTAAGAGAAGATTGCTATCATTCAAGCATGGAATCTATCTCTCGAAATCCATGTGCCCAAAGATAAATAAGAGGAGGAGCATGGAACCTATTTCATATCCTTCAGCTATAGGAAGCTAGATGTATGCAATGCTATGTAGATGGCCAAATATTGACTATGCCATAAGCTTTACGAGTAGGTTTTAGGTGAATCCTAGCAAAGAGCATTGGAATGTTGTCAAGTATATCTTTAAGTACTTGAGAAGAACTAATGATATGGTACTTGTATATGGTAATCTATGAGTAGACTGATGTACCTATTTTGACTTTCTATCAAATGTGGATGATAGAAAGTTTATCTTCGAGTTTATATTGACTCTTAATGGAGGAGCGGTTAGTTGGTAGAATTCCAAACAAAGTACGACTATGGACTCTACCACTGAGTCTGAGTATATCACTGCCTGTGATGTAGCAAAGGAGGCTGTTTGGATTAAAAAGTTCACGACAAAACTCCAAGTTGTTCTAGATGTGGATCAACTATTGTCACTTTATGAAAACAATAGGGTAATTGTACAAGTGAAGAAATTGAGGACTCATTAAAAATCTAAACACATAGAGAGGAGTTACCACATTATTCGAGAAATCATTGGAAGAGGTGATGTAGCCACGTAGAAAATAGCTTTGGCTAATAATATGGCTAACCCACTCACCAAGCTGATAACTCAAGTGCTGCTAGATTGCCATCTTGAGAAGATGGATATTATATACCATAGCAATTGGCATTAGTAGTGTTGGCAGTATAGTGCAAGTGAGAAATTGTTAGTGATATGTCTTTTAACGCTAACAGAAAACAAGGGATACTAGAAGGCATTTGGATGTATATGTACTTTCTTTAATTATTAATAAAATATTAATTTCTATATCAATCTTCTAGCAAGTTTTACATGCATCTAAATCTTGATTGGCACAATGTATAACATTGTGCCCATGTGTCTAAGTTAAGAAGCTTTATTCATAAGGAGTTACGAATATGAACACAAAGTTGTCTTAGTATTCAATCACTAAAATTTGTCCACAAGTCACAAGCACTCTAAAGGGTATTAAAGGTCGGTACGATTTGCACACCTTATATTTATACAGTGTCATGTTGTTTGTATGAGATATTGATAATACATATGTATGGGCTTGCCATAGGGGAATGGGCATTCAGATAATAACTCGTAGAATGAAGCAGACATATAGAGTTTACTCTTGGCTATCAATGTCCTGCTTCGTGATCATGTTAAGTGTGTATAGACATTAGTCCTGAAATGACATGGTTGTCATGTGTGCATGATGGTTAACTTGTCACTAAGGTACTAAAGGCCAGTATCTATCTTAATATGAGATAGGATTATGAGCCCAACGTGATGTTAACCAAATGTAGATATAGACATGCGTGCATTTTGTCCTATGCATTTGGTGTTTAATAAGACTAAATCCCTTAGCCAAGGAAGTGTATAATTGTAAAGAAGTTTTCAATAGAAACATTTGGTTTTATGAGGAAATGCTGATTGGTTATATGATTGAATTTGTGAGTTTAACTAAATCCATAACTCTCACTTGGTTAGGCTAAAATAAGACAAAAGGTCTATACAGCATGGTAGTCACAATTGGAAAGGTTTATTGTGATTTGATTCACTTCATCTTAATTGGATTACGACAAAGGTCGTAGGTTAGACGTTAACCAAGTCCTTCGAGCTATACTTGTTGCTGTTAAGGATGAATTTAGAGAGTCACACATATAAGGTTCGAATGCATTGTGAGTGTTATGCTAATGGGTTGCATATGAGGTTTGAGAAGACTTGTGAAATAATTTATTTAGTTGCAATTAGATTTAATTAAATAAATTGATATTGTATTTGTTAATGATAGGATCATTAATTAGAAGTACAATGGGAATTTAATTTAATTATTGATATTAATAAATTAAATTAATCTCAATAATTAAATTAAATTAATTGAATAATGGGCTTTAATCATTAATAGAAATTAATAATTAAAGAATATATGAGTTGATTTATTAATTATTAATAAATACAAGTTCATGGGCTATTTTAATTAAATGGTCCATATAGAAGGGTCTATGGAGTCTATGCTCCAAACCCTTGTGACATAGCTATTTAAAGGCGTGCTTAAATAGTTCAAGACACACTTTAAGACCCTAAAATATGTGCAACCCCATCGAGCAAGATAGAGCAGCCGCTAGCCACCCTCTTTTGAGCCTTTCATTGTTAAAAGTTCCTTCTTGCCAAAAGAATTTGTTTTAGAGATTCACAAAAAGTGTTTTGTGGAGTGTAGAAGGAGCTTGAGATCATCCTAGCTATGTGGACATACTAAGAATCATATCCAAAACTATGTGGAGACGTTTCAAAGGTACACATTATATTTGTTCTTGTTTTCATGATATCTTGCTTGTGTTACAACAAAAATGAGTGGGATTTGTTTCTATTGCTTTGGCCATGATTGTATGATTTTTATATTCTAATGTTTTGATTTTTATGGGCAAATCCCATGAAAATCTAATAGGTGCAGCTCAGATTATTTCAAAAAGGGGAGAAACGAAGTATACAAAGTTCTTGAGTGGCCTAAATAACACCTTCTTGGTTAACAGTTCATAGCTTTTAAGCCAAAAACCCTTTCCCACATTAGATGAAGCCTATAATGTCATAATGGTGGAGAAAGCACAAAGATCTAACAACTTTCAACCACAAACATGGCTAGGTGCTTTAGGTATGGCTATTGCGGCTAAGAAAAGGGAAAAGAGATCAAACATCTCTTATACTCACTCTGGGAAAACGGGGTATAGAAAAGAGAAATGCTACAAGTTTATTAGCTTCCCCTTAAATTTTAAGATTACAAAATCAAAAGGGAGAAGCTCACAACACACGACAAATCGATGCTTAACTAAACAAAAAGTTGAGTCTAAGGACACTACAAACAAAGGGGAGATGCTACTTACACAGTAACAAATCACGAGGTTGCTGTCATAGCTAGGATCCTAGGGTGTTGCCAAATCTAATGCACTGACTTCACCAAATTAGTAGGTCATTGGTAGTGATCAAGTAGCCTAAATAGCCTATCAAACAATTACAAGCTTTTCAAGTAACCCCCCACAAGAACCCACTTGCTTAACCCTTTATGAACAACAACCAATACATAAGGATTGCTCACCTAGCTCATTCTTTTAAATGGTGGACACTAGGCCATTAATCAATATGTGTAATCATTTGAACCTCTTTTCTTCACATAGACCTGTATTTGATATATTTGTTTGTCTTCCTAATAGTTCCAAAGTCTCGGTAGCACACATTGGCATAATTTACATATCAATCTATTTGAAACTACACAATGTTTTACATTTTCCTTCTTTTTAATACAACCTCCTATTAGTGAGCAAACTGACCCAAGATGAGAATTGTAGGCTACTCTTTGTCTCAAACATGTGCTATATCAAGTCCCATCTCAATGGATGAGGATTGGCATTGTTGAGCAAAGGTAGGGACTCTTCAGCCTACATCAAGAGGCAAGGAAAACTAATTCCACTCGCAACTCAAAAACCAACTTTGAGTCACCTTTTTTCAAAAATGACACCATCGAAACTTCTATTAATTAAGTCTTAGATAGGTTGTTTAATGTATTGCGTTATAGATTGGGACATTTATCACATCATATCATCCATAAAATTCAGATTTCATTACCATTTGTCTAATTTATGGCTAATAAAATTTGTGAAATATGTCCATAGGCTAAACAAAAATGACTTCTCTTTCCCATTCATGAAAAATCTAGTACAGCACCTTTTAGACTTATCCACTTAGATGTTTAAGGGCTATACTCTAAGGCTATAATTGGTGGCTTCCACTTTTTTGTGACAATAGTAGATGACTTCATAAGAGTTAATGCTGATGTTCCATAAATTGGGTCAAACATAGTTCAATGCCAACATCGAAGTTATTAGAACTGACAATGCATCATAACTTATTCTATCTACATTCTTCAATGAAAATGGCATAATCCTCTACAGATCATGTGTTGAAACTCCACAGCAAAATGCTATTGTTGAAAGAAAGCATTAGCTTTTTATATCTATTGCTAGGGCCCTACTTTACTTGGGTTCCTTGTCAATGAGATTTTGAGGTGAATCAGTCGTTGCTGCAACTCACCTCATAAATAGACTCCCCTTTAAAGCTTTGAACTTCAAAACCCATTTTGAATGTTATTTGTTAAAGTCCTTAATTAGTATCATCTCAAGGTCTTTGGTTGCTTAGCATTGGCCTCCACACTTAGAAGACACAGGAGCAAATTTAATCTAAGAAATAGGAGATGCATTTTTCTTAGATATCCTATTGGTGTTAAAGGTTACAAGTTATATAATTTAGATAACCATGGCATCTTCATATCCAGAGATGTAATTTTTTTTGAAAATGCCTTTCCCTTTGATACACAATATGCTTCTATGTTCAATTATCCTAAATAGACTTTTTTTTCACACCTGACATCCTTGATTTGTATATGAGAAATGGCTATGAAAACCATCAACAGAATCTATTGAATGAGCTAAGTGTTGATGATCAGACATCAAACCGACACACCCTTGCACACCACCTATCAAATTCACATCTAAGAATCATGTTTCACAACTTTTAGCCTTAAGAATAGGGATCTTTTGAACCAAATCTGGTCAAGAGATCCACAAAAACAAGAAAGATTACTAAATATTTTGAAGTGTATGACCATAACGTTCCACAACTATTAGAGCCAAATGCACACGTAGATCACCTTATTGCAAACCAACTTAGTATGCATTAGCTCATGCTAAATTATCTCTGCTTCTTAACTACACCGTATCACGTTACTAAGCTAAGCACATATGTTGAGGTAGTGGAGAATTAACATTAGGTAAAGGTAATGAATGAAGAGCTATAAGCTTTGAAAGAAAATGATACCCGGTAGATAATGGAAATCCTTAAAAATCATCACATTGATGGATGCAAATGGGTATGCAAAATCAAACTCAAGTTAGATGGACCAATAGATAGATACATTGCAAGGTTGGTGGCATAGGGTTACACCCATATTGAGGGGTTTGACTATCAAGACACATTTAACTCTATTGTCAAGCAAACCACAATAAAGTTGATCTTTTCTTTGGCAGTAAATTTAGCTAGAAGATATGGCAATTGGACATACACAATGCCTTCCTCAATGAAGACTTAGAGGAAGTGATAACATGCGATTTTTTTCCGTATTTACATCCCATTTTTTTTAAAGTTTTTCATGCATGTGGGCTAAAATGATTCAAATACGATTTCATGCATGAATTATATTAATTAGGAAGATTTGGATGTGCATGAGTGTAGTTTTGGATCCAATTGATCGATTTTGGACATGTTCTACACTTTAATGCAATTTTAGACCTGTATTTTAGTTTTTGCAATTGCAGAAAACCTTGCCATGGCTGTGGGAAGTAAGGATGCAATTGTGAAACTTAACCACAATGTCCACTAGAATTTTCAAAGCCGAATGTCACAGTCTTGGGGAAAAGGTCGTGAGTGCAAAAGCTTGAGTTGCGATAGTGAAGCAGATTGTACAATGCACTAGAAGATGAAGTAGAATGCACTGTGGTTGAGTTCGCAATTACAAGACTAGACAGTACGAGTGTGAATCAGGTATAGTGTGTATTGGACAATGGAACAAAACATGTCATGGATCCTTTAGCAAGAGTGAGAGATATTAGTGTGAGCGTGAAGTGAGGCATTATGAGAGTGAGAATTAAAGCACAGAGTTAATGCAAACCCCTAGCTTAGGTTTGCTACTGTGAAGCACAGTTGGGGAGTGATCCTACATGAAATTTTAAGGGATTTCCCCTTTTTTCACCCATGTAAAGGCCAACCCTAGCCCTTGTGTCTATAAATACTTGTTCTTGCAGTTTTTAGGGAGTCTGTTGCTTAGTTTTACATTTTTAAACACTTCAAAACCTAGAAATAAAAGATTAAAAGGCTTGGAGAAGAAGGAATCCACAACAAGACTTGAAGCACGTTCATCACTCATGCAACATAGAACCTTTAGACTAAGTTTTTTCAACTTTTTCTGTTATTTTGTTTTGGATGATGAACAACATAGAACCTTTAGACTAAGTTTTCCCAACTTTTTCTATTATGTTGTTTTAGATGATAAACGACTTAGTTGTAGTTGTTATTGAATCTATCATGAGTTTCTAAGTTTCTTTCTAGTCACTTGTGTTTGTACTTGGAAAAATATGTAAGCATGTGTTATTGATTAGTTGTCCTTGCTTGAGTTATTTCCAATAGGGTAATTCGAGAGAATATCCTGTAGACGTTAGGATTAATAATCTGTAACTCGTGCCATTAAACTAATAATTAACATAACTAGCATATATAAAAAACCAATATAGCACAAGTGACTACATGCTTCAACTATTGGTACTTCATTCTTTTGATTTTGTGTTGATGTTTTCTGAGTGTTTGCTTTTATTTAGTTATTTTTACTTTCACTACATTCTTGCACCCTAATTAATAAAACCTTAGTTAAATTAATAGATACAAAACCCCTCTTCGTGGATGAGACTCTTGTACTCACTACAATAATAGTTCCTTATAAGTTTAAATTTTAGTGTAGTGACGACATACATCAAATGTTGGTACATTGCTGAGGAGGGTGACGAGTTATATAATAAATCCTTAGAGGATTACTTGATTAGGACAATTTTTAATTGCCTTTTTGTTTTTCTTTGATTCTCTTGTTATTTCTCTTCTCTCTAATTTCTTTTTTTTTTGAATAAAAATTGTTGTTTTCATGGGTTGAATTTTGCATTTGAGACTTCTTGTATCCACTAGAGTAGGAGTGTAGACCTCAATTTCAATCCTAAAATTGCATGGACTCTAGACAGACATAGATCTCTATTCTGGCATCAGTAAGCACTAGAGATAGAGGAAGAAAACCCACCACTAGCACCACCACAGCAAGCCTAACTTCCAACTCTACCAAACCATTGGGCTATTAGGGACTACGTTCAATTGGCGATGAACCTGTATATGATTGGCATTGTTAAACCACTGATGAATGCCAATAACTTTAAATTGAAGCTTTTACTAATTAACATGGTGCAATTGAACTAATTTAGTGGAGCCCCATATGAAGACACTAATACCCATCTAGTTTTCTTCCTTAAACTTAGTGATACTATCAAATTTAATGGTGTTTTTGATGATGTGATTAAACTAAGACTTTTTCCTTTTGCTCTCAGGGACTAAGCGGGGCAATGGCTAAAATCATTACCACTTGGGAGCATTGTCACTTGGAAAGACATGGTCAATAAATTCTTAGCAAAGTGTTTCCCATTTACAAAGACTGCACAACTTAGATTGGAAATAGGGATTTTTAAATAGGTGGGGTCTCAGACATTTCTAGAAGTGTGGAAAAGATTTAAAGAGCTTTTCAAAAATACCCGTAGCATGGCTACCCACTATAGATGCAAGTATAAACTTTTTATAGTTGGATTTCTGGACAATTATGCACTATTTTAGATGTAGCCATAGTGAGAGCTCTTATGGTCAAAGTGCCTAAGGATGCTTAGGCCTTGATAGAGGAGATGGCATCAAACGCTTACTAGTGGTCATTTGAGAGATCCACAACACGCAGTGATGGTTCTCATAGCAAAAGTGGAGCTTTTGTCGAACAAGATAATGTTGTGGTAAGTAATACCTACAATCCATGCTAGTGAAATCACCCAAACCTTTTTTGGAGAAACTCACAGAATCTGTCAGGCTTTTAAGCGCCATACCCATTACAAGAGACAAAGCAGTAGTCACTAGAGGATGTAGTGATAAACCTTGCAATGTCAACTTATAAAATGATAGGTAACTTTGCAAAAACTACGCAAGACTATATGACTTAAACTGATACTCTCTTACAAAAGTAGCGAGCATCCATTAGGAAGTTAGTAGTGTAAGTGGGCCAAAAGAGATAACAAACCAGCCAACAAGTACACTCCCTAGCACAACTAAGAACAATCCTATTAAACATGTCAAAAAAGTGTAGGTAGTGGAAGACAAGGCTGAAGAAGTGCTAGCACACCAAGTAAAAGGCAAAAAAGAGCAAGACACATAAACAAAAGCGAAGGAAGAAGAGGAGAAAACTAAGCCAGCACCATACAAGAAAAAAATTCTATACCCTTAGAGGCTAATTTCAGCAAAGGCAAAGGAGCATATATGTAAGCTTTTAAGTAATTTTGAAAATTAAATATCAATCCTCCTTTGGTTGCTTGCAAAGATAAAAAAAACCTAAGTGTTATCAGTGTCTACAAGATGTATCAAGTAGGAAGAAAAAGTTAGGAGACTTGAAAGATAACCTGGATAGGCCAAATCTGCTACCACCCAAGCTTGAAGACTCAGGGAGTTTTTCAATCTCTTGTACTATAGGAAGCACCTTATTTAATAATGTATTATGTGATTTAGGTACTAATGTGAATGTAATGTCTCTTTCTACTTTTTAGGCACTAGGTCTGGAATTAGTGAAGCACACACAAATGAAAATCAAGCTAGCAAATAGGTCCATGACAAGGCCGCTTGGACTGGTGGAGAATGTAATGATTAAGGTAAGTGATTTTATTCTGTCCATGGATTTTATTATGTTAGATGTGGAGGATGAGAAGGAGCACAACCTTATCTTAGGATACCCTTTTTTACCTATCATCAAAGCTATTATAGACATGGAAAAGAGTAGCTTGACACTGCATGTGGTTCTTGAAAAGATAACATTCTTTACATACTCAACACTCTTAGTCACTCACACACAAAAGAAAGAAGAAGATGTTTTAATGTTGCTTAAGGTTAAAAATTTTAATAGCAAGTTTATTAATGAAGCAAATGTAAAAGAGAGTGAGGTGTAGGTACCAGATGGGAAGAAAGATCCAAGCGTGGAGGAGGCATCAAAAGAGATAAAGGAGAAGGTAAGGTTGGTGAGAAAAGGAAAATGAAAAGTAGGAAGAACAAACAAGGAAAGTGCAGCTCATGGGGCTTGTAGATCCCCTAACATTTCAAGTCAACCACCCTAAACCATGAGCATATTTTCGGGCTGCAGATAATAAATACAACGCTTCTTAGTAAGCAACCAAGCTATCATTACTACTTTTACTCATTTTGTTTTGTGTTTTGTTATTTTTATGTATTGCATGGAGAACATTTTGCAATTTGACCTTGGTGTAGGAATGCAAATGAGCGAAGACAAAAGTGCATGGTGCAAGTCATAGACGAAGAAGGAGAACATGCGTCTCCCCACTAGGTTGTCTCATTTCTTGTTACTTAGCTTTATTTGTGTGATCTAGCATTTGATATGGGCAAAAAAATAAGTGTGACGGTGGGCATAAACATAGGAGATGGAGAAAATTGTGATGAATCTAATATCAATGCAGAAATCTTATGCATGTAATTATGTGGTCTATATAATTAAATTGATAGTATGAACATACTATGAAATTTGTGGCCATTTTACTTGATTTATTTTGAAATTCTTGCGGAAAAGTTTTGTTGCTTGGTTTCTTAGTTGTTCTTGAGAATGGCATGCTAGCCAATTGTTGGAAATACGATTCCTACTTTATTAAGCACAAAAATCTTCACTTTCAATTGGTAGATTGTTTGAGAAGTGCTGTGGTGAGGATATGATAATTGAATTAGGGATCTAAGTCTTACCTTAGGTATTGGAAAATTCTCTAGAGAATAAGTGAAATTAATAGAAAACAAGGGAGAGTGAGGACTAAAAAATTGAGTGAAAGATTAAAAAAAGAAAAAAAATTTGAATGTGAGCATGGGAAAATTTTTTTCTAACCTATTGGTTGGAGCAACTGAGTAATCGGGAATGTGCAGAAACCTCTGTTGTCTCTTGCATAAAAAGGTAGCTCGATCATGACTATGCAAAGCATTTTAATTTGTAGGTTGATTAACTAGGGTTGTGCAATAACTCTCGTTCACTCTCACATAAAAAAACTCTTAACTACTTAAGCTAACAAAATAATGAAAAAATAAGTGTGGGAGAATGAGAAAGGAAACATAAACTAGCCCACACTAGTCCTCAAGTTTTTAAAGATGTTACTTAAACTTATTCAAACAAAGATGAGTTGATACTTGGAGTAAGCTGTCCTTAATTTAATTGTCTATGAATTTCTATAGAATCATCAAGTGGTTGAGGTAATTAGGGGCTAAAGAGAGACACACACGCACGTGCAGGAATTTACGCTGGAGATACTAGGATTAAAAATGCTACAATCTTGAATGATTGTTGAACAGTGTTACTTGTGTACATTTGATTTCTAAAATTAAGAAAGGTGGCCAAATTTATGGTTTTCATGAGTTCATGCATAAAAATGATTAAAGAAGAAAGTGTTTTATTAAGGAAAACCAAACAAGTGTGGGGGTGTGATAACATGTGATTTTATAGTATATTTGAATTCTGTTTGTATTTAATTTTCACATGCATATCATCCAAAATAATTAAAATATGTTTTAATTTATGAATTATATTAATTACGGTGATTGGGACGTCCATCAGTGTAGTTTGGAGCTAAGTGATTGAGTTTGGAACAATTTTGGGTCTCCATTTTTGGTTTACAACTTGGAAAACGTAGCTGCGGTTGTAGGAAGTAAGGATGCAATTGTGAAACTCAAACATGGTATCTACTAGAGTGTTAATAGGCGAATGTCACAATTGCGGGAAAGAGGGTCACAAGTGCAAGAGCTTGAGTTGCAACAGTGAAGTAAACCATGGAATTCATGAGAAGATGAAGTAGAATGTACCGTGGTTGAGTTCTTGACCACGGTGAGGAAGGGCATGACCGTGAGACTAGGCAATGCGAGTGTGAATTGGGGCATAGTGTGTACTAGACGATGGAGCAAAAAATGTCATAGATTCCTTTGTGAGAGTGAGAGATACTAGTGCGAGTGAAGAGTGAGGCATTGCAAGAGTGAGAATTGAGATGTAGAGTTTATGCAAACCCATGCCCGGATTCGTAGGTGCTACAAAGGACATTGGGATTGTCGGGCTTAGGTTCGCAATTGCGAAGCGTAGTTATGGAGTGATCCTGCATGAAATTTTAAGGGTTTTATTTGTCTTTGCACGTATGTAAACACTAACCTATCCCTTATGACTATAAATACTTGATCTCCACAATTTTTAGAGAGTTTCTAACTTAGTTTTACATTTTGAAACACTTAGAAATTTAGAGATACAAGATTAAGAGGCTTGGAGAAAGAGGAATCCACATTAAAGTTTGAAGCATGTTCATTACGGACGCAACACACTACCTTTAGACTAAGTTTTTCCAATGTTGTTTTACATGATGAACAACTTAGTTATGATTTTCATTAAATTTATCATGAGATTCCAAGTTTCTTTCTAGTCGCTTTATTTATGATTAGTGAAATATGGATGCATGTGTTATTGATTAACTATCCTTGCTTGAGTTATTCTCAATTGAGTAATTAGATAGTAATTGGTAGAATTGGCCAATTTAGTAATTAATTTGTAGCAATGTCAAAAAATAATGAAAGTGAAACTCATGTGCTCAATTTACAAATTGTAAACCTTAATTCAGTGGGAATAATAGAAGAGAAACCATAGGATTAGTGCGAATAACATTGTTAATCACCAAGCTTGATTACTTGACTCAATTTACCAAGCAAACACCTATGAGAATATTAAGTCAAAACTATAAGAGAATTCAGGAGAATATCCTATAGATGTTAGGTTTAAGAATCCATAACCAATGCAATTAAACTAAGAATTAATATAAGTATAATACATAGAAAACCAATACAACACAAGTTTCCATACGCTTCAACTATTAGTACTTCATCCCCTTGATTTTGTAGTGTTGTTTTTTGAGTGCTTGTTTTCATTTAGTTATTTTTACTTTCATTATATTCTTACAGCCTAACTAATAAAACTTTAATTAAATCGATAGATACAAAACTTCTCTTCGTGGACATGACACATATACTCACCACAGTGAAATTTTTAATAAATTTAAATTTTGATATGATGATGACACGCATCAGAAGTAAGTGTACATGGCTATTCCATAAGGGTACAAACTAAAGAATGATAGAAAAGGTGATGATTTCAAGGTAAAGGTATGCAAATTAAAGAGAGCATTATACAGTTTAAAATTAGCATCTAGGCAATAGATCACTAAGTTGATAGAGGGACTATGTTAGATTGGATTTACACAATTTAAGGCTAACCATTCACTCTTCATCGAAGATATTGCAAGAGAGGAGAAACTCTACTTATGTATGTAGATGACATAATACTAGGATGAAGTTGCCAAGAAGAGATACATGTAATAATGAAATAGTTAAGCTCTAAGTTCAAATTGAGAGACTCGGGAGTCCAAAGGTATTTTTTGGGAGTTGAAGTAGCAAGATCAAAGGAAGGAATCATGCTGTGCAAGAAAAAATATTGTCTTAACCTGTTGAATGAAGTCAACCATCATTTGAACATTAATGGAAAGGATGTACTAGAAAATGGAGGTTCATATGCAAGCTAATATAATTGACCTTCACAAGCTCATATATCACATACTTTGTCTAGTTGTCATCTCAATTTATGAGTTAAGCAAAAAAGACATACATGCAAGAAGCCTTTAGAGTGCTCAGATATCTCAAAAATGAGCCTTGAAACGTTATCATGTTACATAATAATATTGGGCTGCAACTCCAAGGTTATGTAGACGGTGATTGGGAGAGATGCCATGACTTTAGGAAATCTATGATAGACTTCTGTATCTTTCTTCGGGGCATGCTTGTCAGCTAGAAATGGAAGAAACAATGAGTGGTAGCTAGGAGCTCAAGTGAGGCAGAGTACAGAGGGCTTGCTTCCTGTGCTCGTGAAGTGATTTGGCTGAAGAACTTGTTGGAGTGCATCACAATTGATCTTGTGATTGTTTTGTGACAATCAAAGTGCATTTCAATTTGAAAAAACCTCACATATCACAAAACGATGAAGCATTTTGATATGCATATACACTTCATTAAAGAGAAGATTCAAGAAGGAAGCTTTGAAGTCGAACATTTAAGTACTGGCGAGCTATGCAGTGCACAACTTAATCAAGTATTAAGTAAGATGAGTATGAAAAATATTTATACTCATCTTGAGAGGGAGTGTCTAAAGGAATGCAGCAACAAGATAGCACCTTTGGCCAGCCGAGAAGAACAGTGACGTGAGTCTACTGATATAGACAGCTTATTTGGCACATCTAATTTGTTATTGGTTGGTTAGTCAGTTTTATTCATTAGTTGGTTAGTGAATCAACTGTATATAGTAGTTAACCCAACAGTGGACAAGGATTCTTGAAGCTACTAAACCGAAGACCTTCAATCCTGAATGGAACCCCAATTGAATTCTAGTTTTCTCATTTCTCTTCGTCTATGATTTCTGTTAATAACGTGTTTCTCATTTTTCATATGAATCTTGATCTTAATCAGCAGTGATCTACCACTTCGATTTCGTTTTGGATGCTGAACGAACTGAACACCGAGCTGCAAGTACGATAGTGGAATTGACTCGTCAACACCCGTGGAGTAGGGTGACCGTGGGAAGTGATTGTCTGCAACTGGCAACCAAGGTCACAACACAAGAAGATGAGCTTCCTGGCACCTGATCTTAATCGCATGATATTCAAGTTCTGATGAAGAGACTTAAATAATATCTCCCCTTTCGTTGACCGCTGCTTTACTTGCTAGACAAGCCTTACAAGATGGTGCTTGCTAGGCGGATCCTCCTTATCTCGTTAAAGCAGTTCTGCTTGTTGATGCTTAACAAAAAAAATAAATGTTTCATTTTCTTGATTTTTTCAGAACGGGTAAATGCATCATTAAGCTTTCATAATTTTCACATTACTCAAGATGAATGTGTCCCAAAATTGCACTCCAAAGGTATTTTGGCATAATGGAAACTGAACACATTGATAATCTTTGAAGTAATGTTGAACATGAGAGGTGGTTTTTGATTTTTTTTTCTTTTTTTATTCCTTGTTTAAGTACTTAAAAAGAAGCTTTTGTTTAGTTCTCCACCACTCAAAAATTTACATACCCGAAACATCTTTTCAGTTATGCAAAAATAATACACACACACACAAACACACACAAACACACACAAACACAAACAATATTCAGAATCAAGTCACTGTTTATATATTTTCTCTTAGAGGTGGTTAGATAAATTTCCACTTTTGTTTTTACGAAAAAATTCAAGGTTAGAAACTAAAGGATTTAATGATTATCATGGCAACAGGAGTTCAAGACTTACTATCTGGAGTAAATTTCCTTTTGTTCTTTTTATTTTTGTTGTTCTTGAATTTTAAATTTGTGATGAATAAAATGATCTGTATGCTATTTTGTATATCATGAGTAATTAATTTAATTCTTCCAGTATCTTGTAATTGCATGTTTAATTCAATAGTTTCAAGTTTTTTGCTTGATTTCTATTATTTTTTTCACATTTGTGTGTTCAATGCTTTCTAAGTCTTGATCATGCTTAAATTAATTAATTTATTTAAGAAAATAGCGAAAGTAAAATTCTTATATTAGAGCTAACAAACAAGAACACATAATTCAAGAAAATGATTTAAAATATCCTAATTGTGCGCGAATTATATGTTATTTACATAATTTAAATTCTCATTTTAAATAATTACATTTTACTTAAAAAATACATTGATTGTTTGGTTGTGAAGTCTTATTAGTGTAGAAGATAACTTGCTAAAGAATTTACTAATAATATATAGAACATAAGACATTAGACTAATTATTAATAATAGAAATCAAAATTTAATTTTACACAAAATACAATATTCGTTTTCTTTTTAACAAACGTTGCGTAATGAAATTAATTTCCGATTACCACAAGCAACTAGCACTTTTTATCATGTCAAAAATATGATGAACTTATTAAAATATTTCAAATATCAAAATTTTCAAATCACAGCGTCAGAAATATATTTGGGCATTGTACAGCGCACCAAATTAATTATCAAGGTATGGAGTATCATAATATTTCAAAATTTTGTAGAATACATTAAACAACTGTCATATAAAGTATCCATACAAGGCTAGGAATTAAAAATATACATTCAAATTATTTATTTCCTTTATAACAATTGCCAGTTGGCATTGGCTGGTTCAAAATTAAGTCAGATATAAAAATTGATAAATTATTAATAAATAAACAAAAGAAATAAACGAAATCTACTTTAGCATTATTTAATTAAATTATTGATGATTGTACTCAGGCTATATTTTTAAAATTGATTTACCATTAAATAATTATGGAAAAGGCATCATTCTTGTCTAAAACTACTTTACTAAATTATTATAATATTTGGGGTTTTTAAATTTATGACAGGAACTTGTATAAAATTATATATATAGTAAGTTAATAAGGACGAGTTTTTAATATATATAAGTGTCATCTTGCATGTGGGGTCCATTCCTTTGCGCCTTAGTCAATACTTTTGGTCCCATATTCGAAGCTTTATATTTTAAAAATAATTAATGTCATTGGACAATGTAGAAATTACTGCCTTTCTAACGTATTATCTCATTTTTCAATTCTGAAATTTGAATAAATATTTAATTATTGATTAGATCTTACGACTATATACAACGCAAATGAAAAAATGAATTGATAAAATTTTCATTTGCAAGCCAATTTTGATTGTCTTGACAGCTTCGAACCAAAAATGGAGATAGAGAGGAGACGAAAATAAGAATGATTGAACTAATTAAGTCCAGTGGAACCGATAAATTAGTTGAACCAGTTGAGTGAATTGAACCAATAAACTAGTATGTTATCTGATTTTATATTTTGACAACATTTCTACTTCTGTGTGTTCATGAATTAATTATTGTGGAAATTACGAGTGAAATATGCCTAATTCTAAAGCCAACGGGAGATTAAAAAAATAATAGCATCCTTCTTTTCCTAATTGAGTATTAGTCGAATAATTAATGGTTTTAATGAGTATCTTTAAGTTTAAGATAATAAACTTTTATGAATATTTATTTTTTTCAAAGACTTAGTTGTTAATTTAGGAATAAATATGCACTTTTCTTTTGCTTTGATCATTTGAATTTTCTATCTGCGTATTATCATTTTATATCAATTTTTAGGGACATTTAACCAAAAAGACATATTCAAAGGTAATCAAAAATGGGAACTTATTTGACATCATGTTAGTCCATCAATGTGCAAAACTCGAGATATAATGTTGTTACGTACGTAAATGAAATCATTCTAAATGAACTTGACCACGAAGAGAACGTTCAATCACCAAAAACATTAAAAAAAAATAAACGTGAGTGTTGAAACACTGGAGTCACCTGTTGTGAAATTAATGAGGAACAAAGAAAGGGATTTTTTTTTTCTTAACAAAATATCAATTTTGAAATCTTAGATCCCGAAATTAAGCTATTTCGGTTAAAAAAGGAAGCCAAAAATCTCAATTCTGGGGTCTTGAATCCCGGAACTGACCAACATGAAAAAATAAAAAAATAATCTTAATTCCGAGATCTAGGATCTCGGAAGTACACTGAAAATTTCAAAAAACATAAAATAATCCTGACCTTCGCAGTTAGACCCCAAAAAGACAAGAAAAAAAAAACCATTTTTGTTAGCATTAACAATTTAGTGCACTAAGTCAAGATAATTGTTAACTGAATGGTTCAGTTAATTTTAACTTTTAATGCGTTAAATCAGCATTAAGACAGGAATAAATGTTAATAATTCTTCATCAGTCTTATCCCTAAACTATTAAAATTAGGTTATTAAACAAATTTTGTATGGAATTATTGGTTGAACAAATAGATGTAATTACAGAAAAGTAATTACATTTGCAAATTCTATATATAAAATAAAGGTGGAAAATCTTACATCCACAACAATCACCAACCAACAATATGTGATCACACAAGTACCAAACCAACAATATTTGCAACAACAATTTAAGCACCACACCAGACAATTATAGTGAAGCAACGCAACACTGTTACAAGCAAACGAAACAACATTCACAGCTCACAAAGTAGCAGAACAAATTATTTCTAGTTTGATTCTTACACATTTCGAGTTGGTTGCAAAATTTAACTTACACAGCAGCATTTTGGTGCAATTTCTAAATTTTGTAGATATATTGTTAAGATGTGAAGAAAATTGTGAAAAGTAGAGCAAAAACCCTGAAAATAATTCATGAAAATTTAGAAAAATGAATTTTGCAGGATAAATTTTTTGAAACTTGTAGAAATTATGAAAATGTAGAACAAAATAATTACTAAAACAGTGGAATTGAGATCTAAAGGAGAAGATAAGAATACTCTTCAGATCTAGAAAATAGTAAAAATATAGAGATAAAAATTATGAAATATTATTTATAAACATGAAAAAAATAGTAAAAAATCTTTAGATCTGGAAAATTACGAAATTTTAGGTTTAAAAGTCGGTAAAAATTATAAATCAATTAGGAAAAATCTTTCATGCAAAACAGAAGTGAAATGTTGTAGAAGATTCTAAAGATATGGGAATAACGACTAGTAAAATATGATAATGGAAAAAAATAAAAAAAAAAGACGCATGTAGACAAATTGAAAACGATTGATGACGTGAATGTTGGCCATTGGTGCCGTCCCCGCTTTTCGACCACGAATAAGCTCTTGATTGTGGCCTTTTGCTATGCGGCACTCTTGCTGGGGGCGGAGGAGCAAAAATGGGAGAGGGACGGACGGAGAAAGGGAGAGAGAGAGAGGTGCACTGGACCGTTAGAGAGATCGCCGACGGTCAGTTGATAAGAAAGAACGTGTGTTTGTGTGTGTGTTAGAGAGAGAGAGAGAGAGAGCACTGCTGTGAGTGTGTGTTTCAGGCGTCGTATGTTACGGGGAGAAGAGGGCTTGGGCTTGGTGGGAGGGGGTTGACGCGGGTGGTTTGTTATTGTGGATGTTGTTGTTATTATAATATTAATTTAATTCATATGTTATTTTATTCCATGATGAAAAGTAAAATTAAATTGTAAAATATTTTATAGTTTAATTTATATTTTATGTAATTCTATTATCGAATGTGAAATTAAATTAAAAATATGTTATAATTTATGTTTAATTTCATTATATAATTGTATGTGGAATTAAATTGTAAAATATGTTGATGTTCTATGTAAATATGAATGGTATGAGCAATACTTGAATTTTTTGGTTTGTGTAATACATGAGCAAATATGCCATGAGTATATATGGAAAACAAATTCTAGAAAAATAGAGTTGAGTGTCATTGCGTATGAATTGTTTGTTTGATATAATAAAGTATTAAAAATAACCTAATTGTGTGGGTCCAATGGTTAAAAAAATGAGAGTTCTTTTTTATGAAAATTTATGCATTATTTGTTATTGTTGGTTGGTTGTTGAAATACTACCGAATTTGGAAGTTTTGTATTCTTGATTAAATTTTAATTTCCATTTGCTTATTTGTGAGCTATTGAACCTAAGTTGATATTTTTTTGTAAAGAAATTTCAATTGGAGGAGAGTATGTATAAATTGGACTATACTAGGGTGGTCATATCCCATAGGGAGTGAATTTTGAGAGATATGATCGACAAGCACAAGGTACGAATATTATCACCTGCAATGTTAGGTTACTTCGACTATTTGCAAGAGTGTACCAATTGAAAGATATTGATAATGATCGTTGTGGGCTAATAGTGTATATCCCATTTGTGCTTAGCCATGGTCATGAGCCTTAGAGAACAATTTTACTATAGCTCAATATGAAGGTAAATCTGAGGTTTTTTTTTTAAAATCCCGTGCATGGATTTCACCTCCTCAAGGTATTTGGGGAGTTCGAGGCCCTAACATTCAACGCTATGGATCAAAGTCATTTAGATTTGGAGGATACTACATTGCACTAGTCTTGCCCTGCAAATGAGAATAAGAATGAGCATGAAAATACTTCACTAGCAGTCATATAAGCATTTTTACGAATAGGAGTTGACGATAATACAGAGGTGCATGAATGCAATGTAAGAACTAGCTATAATGCTTTGCAAACAAAGAGACATGAGGAAGGCAATGTACAACTAGAACTATAGGTTAACCCATCAGGTGCAAATGGCCATAGTTTTGGACAAGCCTGGAGAGCCATAGATACCCCGCTATATAGTGATACTAGAGATGGTGACAAGGGTAAAGACAAGGACACAGTTGCCGCAACATGTTCGGAGTCATATACGTGGTTAGATGAAACAAGTCCATCTAGTTAACTACATGTGCCAGGTGGCGCAATGTCATCATGATACCTATCATTTAAGTTCTTATAGTATGTACCCGGTGACTATGACCAATAAACTATAGATATTCTTTCAAGTACATGGGGTCGATTCTACAAGGAGGATAGTGGAGAGTTACTCGTAGTGATGAACTTTAGAGACAAGATCATGTTATTGCGGCTGTTAAGGAGTACTCATTTAGCGTAACTCAGTGTGAATACAAAGCCACGAAAAGCACACTTGAGATCTAGAAAGTGAAAAGAAAACATAGCATCGTGAAAAGCAATGTAAGTGTGGATTGGAGGCTATATTAAAACCTAGGATGGGGTTATGGAAGTTTATCAAGTACAAGGGTCCACACACCTATTTCTATTTTCCTAACTCGATATCAATACAACATAGAAATTTGAACAATAGCATAGCTTTTTGTGGGAATGATCCATTGAAACCTGTCATACGAGATGAAATTTTAGATGTAGATAGTGAAAGATAGATACGGATTTGAAATTTCTTATGCGAAAGCTTGGCATGGGTTAAAGTAAGCTTTAGAGATGATTAATGGGATGTAGAAGAGTTTAGTTCAAAAGTTGCTTGTGTATATAGTTGTGCTTCAAAAGTATAGCGACATCGAGAGAGGCATACGACCCCAATACATAATGGGATTTGTTTTATGAACTTTCAAATTGTGCAGGGATGGGTTTCAACACTATCATAGTATCATTAATGTGGACAGGACATATTTATATCATAAGCATAAGATGCTCATTGTAGTGGCCTTAAATGTAATCCACAAGATATTGCCCTTAGCAGTTACCATTATCACGTAGGTGAGCTCAGACTTTTAGCACTAGTTCCTTAGTTTAAGGAACAGATATATGGTGTGGGGATAGGATTACACTTGTTTGATATCCAACTGCCATGCTACTTTGCTTGCTGCTATGGAAAGGATTCTTGACTTCCAGCTTCCTTGCAAGGTTAATTATTTCTATTTGAAGCACATGTGTGGAAATTTCAGTAAGGCTCTCACGAACTAGGCTTTGAAAAACTTATATATTAGAGGATAGGCTAAGAGCATGAGAAAATCAAGTTTAATAAGTACATGTCTGAGATAAACATAATAAATCCATATGAATAAAATTGGTTAGTGGCGATTAACCCTTCGAAGTGGGTTAGTGCACATAACAAAGGATGGCGAGGTGGGATATAGACAACCAACATCTCAAAGTCCCTAAATGGAGTGGTGAAAGGTGCACAATAGATCTTTTTTACATCAATTGTCTAGCTTATGTTTGAGCATGTCATTGTATTTTTATTGGATAGGTTTACCACGACCATGACGCGAAGGTTGAGGTTCGAGACTGGCCCACATGGCCTACAAAGATATACAGGGATGCGCAGTGAGAGTCAATTAGACACACTTCACAGCTGATTGACTAGAGAACCTTTTCAGCAAGTGTGTGCATGATATACCATGAGGATCATCATGAGAACAATTATTTTGTGAGGACTATAGGATAGGAATGCAATTGCTTGCATCTGAGATTCCTTGCTCGCATGTGGTGCATGTTTGTCGAATGTATTGATTGAATCCCAAAAAACTTGTGAGCTGTTAATACACTATTGACTAGTGAATGAATACATACACAAGACAGTGAGAAGTTGAATGGAGTGAGGAGTATTAAGACTCTGCACCATTTGCACTAAATCCCAAAGTAGAGCATGATGGAATCGAACAACATGCATGCTTAATGAGATGGATTATGGTCAAGTGCAAGCTAGGCAGTGGGTGTAGCATGGAGAGGTTGAGCATTGAGTTCACTAATTGTAACGTTCTTCATATTTTCATATGATGTAATATTTTTTTGTTCTTAGTGACTGTGTATGGACCTTGTCTGATTCTATTTATACATTTAAGTTGGCCATATTTTCATCAATCTTAACATTCTCATCTTGGTCATCGTCATCATTCGCATCAAATTCTTTAGACACACTGTAGGACCAAAATTGAGCACTTGGATTATGCGGCCTTTATTTTTCATTTCCAACAAGTTCAAAATTAAACTATTGAATTAGCACCCCATTATATCTATAACTTTTTATTCTTTATATAATTTTCACATAAGTCAAACAATTGAATTAAATACATATAACTTATATTTTACATGATATTAAGTCAATTCAAAATGTTGTTAATAATATATAAGTAACTAAGTGCTCTAGAATTGACTTATATTGTTAAAAACATAGTATAGATAACATGAACACACCTACAACATATATATATATATAGACACACACACACTATAGCAATTAATAATTACTCCAAAATATTTTAGAACACGAGCAATCATAATGACATAACCTAATTTATAAGTAAAATTTCGAAAACAAAAAATGTTTAAAATGGAATAGTAAAATATTCATTAAGCAAACTATTTTAGCATGCTTTTAATTAATTCAACTTTACTCGATTATCAAGATGTCCATTGACTTTCACATGCACTCTGACCTAATTGATGGATCCCTGCTTTGCTTGCAACAGGAGCACTGTTTAGAAGACTTGTGGGTGGGATAGATTGAGGTGTCAATATCATTGACCATATTTGATAGCTAATAGATTAGATTTAGGCTGGTTGATCATCTAGACTTAGTCATTCTACACAGCATTAGATTTTTTATGTCTACAAATGTGGCACATTTCTATTAGATCATCATTGCATTACGGTTCTAGGAGATGCATACATTTCATTTTGTGTCAGGTGAGGTGATGGTTACTTTAGAGGATGTAGCGCTTATATGGCATTGGTCCATCATTAGAGAGTCATTAATAGGGACATTGATAGGGGCACCTATGAGGATTGGCTGGAGATGTGCATTTTAGGCTTAGGGTGGTGGCTACAGTAGGGCAGTTTGAGGGTGCCACTATTAGCCTTAGAAGTCTTGGAACATACCTCAAGGATCACCCTCTACATGATCGTAGTATAGTTAGAGGTAGAGCAATAGGCACATAAGTTTGCGATACTTATGATGGTTGGCACCATGTTCCCTGATTCCTTGGTGAATTGGGCGAGCTTGTTATTCCCACATCATCATCTAGAATGGGATTGTGCATTCTCATGGACTTGGGGCAATATAGTTCTAGCTAATCTTTATCAAAGGTTGTGTGCTACATCCTAGCAAGGGAGGTCAACGATTATTGGTCCTCTTTTACCATAATAGGTATGTGTGTACATATCCACTTGCATGGTTATTGCTTATTACATCTTTTAATTTATAATAATTCGTAATCTATTTGCACAATCATTGTTTCCGATATGGCATGGTGCGTCCTTAGCTTGGGTTATTCCACATAAAGGCCTTGCACTGTTAATTATATCTTACAGTCCCACGTACTCGCTATTAGACGTATGTGTCAACTTATTTTAATTTGATTGATTTTGATGCCTTAGTTTAATGATGACATGAATTTAAAATCTACAGGTGGTTAAGCAATAGGTATCAATGAATAGAAATTGAGAGTAATAGCATATACATTATTCAAGAGATTTTAGACTTTGAGGTGTGGGCCTAGGTATGTTAGTATCTTCGGTTCACTACTAGTTAACCTTACATGCATCAAATAAGGTGTCTAATATTATGACATTATGCATTTGTCTAGTTTGTGTGGTGAGTGGTGTGTCTCATTATCGGTGTCAACAGAACGTGAGATATGGACATATAGTGGACTACTAATATTTTATGATGTCGTCGAGATATACTGAGTAGATCGGGTGCTACGATAGTTTGGGATTATGCAAATTATTCTAAATGATCCTCAAATTCAAGAGGATAGCCTACATGCTATTGATTGAAAAGTACATGTGGCAAGGACAAGTTAGAATTATTCAAGGTGCACATTACGACAACTACATAACCTACATCATGTAGAGGTACCATAAGTGGTATCATCGTATCACTAGATGTGTTAGGAGTCCCATTTCCATGTTCATTAACACTAGATTTTAACCAAGAGATGGAGGCTGGACTAAGTACGTGGTATGTAACTATTTATTTCTTTATAATTCTATAAGAGCATGCATTGATTCTTAACATTTTATCATTACTCTAGGTCCTTCAGTTGTGGCGGTTCATACCGCCCTGAGACATTAGCATAGTGGAGGACATGGCGAGGACTATATGACCAATTCATTTGGTGGATACATCTAAGTGGATGCTTTAACCCCATTTGCGCTCGCACAAGAGATGCCCCTTTCTTTCTACCACCTAGCCCTAGCATGTTTGGCACATCATAGCATCCGACTAACATCTACATTCTCTAGACTTATATTTACCTTCCCTGCATACACCTTTTACATATATGTAACAGAGTACATAGTGAGGCATCACCAAAGCAATATTATGATACGCAAGAGTCCTATATGTGGGTGTTCGATGCGTCGCTTGTCCCACAAGGTCACAAGTTCTCACACTCAGAGAAGTAGGATGACCACGTGTTCATGTAGTACAATGCATCAAAGCAGGATGTGGTTGATGTGCATGCGGATGACCAGGCTCTTATGAGACATTGTCATGTAGTGCATCACCCCAAATGTGGGATGTCAGCAGAAGAGAGCTCATACTTTGTCATGCATAGTTGTAGCTAGGGTTTTTTACCTTGTTAATATTTGTTATAAAATTCTTCGTTGTGTACCATAAAATTTCAATTTTAATACATTTCACAAATTTTAGTATTCATCATGCATGTGCCCCCCCCCCCAAATATAATATATTTTAATGTGTTCAGAGTCTTCAAGAATTAACAAACACATGGGTTTATGACATAGCATGAGATGTAAATTTGGCACTAAACATTGCTTAATGGAAAGATGATAAAAGCTTCGTGTTAGTACTGAAGTTGATAAGTCGTATAGATAACTGAAACCACTATGTAGAAAATACAACACTGCTCTTCATTAGACAACTCAACATCTGATAAAAACATTGAACACAAGCCTAGTGCTCACCTTGCTCTTGCTTCTTCTTCATCCCCATTAGCTACACAATCACGAGTAGTGGCTTGGAAGTTCATGCAATGCATATGCATGATCATTTTGTTATTCTTCTCTCGTATTTAATTTAGAGCTAGTGTTGTCTTTGTAGATGTGTCTTATGTCATAGTCATGGCCTTTAGACGAGGGCTACGAATTCCTAGTTCTCAAATCTTTACCAGAAGTTCATGTAGTTCTTGCAATCGATATACATGTGGGTACTTCTTATTCAAATCTAAACTATATTGAAAATGGCTATCAAGAAATCGCAATCTCTCCATTGCTCAGAAGATATCTCTGCTAGTATAGTACATTTTTATTGCTTTGAAAGGATCCATTGGTGAATTTTTGCCAATGATAGTACATGTATTTATAATCACAAACTCTAAACTTGATTGCATTTCAATGTGGATTCTTAGTATAGTGGAGGATAGTGCCATATCAGCTAAGGTGACATTACTCCAGTCTAAATAAGCTCTAATGTCTTATCCCATTAGATTTCACAAGTCTTCACGTTACAAAAGTTCACTAGTCTTCAAACTCTAATGTCAGGAACCCATTTCCTTATAGGTCTAGCTTGTATGATGTCCCATCTAGTAACATAAATTCATAACTTTTAATGTCTAATCAAATCATCTGTAAGGTCACATCTTTAAGGTACTGTCACCTCCTCAATTGTACGTTATGTTGTTGCATCCAATAGCAAAAGTGTGGAACTTCTAATGTTTAGTCAAACCATTTGTATGGTCACATCTGCAAGGTGATATATGTTACTAATACACCAAAATTAGAATTTAGTGAACTAGTAAGCAAGGGTGTCGTATCCATGGAAAATGGTGTGTGTTTACTAATGTAACTGAGATTCTATTAGTTAAGCAATTAGTAGGTAACGAAATAGAATTAATAAACTAAAAATGAACACTTTGAAAACAAAATCACAAATTTGAAATGATGAAGTACTAGCAATCAAAGAGTCTAACCCTTTGGGTTGTGTTGGTTTCCAATACATGTCAATTTATGTTAATTATCAGTTTAATTGCATTGTTATAGATTGTTAATCTTAAAATTTATAGGATATTTTCTCAAACTCCCTATAGGTTTAACTCAAGATTTTAGCGAGTTTTCTAAAACCAAATTAAGTCGAGTACTTAGGTTTTGTGATTAACAATTATTACCTACATTAATCCTATAGTTTCACTCTTGTTATTCACAAAGAATCTAACGTTTACAATTATACATCTAGCACGTTTGTTTTACCCCTTTTATTCTCCACACAACTGCAAATGAACTAGAGAGTTGGTCTAATGCCCTACTCACTATTCAATTCACTAATTGCGAATAACGAAAAAAAAGACAATCAATCCTAATATTATACATACATATTCCACCAATCACAAACAAAAAAGACTAGAGTAGAATTTAGAAACTCAGTTTATGATCAATAAAAATAAAGCTAAATTTTTCATCATCCAAACAACTCAAACTTAACTTAGAAATTGAGTGTTGTGTGGCAGAACAAATACTCTCCAATTTTGGTGTGAATTCCTTCCTTTACCTTTCCAATCTCGTGTTCTTGTGTTTCTAACTATTAAAAATGATCAAACAAGCTAGAGACCCCCTCTAGACCTTGTCAAACATGTATATATATGTGCATGTGACTAAGGTTTTAAGTGGAGGTTAGAAAAAGAGAAAAACAATTTTGAAATCAATTTTTAGGATTTTACTGCATTCTGTGGCTACGAGACCATGTTTGGCGGTCACAAATCAATCCTTTGCTGCCATGATCCTAGGTGGAGTCATCACATAATTTTCACTATGTCGTCTCGTGGCCATGACACATCCTCTTACAATTGTGATGTCCTCCTTTGCGGTTGTGATCTCAACTACAAACATCATCTAGAGTGTGGCCTATGACCCATTCGCTCTCGTGAACAACACATTCACAATTGCAATCCTTATCTCTATGGCCATGAACGCCAAATGCAAAACAAGTCCAGAATGTACTTCAGTCCTTCTTGTAGGTGTTAACTCCTCTTTCATGGCTACGAACAACTTCCTCAGGAGCATAGAACGTGCATTTCACACAATTTTTTTTTTAGTGTCGATAATGCCCAATTTCCCTCAAATATCACTAAAACTAAATTGAAATACACCTAAATCATCACAGTTGACACTTTTATCTTCATTCAAGCATAATGCAACCATTTCAACCTAAAATGCTTACAAAATTGGACTACAATGAATTGAAAATATGCTATAATACATAACTTATCAGATCCCCATATTTACACATTTGCTTGCCCTCAAGCAAACTACTTCCATTTCACATTAATGTGAGGTTCACCAATGAGGCATGATATCACAAAAGTTATGGAATTAGCCACTTGTCTTAAGTTTAGAAATCAAAATACACACAAGTTATATAGTTCAAAATCATTTAAGATTACAACACCCTTAGCCTAAGTATGTTACCAATGTGGATTCCTATGTGTGTGTGTGTCACTTTTCAACCCCTAAACACTTTACCCTCTTAATGATCCTATTGCCATTCAAAGAGAATTAATTCACAGACAGCTCACTTTAAATATCAACTCACTCTCGATCGAACAAGTTGAATCAATAGTAATAATAATTAAGAGGACTTTAGTGAGGGAATAAATATTTTTCTTCTTTTTCTCGCCCACTCTTATTGTTTTCATTCTTTTACGAGCTTTATTATTTTTCTTAAGAGTTGTGAGCCTTTTTGCGCAAAGGTGAATAAGGGTCACTGTGTAGCCTTCATTACTCAACCCACAATCAATTTAAGATACTTTGCATACTCATTATTTGGCCACCATTTTACATGAGAATGAGAAGGGCTTTTTAAACAATTTTGGTTACTAAGTTACACTAGTCAGCAGAGTAGATAAGTTTTCCGCATGCTCAAAATTTTTTTTTCTTCCAAATCCTTCCTTTCTTTTTCTCAGTCAATCTCCCCCATTTTCTAGGGAATTCATCAACACTCAAAGTAAGACTTATGTCCCTAAATTAATTACCCTCTCCTTATGTGGGACTTCTCAAGTGATCTAGCAACTAAGATTGAAGAGTGTTGTTCATACTAATTGGGAATTGTCTTCAACAACTAAGCAAGCATTCTATTTTCAAGAACAATGAAGGAACTATGCCACAAAAATTTTCTTGTAAAGGGTTCATCACCAATTGAGTTCAGTGACCATAAGCTCCATGGATTGCCATGCTATTGTTTAATCACATGACACACACGCATGTGCATTTAAAATTCCAACAGTTTAAACACATGCAATGCACACAACTCCTTAAAATAATTTACCATAATATTCCAACATGCATGACTACCCTCCCCCACACTACGATGTTGCCCATCAAATCAGTATAATCACAATAAGAAAACATAGCAACTTAGAGAGTTACAACCTACGGGGGTTTGGCATAGCTCCTTCTAATCTTCCTTGATCCAATGGCATTCTCATGCTCTTGTCCTCTTCAATCCTACACCAGTTGGAAAGTAAAGTGATAATTCCACACACACACAAAACTATACAAGACAAAAACACATAAATTTCAAAATAAACAGCTGAAAGCAAGTAAATATTTCTAGGATAGACTCCCAAGAAGCACTATGTTTATTGTTTGTAGTTTAAAAAGGTATTCATAGGTTAAGGAAGGTTAACTGAAACTTTAAGGATCCACAACTTCCCCTGAGCTACAACACCCTATTTTTGCCTTCCTCCTCTTTTCCTCTTTCTTGCTCGCTTCCTCGAGTGGCCATCTTCTTTTTCCACTCACCATGGTGGTGCTTTCAACTCTTCTCCTACACTTGCTTTTTCACTCTTGCCTTGTATCTACATTGTATCTTGTTGCTCAATAGCTATGTCATTAGATTCGTTAGTAGAAATATCAACCAAGTGCAACGTAGAAACATTTTCTTTCACCACTTGGACCTAAGAAATGGAAGTTGTAGAGTACATGAGAAAGGTTACCACATTAGGGTTGTCATGTAAAGTATGCTTCTCTTTTCTATGTTTATTAGTGGTAGTCGAAAATAGACATCCCAAGATTAATGACAACTCTTTTGTACCTTCCAATTCCAACACGACAAAATCCATTGACATTATAAAATCTCTTACCTTAACTAATACATTGTCCACTACTCCTACTGGCTTCTTCATAGACCTATTTGCTATCTTTACCACCATCCTTACATGCTTCACTAATTCAATGCCAAGTTCTTTAAAGAAAATAAAAGACATTACATTGACACATGCGCCTAAGGCACATAATATGTTATCAAAACAAAGATTCCCAATTGTGCAAAGTATAGTGAATTTCCCTAGATCTTTTAGTTCAAGTGGTAATACACATCCATTTTCTAGGTCATCTCCTAGCTCCTCCAACTTCCTTTTCATCAAGGTTACCTCTTGTAAACACTTCAAATAGCTAGGTGTTTTAATAATTTTTGCAACTAATGGAGCATTTACTTCTAATTTCTCAAAAACATCCAAAACTTTAGTCACTTGCTCCTTCACCTTAATTAGATAAAAGCCTTTATGAATAAGGTATCTTTAACTTGCAAGGTGGTGGCGTACTTACTTTCTTCTTCACTTGACGGTTGCACCTCCTCTTTCTTTAGGGTTTCCATTACTTACACTGTTTTAGCATGCTCAATAGGGCTATTCTTAGTAGTAATACGCTATGTATCTACAAGTCTAAAAGCTAACTCTTTTGCAAGTGCCTTACTTGCACCTCCAAGTTTTTAATGGAAGATTGTTGGTTCTACAATAATGTCTTAGTGGGATTCATGTACTCTTTTATGGTATTAGCTAGATTACCTATCATCTTGTGTATCTCCTTCACAAGGTTACTAACAACATCCTTTGAGGATTGTTTTTTGCTTTGCTGGTAAGTTGCCTAGAATCCTCTAAGACTTTGTTGGTTTCTCCAAGAAAAGTTTGGATAATTCCATCATCTAGGATTGCACGTATTAGAATACGGATTGTTACCTTGTCCCCTTTTACTACCTACAAAGTTTACTTGTTCTTTAGGTCCATTACTTGCTTTTTCTCCTTGTAATTTATGCGTGGGCTGAGAACTTGCTCACATATTTACAAGATGCCTTACTTGTACCTCCAAGTTTCTAATGGAAGATTGTTAGTTCTAGAATAATGTGTTAGTGTGATTCATGTACTTTTATGTAGTAATGGTTAGATTACCTTTCATCTCGTGTATTGCCTTAACAAGGTTACTAACAACATCCTTTAAGGATTGTTTCTTGTCTTGCTGGTAAGGTGTCTAGAATCCCAACAGACTTTGTTGGTTTCTCTAGGAAGAGTTCAAATGATTCCACCATCTAGGATTGCTTGTATTAGAATATGGATTGTTACCTTGTCCCCCTTGACTACCTATAAAGTTTACTTGTTCTCTATGTCCACTACTTGCTCATTCTCCTCATCATTCACGCGTGGGGTGAGGACTTGCACACATATCAAAGATTCAATTCATAGCAACTGAAGAAGAATTGTTGCTTACCACAATATTATCAATTTTCTTTAACAAGAGCTCCACTATTGAATTCACCAATTACAAATAACAAAAGTAAAGACAATCAATCACAATATTATGCACATATATTCTACCAATTACAAACAAATTAATAGAAAACGTTTACGAAAACTTAAGTCTAGAAATTGCGTGTTGCGTGGAAGAACAAACTCTCTTCAACTATATTGTGAATTCCTTCCTTCGCCTCTCTAATATAGTGTTATTATGTTTCTAAATTCTACAAATGATAAAAACTAGCTAGAGATCCTATCTAGACCATGTAAAACACACACACACACACCCACAGATATATATATATACTCACACACACATGCATGTGGCCGGGGTTTAAGTGGAAGGTGGGAAAACAAAAAAATAGCCTTGAAATCGCATTTCCAGATTCTGCAACACAGTGTTCCATGGCCATGAGATCATGTTTTGTAGTTGCAAGCTAATCCTTTACTACCGCAATCCCAGGCATAGTCATCATATAATTTTTGCTATCTCACTCTTACAGTCATGACGTCCTTCTTCGTGGTTGTGACCTTGACTATGAACATCCTCGAATGTGCATTGCAACCTATCTTGCTCTCGTGAACAACGCCTTCATGGTCATGATCCTTATTTAAGTACATTTCTTATCCTACATTATCTTCTCAAGGTAGTGGTCAGATCAGTTGGTGAGCAAATATGATTTGGTTTGTGATTTGGTGCATGCTCCTACCTATCTTGGTCTTCTAAATTTGGTTAATTTGTGTTGGTTTGGGAGAGTGTTTAAGGCATTATATTAAGGTTATAGTTGTGAGAAGGAGGCAAATCCAGTTCTGCAGGAAGAAAAGGATTAGAAATAGAAGATGGAGAAGGAAAATAGGCAGGCTGTTCTACTGTAAGGTAGCATCTTTGTATTGGAATGGGAAGATGTTTTCATAGAAAACCACATCCCTTGAGATGATTACACATTTGCTCTTCAGCTTAAGCAACTTATACCCATTGATACCATATGGATACCCTAAAAAAACACACTTTCTCCTCCTATGATCAAACTTTTTCCTACCTTGGTTCAAAGTTGATGCACAGCATAGACAACCAAAGGTTCGTGTATGTTGATAGGATGGTTGAACCCCAAACAAAGCTTCATAGGGTGTCTTATTGTTTAAGGTATCGGTTGGTGTTCTATTTATGACATCGGCATTTGTAAAGACACAATTTGTCTAATATTTCAATGGTAGACCAAATTGGAACCTAAGGGCTCTTGCTACATTTAATAATGTTGATGTTTTCTTTCAACTACCCCATTTTGTTGAGGAGTTTTCACATATGTCCTTTGGTGCAAAATGCCCTCATCTTGATAGAAATCCTTAAGAGGGAACTCACAACCATTATCAGTTTTGTTGACTTTAATTCTACTCTTAAATTGGTTTTGGACTACGTTGTAGAAAGACTTAATGTAGTCATTGGTTTTTGGTTTTATTTTAAGCAAGCAGATCCAAATGGTTTTAGTAAAATCATCTACTATGGTTAAAAAATATTTGTTACTATCATAAGATACCTCACTAAAGGGGCCCTAAAGATCACAATGTAATATTTTAAAAGGATGTGTAGTTTTATGATCACTGTGTACAAAAGGCTTTTCTGTGCATTGTAGCTAAAGGGAAAACTAAACATGGAGTATTATTAATTTTTGATGTTTTTGACTTTACAATTGGGTCATGAATTAGATTCATAGTCTTGTCTGAAGGGTGACCAAGGCTGTAATACCACAAAATATGGCTAGGACAATGACTTATAATAAAAATAGCTTCACAATTTTTCGGCTGCAAGGTCTTAGGTGAATCAAATGCAGGCACTTGACCAGGCACCTCATCTTTCAAAAATCTATACAAGCTATCCTTAACTTCTACCCTCCCAATTTTGGTCAAGGAGGCAAAGTCCTGCATGAAACAAAAGAGGAAGAGAACATAATGCAGCAAGCAGTGGTCTAAGTGAGTTTCCAAACAGAATTGAGGTTTATTGAAAAGGAGGGAATACATAACAGATCATGCAAAACAATTTGACCAGTTTGCTTTATTGTTCTAATGTTTGTAGCAAGCACTATAGAATTATTTGTGAGCTTATTGGACTAGAGATTTTTGCTGCAATATATGTGAAGAGGCTTGGGTCACAGATCATATGATTTGTTGCCCCAGTGTCTATTATCCAAAGGTGATTTGTTCTCAAGGCATTGTTACGGTTTGGCTTAGTTGGGGGTGAGGGAGTACTAGCTATATGTAAGGAATTACCAGACATGGTCAATGAATCAGCATTATGGATGAAAGGAAGGGTAGTGACTATGTTTGCAGTTGGTAGGCTTTAGGATCATCTCCTTCACCAGTCCTATTGACTATTGCCTTTCTTATTGCAAGAATTGTCATCAACTCATGGTATTATACCTAGTTAAAGTCATTTTATCAGCATCATCAAGCATATACTCCTTCTGCTCCTAAGTGACAAGCAGCGCCGTATGGGCTGAGTTATTACTCTAGCTTGATTTCTGATAGAACTTGTGTTCGGGGGATAACCTTTCAATTTACAGCAATTTTCAGCAACATGCCCTCTTATGTTGCAACGGGAACACAAAGGAGGCTCTGTAGCTTTGAAACAGTTTTCAAAGTCATGGCTAGGAATCTTACAATGCCTGTAGTAAGATCTTTCATTTCTTCTTGGTCCTTTAGATGCATTTAGTCCTCTCAGCATAGCTAAGGTAATGTTCTCAAGTCCTTGCATTACCCTTAAAGTTTGTTGTTGTTTCTCCTATTGCGGTGCCATAACAAAAACCTTGTTAATAGAGGGGATGGGGTCTAACATCAAGATTTGATCTCTCACATGAGTGTAGCAATCATTTAGTCCCATAAAGAACTAAATCACACAGTCCCGTTGATACCTATCAGTGAGTACTTTCGACTGTCCACATGTACATTCAGGTATATGGTCATATAAAGAAAACTCATCCCAAATAGCCTTCAACTTACCATAGTATGTGTTTACCATGTCATCACCTTAAAGTAATGTGGTAAGTGCTTTTTTAAGTTGATATATTCTAGGCCCATTATGGTGTGACATTATTTCATTTAATTCATTCCAAAGCTTATAAGCATCATCTACAAATAATAGACTAGATCTAATAGGTGAAGAAATGAAGTTTAGGACCTAAGAAACTACTATATCATTGCATTGCTTTTAGGCTTCAACCAGTGCTGCATCTGAATCAGATGGCATTCTAATTTGTCCTGTGACAACCAAGCTTATTTTTTGCCTGTGGTGCCCTCTTCATGCTCCGAGACCACACCATGTAATTCTCAGTTGTGAGCAGGTTGAGGACCAAGGCAATCATAGGATTATCACCATGATCAATCCAGAATGGGTTTGTTGGATCTGCAAATTTCAAGTATCTATTAGATGGTAATTAGTGCTGGTTACTAATGAATGATGAAACTTCTGCCATTATGATGGTTGTGTTTCACAACTCTGATACCATAATAAGTATTGAGTTTGTGGCATTGATTAGTGAGGAAAGGAAAGGTGAAGAAAAGAAAGAAACAAGAACTGAAAAGGAAGATTGTTGCAAGCTCAATGATTTTACAGAAAATGATTATTGTTACATTGCCTTCTTCGCAGCAATAGTTAATATATGTAGTTCTCAGCTAACTACTATAAACTACCACTAAGTAACTACCAATCTATGACTAAACTTCAAAGAAAACTATCAAGCTAACCAATAAATAGGCCAACTCACACAGACACAAACACACACACTCACACACATATATTTTAAAATATAAAAACATTACATGATAAATTTTGAATTTTTACTTAATTTTTTAAATTTTGAAAATTGTGAAACTCTATATATAAATCTTTGGATCATTTTTAAATGTTACTAAGTCAAGTACCAATGGAAGGAATCAATATAAAAATAGAATGACAGCACAGAGTCACAAGATTCAAACACAAATCCTCATGGTCTAAAAGTATCATTTTAAAATTTGAGTTTGAGCTAAAATTTGTTAAAATTAAGCCGAGTAAGTACTCGAAGTTTTCAAAAATTGGATTTATTTATGCCTCTAAATCCTCATTTACAATAAAAGATGTGAATGAAGAAATTAAGAAAATATAAATGGTTTTGAATTTACAATCATTAAAATTTTTATAATGTATTACAAAATAAGAACATGAAAAATTATGTGATGAACCACAAAATAAAAATATCCAAACAAGCACAATAAATATGTTTATATAAATTTAAAAGACAGTTCAATTGTTTGGTGGATTTTGTTAGGTGATGTAAGTGAATAAAATTTCAATGGTTTTGTAAATTTTGATTTATTTAAATTTTTAAATTTTTATAAGTATATTTATCATCTAGGAATGATTAGATTATCAGATAATACATAAAGATAAAAATTAGTTTTAATATATATTTACACACATATAAATATATACAAGTGTTAGTGTATATTTGTACATATACATTTGTATTTGGTAATAAATTAGTGTGATGAATAAATTTTAAATATTTGTATATGTATTAAAGATGGATAGTTGAAATTTCAAAATTAAATAAAATTTTGTTAGAAAGAATGTTTAAATTATGCAAATTTTGATGGGATGGAACCTTATGAAAATATGAAAAGAGAAACAAATTACAAGTATTAATTGAAAACTATGTTCACTTCACAAATTTGACGGGTTACCACTACTACCAAATTTACATAATTCAACTATATCACTAGACAAATTATTTTATTTATATGTGAATTTAAATTATTCTATCTCTTGTATATAGACATAAATATTCAATATTCATTATTTTTTATTCATAATCAAATCAATAATTATAGATACACCCATGCATACTCATATTTATACACGTGTCTGTGTAGTGCAAGTTTGTATATTTATGCTTTAAAATTCAATTATTATTTTCATATATTATTATGACATATATTTTTGTTATATGTATATATTTTATACATACATATATATAATTATACAAATTAAAATAAATCAATTTTTTATTTCATATGAATTAAATAACTAAATATAATTTTTATTTTCAACAAAATTTTAATGGAGAGAAAATATAATGACGTGTCGCATGAATGAACCACTGGACCTTCCATGTGAAGACATGTTGCCATAGAGCCATTGAGGGTACAAACCAATCTTTTTTAAAATGGAAAATTTCTATCCTTTTCGTATTTAATAAATGCGGAAGTAAAATTCTAAAAATAAAAAAGCTGCAATCGTCAAGTGGCAAATGGGAATTATATTTATTTCAATTGTTTCGTCTCCTCTTTTTCTTCTGTTCATATTCCTCTTTGTCGGTATTTGCTATGCAAACAATATTTATTTATTCTACAGGTTATTGATTAATGAGTACAGATGTAATGTTCGCGTATAATAATTATTTTCTCTATCTCTCTTATTTATTTTTTATATATTAAAAAAAGAGTTATGGTTGTAGACTTGCAACTACAATTACCTTTTTATTTTATTTTATTATATTTTAATTTCAACCGGACTCCAACCATTTCATTAACCAGAATACATAATTTCGTGGCTTCAAACAATTAACAATTAATGGGCCCGAGATTAAATATATTCCTGCCTTTATTTGCCATTTTTTATGTTTGCAATTCGGACATCCGAGAAAAGTTAGGAACCTTAATTAGCTTTTAAGTCCCACAGAAAACCATTTTCCGGCTTTTCTCATCACCCACCAAAAACCAAAACCGGAAAAATTATCCCCTTTTTTTTTCTCCAATGAACAAATTTTTTGCCAGAAATCTATAGTTCATTCTTAACAATTTCTTTTACCGCTTCTCCTCCTCTGCTTTCCCTTCTGGTATCTAAAAATTTTCATTTTTTTTCTTTTTGAAGAAAACCGGCTTTCACTTTGATCCCACAGTCCTCTTCTCTCACTTTCTGGACTTAGAAAGCTTGATTTATGACGACGTTGAATCTTGCTGACTTCCCGCGAACGGGCTTAATGCTTTGAGGCCCTTGTCCGTTTGTCCCCTTCATTTTTTTTTCCTCTTCTCGTATTTATTTCGAGAAAATCTAGGAAGCTTGTGGAGTTTTGCTTTCAAGAAAGAAATCAATTGTACTTTGAAGAAAAGTTGATAGCAACTTGTTTTCTTGTAGTTTTAAGTATGGAAGGTACTGCTTTGAGTAGCAGCGGAGTGACCGTGGCGGGATCAGATGCTCCAAGGACAACCACGGAGAACCCAACTCAGGCCACCGGCTCATCGCCAACAAACGTTACTGTGACTGCAGCACGAGGAGTGGGAAGTGTCACCACCTTGAAGAAGAAGAGGGGAAGGCCGAGGAAGTATGGGACTGATGGCCCGGTGGCTACGGCTCTCTCACGTAAGCCGATTTCGTCCTCTGCCCCACCTTCGGTTATCGACTTCTCCGCCGTGGAGAAGCGTGGTAAAGTCCGGTCGGTTGGCTCAGCTGCTAAATTTCTACAGCCCAGAATGGAGGATGATAGTATGGGTAATGGAATGATAATTCTTTACATATCAGTACATGCGCGTCAAGTCTTGCTGCATGCACGTCCATCAAATTTTGTTTTTATATTGATCTGTCTCATATTGTTCTCTCTTTGTCTGAATTCGATAATTAAATGGTTCTTGTGGGTTGTTATATACACAAGGTTTTGGAGTGAAGTAGTGGGAACTGTGAATAGATGTGGCAACTAATATCTTGTTGCAAGTGAGTAGTTCTTAAAGTCAGGCGGGTTTTTTGGTTGGTGTGAAAAAGTGGAATCTTGAATTTACGGAAGTTTTTAGGAATTTTTCTCTTTTTGGAGAGGAGTCTTTGAATGGTATTTCTGAAATATTTGGCAGTCACGCTTGATTCATGTTTTCAAGTAATTGGTTTCTACTTTAACTACATGTCTCTATATATGGAATGGTGTCGCTATCTTGCGGAGGAAGTGAAATTCTTGTAGAGTTATGGAATTTCGAAACTTAATCCTCTTGGCGTTTATTCTTGATTCATTTAAAAGCTGAAATGTGGACTGTGATATGGCTTGTATTATGTGCCATATTACGTTCTTTTGGTTATTCTTGTCTCGTGTTTTATTTCTATAAAAGTTCCACCATTTAAGCTTAAGACAGAAAGCCCATGTGTCTTTTTCTTGAAAGTCAAAGGTCCTAATTGTATGATTGCTGGCTTGCTTTGTTGAGCGGAAAATGATCACATAATTTAGTGGCATTTAATGTCCTTTGTCTAGAGTCAAGCAGAAGACAAAAATCCATGCACCTGCCTTGATATCTAACCAAAGCGCAGAATTTAACTTGAATGAGATTATCTTAAGTTCTACTGACTATTGCAGTTGCTGATATGCATAGAGATTGAAGTTGTGTTTAAATGTAGTACTGGTTCAAACATTTTCAACCCCAAATTATTTTCTTTTGCATGCTATATGTTGGAATGTCTTTTTAAGCTATCGTGTGTGAAATGATTACAAACAAGCAACAATAAATGTTCTTGAGACCGCTGTTGCTGATGTTCATATATTTTTGTTTTGTAGGTGAATGGGTTTCATGTTCTGTTGGTGCTAATTTCACGCCTCATATAATAACTGTCAATGCTGGAGAGGTGAAATAGTTATTATTACCTGTTTTTCTAATTGACAAATAAGCAATGTATGCTCATGTTCTCCTCACCACTCGAGGCTAATTCTGATCAAGCTATTTTTCACCTGCAAACAAACATGCACACATATAAGCTTTTACTTAGATTAATGTTTATGTGGAGATCTCAAGTGTTCTTCTCCAGTTTATGTATGCTATCAAGATACAATCTGCCGTCTGCTTTGGGATATTTTAATCAAATTATATTTCTGCCTTAAATAATCTTCTGTCTACAGTCTTTTGTGCCTAGTGGCAAGTTAGATGTTGAAATTTACGGGTTTAGTGATGTGACCATTGTTTATTGTAGGACATCATTATGAAGGTCATATCTTTTTCTCAGCAAGGTCCCAGGGCAATATGCATTCTCTCTGCTAATGGTGTAATTTCGAGTGCAACTCTTCATCAACCTGATTCATCTGGTGGTACATTGACGTATGAGGTACTGCTATCAATCAAAATTTCTCTATCTTATTCCATGACTTAACATATGTCTTGGTCTGTTTGAAAATGCAACTTTCCCAATTCTATCACTGATCGACTTTTACGTTCTTTACATATTTCTTGGTCTGTTTGAAAATGCAACTTTCCCAATTCTATTACTGATTGACTTTTATGTTCTTTCACATTTTGACTGGGATAATGAAATTATTGTCTGTCATGTATTTGCCTTCGTGACTATGTCTAGATGATTATTGTGTACCTTTTGTTTGTCCATACATGATGGTCTAAACTGGTTTGTCTCTTGTATTAATTTGTCGTTGTTTATTCAAGCTTGATCATCGAGGTTCAACTATAACTTAAGTTTGCCCTTTGTTGGTCTTCAATGATGGCTAGACCACTGCCTCTTCTCTTTGTTTTAATTGTTGAATGAATGTTAGTTTATTTTGTCACACGAGTCTCAAGTAAGTTTATTTGTTTGTCTTTCACAGTACTTTTGTTTTTGATTTTTGTAAATATGGCCCTTTATTTGTTCCTCATATATAGATTGAATTTATTTTCTGAATCTTTTTCTTTTTTTGGATTCCAAAGTACTGATTCAGAAATAGTTACTATGGCCTTCCAAAGCAATCTATTTCTGTTGAGTGATTATCATAAATATATACAACACTTATTAATTTGTGTTAACTTCGTCAGATGGAATGGATGGCAATATTAAGCAGAAGCATTTAGGTTATATTTTGGTGGGTGATTTTGTTGGAGATGAAAATGATGGAGATTTTGTTAGATATAAAAATTATGTTTGGTTCTAAAATTGTGATGGATGAAAATTTGGATTTATTTGAATTTAATATTTATATAGAATGTAATAATGATTAGATAATGTACTAGTATGTGTGGATAATGATTGATTTTTAGGGTATAAATATATATAAAAGTGAGTATATATGTGTATTTACAGATTTACTGATTTGATTATTAATAGGTAAGTTGATTAAATTTTAAATATTTAAAAATATATTTGAGGGAAAATTTTGAATTTGAATTTAATAAAAAAATTTATCTAATAATATGTTTGGATTGTATAAATTTTGATGGGTACAGCAGCATTTTCAGGCTATGTTTCTTTCAAAGTTGCACAAGTAGTATAGTTGACATGTTCCTGAGGAATAATTAAAAACGTAGTAAATTCTAACCTTATACACAATGAGAGCACTGCTAGCTATCTTCTCTGTTCATACTCATAATTCCTTATATGTCAACTTTTTTTAATCATTGGCCAATGCAACTCACGTCTTATTGCACCTATGGTTCAGGGTCGCTTTGAGATACTATCTTTGATTGGATCGTTTATGCCTTCTGAGACTGGAGGAATGAGAAACAGATCTGGTGGCATGAGCATTTCTTTGGCTAGTCCTGATGGACGTGTCGTGGGGGGTGGAGTCGCTGGCTTATTGGTCGCCGCCAGTCCTGTGCAGGTATGATTACTTTTCTTTGACCTGTAAAGCCATTCAGCTATCTAGAGATTCTGTAATTGTGTTCATTTCTGAGAGACAGATTATAGTTGGAAGTTTTCTGGCTGGTAACCAGCACGAGCAGCATGAGCAGAGAACGAAGAAACACAAATCTGAGTCGATGACCATTATAGCTACTGCTGCTACCCCCAACTCGAGTGCCCCCACTATTCCCGTCTTGAGTGCCAGGATGGAAGTCACGCATAATATATCTTCTGTTCCTGGAGAAAGCTGTTCTTCGATGCCACCGGATTCAAGGACTAAGCCCACTGACATAAATGTAGCTCTACCTGGGTAGTAATCCTCAATCCTCATGCAAAAACACTGTTCTTACTGACCACACATCAAGAGGACAATTTGATGAATCCCACCTCTTTAATGTCTGCTGTAAAGCTAATGATCACAGCATGCACCCCAATTGCAGAAAAAGTTTTTGTAGCGACTTACATTGCAATAGGTTGGCCGTTGTCCCTTGCATTGTGTGGAAGAGTAATTTAGATTTTATAATTTATTATTCAAATTAAACTTATCCATTTTTTTTTCTTTTGGGCCGCAGTCTGTTTTCTGATAGGTCATTGCAATGTCATATTGATGATTGTTGGTTGTTCCTGTAGGTTTTCTCTGATCGTTTGGTAGTAGTTTTCAATGTGTATAGATGAGGTTTTCAACGTTTGCACACTTTGTCATTGATTTAATTGAGCCATGGTTGAGATTGGTGAATGACATTAGGGGAGTGCTGTTTGACCAAGAATAACATTCAAGCACACAAGCACACACTTCTTGATTGCCAAGAATCCATTCACGTGTTTGGTCTAATGTGTATGGATTAAAGTTCTTGGAACTTTTTGATTCATAGAGATGAGAACAATTATTCAATGATATTAATTTTGAATGTAAAATGAGGAATTCGTGTTAACTGGAAAATTAATATTTGCTTCAATAATTTAGTAATTGATAGCAAGAAGTAAGCGAATCGTATTAAATGTAGCAAAAAAATCAGCTAAAAACTTTGTGTTTCGTAAAAATGTTGTGTGTAGGAGTTTGGGCTTTGTTGAAGTACTGAATTTTGCAGATTTTGGATAAGTGGTTTGTTATACAAGCGGAAAATAGTGGAAATTAGATGCGAAAAAAGAAATAGGGAAAAGGGGAGATCAACTTATGTTTGAAAAGGAAAATATCTTTTTGTGTTTATCTCTTCTCACCCTTCTTTGGTGAGAAAGATAAAGTTGGGTTGAAGTTGGCAAGCACAATCAAGGTATGGTTGTTTGTAGACTTGTAAATAACTCCTTCGAATCAATGTTGGGAACCCCAATATTGCTCAATTCATAACAGAAAAACAAATAAATAGTGTCATACACTAGGGGTGGAATCGAGCCGAGTCGAGCTCGAGTAGTAATCTACTCGAGCTCGACTCGAGTCGATTTTTTACGAGCTCGAGCTCGAACTCGAGCTCGAGCAAAATTGTGCAACTCGAGCTCGAGCTCGCTAGACTTGGAGCTCGAGCTTATCGAGCCGAGCCCGAGTCGAGCTCGAATTCGAGCTCGAGTTAAATACTAGATTATGTTTGAAAAATATTAAAAAAAAAAAACAATCGAGCTCGAGCTACTCGATCGAGCTCGAGTATTTTTTTGAAATACTCGAGCTCGACTTGATGAGTATATCGAGTCGAGCTTTGACCGAGTTGCTCGACCGAGTCGAGTCGAGCAACTCGGTTGAGTCACACCCCTATCATACACAATCCGTTTAGATCAAACATTCAATTCAATGCTAGTTTTCCTACATTTGTGAGCCCTACTTAGATCAAACAATTTCTACTATATCAAGATAAAGTAATTACATTCAGTCACATCAATCAATTTTCACAAACCAATCCACTACCTTGTTATACAAGGATTCCAACTAATTGAAGTAGCAAACAATACACAAGGCCCGCAACTAGTGATTACATTCAATTGCATCAATCAATCCTCACAAACTAATTTACTACTCTAGTATGCAAGGATTGCAACTAGTGGAAGCAGCAACTAATACACAAGGCCCACAACTAGTTGAAGCACCAAATACAAGACCTTTTTTTTTTTTTTGTCTAGATTTAAATTCTCTTAGCCTCAACTTTTCATCAAAAGTGATGATTATTTGAGGATTAACATTCTCTTCACTTACCACGCATATAAACCTTGTGGTGCTGTGGGGACTTATCATCATCAATGTCCTTGGTAAGGTTGCAATAAAACTTCATCACCAACTTAGGAGGATAATTTTAGAAATAAGTCAATGCATCAAACAGACCTAACTTCTTTACAACAACATCCACAAATTTTATGTTCTTGTACTTCACAATATTTGAAACTTTTTCAATAATCTAATTTCTATCATGTAAGATACCTGACCATTCTTGGTTGGATTTTGTGAAGTGTTGCAAGTTGTTAGCTTTGGTCATATTGATTCTCTTTGTCTTCATCTTTTTTTTCTTACTTGGCTCCAAAGGTTTAGGCGACTGCATATTTTTTCTCTTCTTTCTACTTATTGGTTCTAGGAAGTAGTGAGAGTTCTTGGTCTTCAGCAAGCATTGGCTTTATTGTCGGTGTTTGGTCCTCAAACTATTCTCTAATAACTGACATCTTAAAGTTGGTCATAAGTTGATTTTTGGGTTACTTCCAAATCTACAACAAGAACTATAGTTTTTCTTCTACCTAAGCTTCCGAGGTATTTTAGTTTCTGTGGTCTCCATAACTTCCCCTGCGTGTATAGACTCATGGATCTCCTCCTCTAGTTCTAGAATCTTATCGGGTCAAGTTTCCAGTACTGTTAGGCTACTTTTTAGAACAATTTTGGGTGGAGTTGAAGTACACTCTAGTGAGGCTAATAGTAGTGCTGGGTTTCATTTGGTACTCTAGTGCGTAGCTTGTCTACAAGTAGTTTTCTTCTTTATAATGAACCCTTTCAACAAAGAAAAAAAAAAAAAAAAACATGAAGCAAACAAGCGAGTGGTGAAAGGAATATTAGACATAAGCAAATAAATAGAGATATTAGAAGCTTTAGAGTCCTTAAGGAATAAGAAAAATAAGATCTCCTAGAATCCATGTAATTATGGTAAGCTACACAAAGATCTAGATAATTTCCCTCCAAACTTTTCCCACTTCTTCCTTTCTATAGATTGGGCTTTATGGGTTGAATCTAAGCTAGGCATAGGTCCAATTTTCATCTCAAGCTTGAAATTTTTTTGTGATCCAAAGCCTTAGTTGTAATATCTAATGTTGTGATTGTATTACAACATAGTCAACATAGTTACCTTGTTCTCCAACAACTCTAGAATAAAGTAACGCCTGATGTTGATATTTTTGATTATACTATGTTGCACGAAATTCTTTGAGATATTTATGGTACTTTGATCATCACATCTAACCAACATGTCATATTGATGAACTCATAGTTATGTAACATTTGATTCATCTAAATAAGTTGGGCACGACATGCACCAGCTGCAATGTATTTAGCCTTAGCTGGGGATAGTGAGACTTAATTTTGCATTTTATTGTACTATGAAACAAGGTTATTTCTAGTAAAAAATATCGGGTGGTTTTGCCCTTTCCATCATCCACATTATTTGCCCAATCAATGTCGCTAAAACTAAAATAACTAGGCTTAGAATTTTTAGAGTACCACAATCTAAGGTCCACTGTAGAATTGATGTAGCCAATCATCCTCTTAGTAGCATTTAGATGCTCTCCTTTGGGGCTAATTAGAATCATGCATGCACTCCAAAACTACAGCAAATATCCAACTTGTAAGATAGAGTTGGTTCCCAATCATTCTCCTGTGTAGACTGAGATTGGTTGGAGTTCAAGCATTATCTTTTAATGGCTTAGTCTTAGCAAGCATTGGTGTTCCAATGTTTTCACCAATCCCTTAACATATTTGCTTTAGAATATAAAGACACCATCATTGCATTGCTTAATCCATAAGCCCAAAAATAGCTAAATTCTTGCACCATCCTTATTTCAAATTCTATTTGTACAAGGGCCACAAATTTATCTACAAGTTGTTGAGAGGTTGAACTAAAAACTATGTTGTTCACATAGATTGAGCCACCGGGATGTTAGTGTTGGAGCATCTCATGAACTGATTTTTATCCACTCCCACTCTAACGTATCATTCCTTTAAGAGGTACTTTGCAAACCTTTCATAACAAGCCGTGGTGCTTGCTTTAGGTTGTATAGAGCCTTCTTCAACTTGCAAACATGATGGGAGAGCTTTGAGTCCTTGAAGGCCTTAGTTTGTTCTATTTGTTCCTTTTCATGTAAAATACCATTCAAGAATGTACTTTTTGCATCTCTTTGGTATAATTGAAAGTTGAAACTATAAGTAAAAGCTGTAAGGTGGCTAATGACTTCAACTCTTGCTATAGGGGTGAAAGTTTCACCAAAATCTACACCCTTAACTTGTGTGTACCCTTGGGTAACTAATCTTGTCTTGTTTCGTGTAATGTTCTCATGTTCATTAATTTTTTTAAAGATCACTTTTATACTAATGACATTGGCATTCGTTGGTTTTTCCACCTGCTCCCAAACATCAACGCGGATGAAATAATTGAGTTCTTTTTGCATTGCCATGATCTAATACTCATCCTCTAGTACCTCTACAATATTTTTAAGCTCGTTCATTGATATAAAGCAAGTATAGTTGGCAAGGTCTTAGTGATTCACTTATTCTATGAATCCATGTCATAGCTAGTCATCAAGGTTTCCAATAATTGCATTAGGTATCAATTCTTCTTAACCCTCGATAACGGTTCACAGACTCTCTAGCATGGTGCTCCATTATCATTGTTGCTAGATTGCTCTAATATTCTGACATCTTGATTATCAAGTGATTGCAAATGTTTTGTCAAGTTTCTCTTCTTTACTTTGTAATGCTACATCATCTAAACCCTCATCCTTTTCTAGGGAATTTGTACGTGATTTTTCTTATCATCAACCACTACATTAATAGACTTCATAACACATTTAGTTTGTGTGTTATAGACCTCATAGACATGACATATGGTTTAATAACCTAGAGAAATTTCCTCATCACTTTTTATTTCTAACTTACTAGTTGATTCTCAACCTTTTAAGATAAAGCACTTACTTTAGAACATAGTGAAATGTCTAACATTGGACGTCCTACCTTTTAATAGCTCTTAGGGGTTTTTTTTGAGCAATGATTTGATACAGACTCGATTAATGTAGTAACCAGTATTTACAGCCTCAGCACATCATTTTTGGCTTATCCTCTTAGCATTAAGCATCACACATGCCACTTCTTATATAGATCAATTTTTCCTTTCCACAGCACCATTTTGTTGCTGAGTTTCTGGTTCTTGTACTTTCATCCATGTTGACTTCAAATTTTGGTTATCTTCCACTGAGCTACCTATTTCCTTAGATTGAAGTCAAAGACAAAGTTTCTAAAAGGCATTGAAGTTTTATGACTTTTCTCTGAGAAAATTAACCTGAGCATATTGTGTGAAATCACCCATATAGTAGAAGATATATTTCTTACCTTCTAGACTTGCAACATCAATAAGCTCGATCAGTTCCATTTATAACAATTACAAGGCTTTGGAGGTGTGTTAGAGTCGCAACACTATATGTGATTTCTTATGTTACTTTCTCTATCAACACGATCCATACACAACTTTGTTCTTTTTTGTAAGAAATGGTATCCCTTTGATTGCACGATCTCTAGAAATCCTCAAGAGGTTATGATAGTTGAGGTGCCTTAACTTGTTATGCTAGATTTCACTCTCATTTGCATTTGTTCTAAAGTATGTTGTAGCGTTATTAAAGAGGTTACAATTGTCATAAGACAACCTTCGAGTTAGCACTTCGTTGTTGATCTCATCATATACATAATATTTATTCCTTATAAATTGGGCAAGAAGGTTTTGGTTGCATGATAACATATGAAATTATTATTTATTTGTAGCCCTTGTGTGCATAATTCTTGCATGAATGTAAGTTAAAATAGAGAGAATATGTTATCATATATGAAAAATACTAAATATGATGATTATGAAGTGTAAAAATGTGTTTTAGAGCTAAATGAGTAATGTTGGACATTTTCTACACCTAAAATACAATTTTATATCTACAAGATAGTGTCGCGGCCATGAAAGGTGGAAATGCAATTGCGAGACTCAATTGCGAAGCATTTTGGAATTTAGCGTTTATTGGTCGCAATTGCAAGAAGGAGGCTTGTAGGTGTGAGAAGGATGGTCGTGGTAGTGGGACGGGAGGGTAGACCAATTTGAAAATTTCACAGGTAAGAGCTAGAATTGCGGCATGAAAGTTCAGGATCGCATGAAGTTCCTGCACGAATACGATATTTGAGAAGTAAAGTTATGTAATTATCATGCTTGGGTTTTTGAACAAGGTAGAAGGAGGCCCGATCATAGAGCAAGTTATCATAGTTGTGCGAGATTGTGCAACAAGAATTCAACTTGAGATTCTACATGGATTTTTAAGAACTTTTCATCTTTTTCCACTCATACATAAACCTTAGGCACTATACAGGTATAAATACATATACTCCATGTCTTAGAGTTAATCCTAGGCTTAGTTTTCATTCTCAAAACACTTAAAAATGTCGGAACTCGAGATTGAAAGGTTGGAGAAAGAGAAATCCATATCAAGAGTTGAAGAGTATTCATCCCCCTTAAGCAATCCGGAACATATAGACTAAGTTTTTCTAACCTTTTTTTTATTATTATTTTCATGGTTGTTTGGATGATGATCAATTTATAGTCGTATTTGATTGAATCTATAATGAGTTTCTAAATTTCTTTCTAGTCACTTGGGTTCGTGGTTGATGAATTATGTATGCATGAGTTATTGTCCTTGCATGGTTCATTTGCAATTGTTTCTTGGAATAGTAATTTAGGGATCTACTAATTAATTTGTGGTAGTATGAGGAATAATGGAAGTGAAACTTGTGTACTAGACATACAATTTGCGAACATTAATTATATGAGAATAATGGGAATGAAATTACAAGATTAGTATGGGTAACATTATTAATCATCAAACTTAATCTCTTAACTCGATTTAGCTTGGAAGTACCCATCTAAATCTAGAGTTAAAGTTATAAGAGAGTTTGAAAGAATATCCTATATACTTTAAGATTAACAATCCGTAATCACTGTAATTAAATTGATAATTAGTGTAAGTGGCATATTTAAGAAACTGACATAACACAAGTGGGTAGACACTTCAACTATTGATACTTCATGACTCTTGTCTTGTGTGCTTTATTTGAAGTGTTTGCTTTTATTTAATTATTTTTACCTTTTGCTATACTTTTGAGGCCTAACTAATAAGAACTTAGTTAGATTAATAGATACTTCATCCCTCTTTGTGGGGCAATACCTATACTCACCACGATATTAGTTTAATTATAAATTTGACTTTAGTGTGGTGATGACTCACACCATTACACAATTGGCTAATGCTTAGTAGGTTAGCTTTTATTCCTTCCACATCTAGTATGTACTTTTGCATTGGCATCTCCTCAACATGTAGAACCCTTTTTCTTCAATCACTTGTCCTTTTTGTCTATCACTAATGTAAACATGGCCTCCGTTGGGACTTGTATATTCAATCAGTTTTGATTTGTTCCTATCATGTGCCTCGAATAATTGCTACCAAAGTACTAGGGGATGCTGGAGCATGGACATTAGCAATGTATTTGGTATAGCATTATATGTTAGATTTTTTGACCCACACCTTCTTTATCATCACGTAATCCTTAATTTGAATTTAGGATCAATGTTTCTCCCATTTATAAAGTTTTTCAAATGAATAAAAAGCTTTGTAAAAACATGACCATATGTACAATACTCATGTTGAGTTATATCTTATCAAAATCTGCTTCTATTTTGTTGCTTTGATGCTGCAATGCTAGGTTCGGTTAATTGAACAGATTATCGCATAAAATTGGATCTCCTTAGGGTTTGATTCGCTAGAACTTAGTTAATCAATGAAGTCAAGTCTAAAGTGAACCTTCGAAGTCTTGCCCATGGCCAACTGATCATTGAATTTTTCATTTTCTTTGTTCAACTTCACTAAGGTCTCCTAGGCCTATTTGGGCTCCATAATCGCATCTTGACACTGCTTTGACACTAAAGTGATCTCACCCATAAGCTCCTCATTTTCCTTTTGAAGAGTTTCATTTCCAGCCTTTAGTGTCTTAACTTCATTTTTATGGGATAGAATTTATCATACATCATTTTGTATATGGATATCAGTTCCTCATGAGTGATTTCAGAGCTAGTGTCATGCAGTAGTCTAATTGTATCTCTTGAACTATAGCAATAGTGAAAACTATCTTGAGCTTTGTTCTTATACTTGATTACTCTTGTGCTCATCCTCTTTTGAATCCACTGAATCATCTTTTTTCTAAATTGTGGCCATTGATTTCCCTTTTTTCTGTAAAATGTTAGCACACTCAGCAAGGATACACTCATAATCACTGCACTCATGGAATTGGAAACCTTTCTTGGGCATGTCTTGTTCGAAGTCCTTTCTAATAATTTTTGTTGCCACCTTCTCTTGTAGTTCTTTGGTGGAATAGCCGATGCACTTGAAGGGTCCTTTTCTTTCTTTTTTCATAAAATTTTTAATTTCTTTAGACACCATAACCGCTTTATCATCACTATTGGAGTTCTCCTCTATGCTGCTTTGTTCAATTTTTAGCTCCATCTCCTTCACCTTTTTGGTTTTAACCATATTTATCTCAAAAGTTTGCAGTGAGCGCATCAAATCATCAAGTCTCATCTTCTCAAAATCTAGCCTCAATGGTAGCTACTTTAACAAGGAAATGTTTAGGAAGTGAACATAAGATCATTTGGACTAGCTTAAGTTTTGAATATCTCTTTCAAAGCTAATATGCTTATTAGTTATGTCATGGAGTACTTTTTTTTTTTTTTTGTTTTTAATTGAAGATGGCAATTATCTCATTCTTATCCATCCTTAAATTGAAGCATAAAAATTTGGTTAGTGCTCATACTTTGATAGATATTCTAGAGAATATCCCATGTTTCCTTTGTCATTTCGCAAGGAGAGATCAATTTGAATTGCTTCTCACAAAGTTAAGTGAACATGGCATCGATTGCTTTCGAGTTTTCGAGGGCTGTCCACTCCTCTTTGACCATCTAATCCTTCATGTCCTTGACAACATCCTTGCAATCTACCTTGGTCATGGGTGCACTCCATCCATTAGTGATAGAACTCTAGGCCTTATCAAGGGACTTGATGAAAACACTTGTCTGAGCTTTTCAATAAGGATTGTTAGTGCCATTGAGCAATGGGGTCATGTGACTAAAGTGCCTTCCTTACAACTCATGGTCAAACTAGTTCTAAGATCTCACCTTTCTTGCAAACTAAGTCCAAAAAAGGTGATGAGATTCTAATGCCATTGTAGGTTTTGAAGTGATTAAGTCACATGGTTTTGAAGAAACTCAATACTAGAGTTGCCTATGCGTAAAAGTGGGTGTTGTCTCTCTTTAAGTTCACAAAACTCTCATGGATGGTACACTAAATCCATTGTCAACTTTGCTCTATTTATATATGATTTTGCCACCATAAAATCCATGAAAGTTAGCTGCAAAATATCATCAAATCTTTTGTTAAGATCTTCATGCAGATTCTATCATAATCAATAGCTTGATGTTTCAGGTGCAAGTGCCAGTTTCTTAATCCAACAGGATACTTTTCCTTTTGAAGTGGATCCACTCATATTTTTTAGCTTCTCATGTGTTTCCTTGTGTTATAAAGCTCATACTCGGCCATTTTAGAGTGTTTCCTTCTCTTTTTGGACTTTGATAATTATGGTAAACTCAAAGTCCACAACTTTCCATATTTTACAAAATTATATGAGTTTTATAGCATGGAAATACTTGAAATATACTCCTTTCAATTTTTGTCAAGATCTTTTAACAATAACTTTCATTTTTTAATTTGCACCACATAAATACCAACTCAAATAAAGTGCCAACAATGAAATTATAAACATAATTCAAAATCTAAGCAATTTAAATTGACTATTAAATAAAATAATGATTTTAGACGTAATGATGAGTAATGTACGGATAATAAACCTAATGTATATCAACACATATAAATTATACAGTTATTAAAATAAAGAAAATATGTTTGTATGTTAATATTTTTCAAAATCAATTACAATCTAAAACACTTTTAAATTAGAAATATTAAAAAGTTTCCCAAACTTAACTTATTACCCATTTTTGTACTACAGTGGCTTCCTGAGTAACTTTTAGCATTTACAATGAAACATTACTTGATAAAATATTAAACAAAAACATTATCTCAAACTATATAAAATTGTTGACATAGAGTATCTCATATTTTTTATTTATGGAACTAAGACCAGTTAAATAAAATGAATCCATCTAAAATATATTATATTTTGAATAATACATAAGCAAAAATTAAAAGATTACTTTACATAAATGATGTTAGAATTAAATGATTCAATTATTCTACAAAAAGATTATAAAAATATTAACGTGCTATATTTATTTTGATTTTGATTTGATATAATCATTTAATCTTACTTGAAGAAATTAAAATATATATTTATTTTTAAAATTGAAACATCACATTTTTTATTTTTTATTTTCATTTTTTATGTATATATGGATTTTTATTGTGAAATATTTAAAATAAGGAACATAAAGTTCAATATTTATCAATTTTATAAAAGTGTAGCCTAAAGTAATATATAAATTCTAAAACAATCCACATTAGAAAAATGCACCCTCACTTCTTGAGAATTAGGGTTGCACATAGGGAAAGAATAAGATGTTAGATTTATCAAATTTAGGATTAAGTACGAATTATCTTATTATAATAGGGACTCAATGACACAAATTTGGTGAATGACCAAACTAGTGAAGCTAAGTCCAATAAGTTGGTTACCTTTTATAACTGTCTTATGAAAAATGATTAACCTGTACAAATGAATTTTATGCTAATTTATTTGTCGAAATTTTTGCAAATTTCTTTGATTTTACTGTATGAATGAATTTCCCTACAACTGCTTTTTTTTTTACTGCCTCATGAAAATTTATCTTGCCTATAAATTTTATACAGTTATATAAAATGATTTTTCTCCATTATTTACATAATTCAAATTATTCTATTAATGAGACTTGACATGCTTTCATTACAATAAATTAAACTTTTTGGTTATGAAATTCTTGATGTGAGTGAGTATGTTTATTCATTTTACATTACATTATGATATCAAATGTTTTGACTAAGACCAGAGTTGACTATAAAGTGCTCATGCTTTGGTTAATGAATATTGATGTTAAGGAATAAGTTTCAACCCACCAAATTATGATAGAAGTATTGGGGGCCTCAACTAGCAAAAAGTTAACTCCCTTAATTGGCGTTATAAATTGAGTACGTAACCCTCTTAAATGGGCTTAAGGATTGAGCACATGACCCTTTCAATAGGGTTTAAAGATTGAAATATACTCAATCGAGCCAGAAGTATTAAGACCTTTAGTTGGTGACAAGTTAACCCTCTTAATCTAGGTTGTACATTGAGTCATGTGATAATCTTAATCGAAGTTATAAATTGAGCCACGTGACCTTCTCAATTGGAGTTATAGATTGAGTATGTGACCCTCCTTAGCTAGGGTCAAAGATTGAATTTGGGAACAATTTGAATAGAATCACATTGTTGCTAAAAAATTCTCACTGCAGTGATCAATTGTGTTGCAATTTGGATTGATTTCACATTGTTTTGAGGTAGCCTAAATGATCCTACAGCTTGTGTCTTGATCGATCCCATTCAAGGTCGATTGTAATGATGCATGTAGTTCCATGTTTGGGATCAATCACAATGTTGTTTCTTAACAAAAATTGATCCATTAGCACTTGAATTGATCCAATACCTTGTTTTCACTCCCCCCCAATCGATCCATTTGTGTCTAGATTGAACCCGAATACATGATTCTCACTCTTTCACACACTTAAACACCAATTGGGAATATATTGCTTGAATTTTTGAATCTACTAGAATTTTCTAAGACAGATGTGAAATTTGATCTAGAAAATATATTATATGAGTGGTAATTTGTGTGATACATGAGTAAGAGGTAAAACAAGAGTGAATTATATCTTGTGAGGTGAGAGGACCCCTATACATACATAAAAATTTTCCTTGCTTTATATTACACAAATTTTAAGGATGTTTGGAGAATTAATTGTAGGGGATAACACCTCCAGCAAGAAGCAACATACAAATACTTAAGCCAATATTAACCAGCATTTTAAGAATTTAAAGGCATCTTAGGCATCTATACAAGGGACTACAATACCACGAGTGGAGTTGGTACTTAGGAGAGGATATTCCATGCACCAAGCTCACAAAGGAAGGTATTTTAGTGATGAAAACTTTGATTTCCTACTAAATTTAAGGATTTTGGTAGTCCTAGGAGGCTGAATAAGCCTTGAAGGGATCAGGATGATGAGGTCCTCAAAGGAGTGAAGCTCTCTAAACTAACATTCCAAGGAAAATCGAACCCCATGCATCCTTGGAGTGGGAGTAACAAGTAGAGCTTGTATTTGACTGCCATTGTGTCCAAAGGCACTATGGGTAAAATTAGTTGCAGTTAAATTTACTAATTACTTGATTATTTAGTGGGATTAGGTACTTGCTGGCGGAGAGCTAGTGACCATTCCATTAGGACATGGAGTGATTTGAAGGCATCGATGAGGAAGCAATTTATCCCTAGTCACTACCATGGGGATTTGTATCGTAAATTATAGACCTTGACATAGGCAAATAAGATTTCTGAGGATTATTTTAAGAAGATGCAAATGACCTTCATGAGAGGTGACGTAGTTGAGGATTAGTAGGGCATGGCTAGGTTTATAGGTGGACTAAATAGGGACATAGCTGAAGCATTTGAGCCACTCCATTTTGTGGACTTGGAGGACATGGTAGAGAGAGAATAAAATCGAGAAGTAGCTTAAGAGAAGGGATAGGCAATAGTAGCCTCCAAGTACCACCACACAGCCATTTCCTAGGCAAGAAGAAGGACAAGTTGTCACTGGAGCCCTCGAGCCTAAGTTGACACTAAAAGTTAAAACTTGTAATGTACAAAATCCCAAGGCTAGTCCTTTGATTACACGTAACAGGGATATTATATGTTTTAAATGACTAGAAAGGTACTGCTATCCAGTGCCCAAATAAAAGGACCATGGTGATAATGGATAAAGGGCAGATAATGACATATGAGGAGAATAGTAGTGGACATGAGATGTTACCTTTTTAGGTGGCCTCAACTTATGATGAGGGAGTTTGCACAATGGCTGGAGAAATAAATTTAGTGGTGATGTGCAAGCTAAGGATGAGGAATTTGAGGAGAAAAGGGAGAACATCTTTCAAATGAAATGTTAAATAAAAGGAAAGACTTGCAGACTTATCATAGATGTTGAAAGTTGTAGTAATGTTGTAAGTACTATGTTAGTTGGGAGACTTGCATTACCACTTAGGAATCATGCAAGACCATTTTAGTTGCAATGTTTAAATAATATTAGTGAGATGAAGGTGACAAAATAGGTTTTAGTTGCTTTTGAAATTGGTAAGTATAAAGATGAGGTGTTATGTGATGTAGTATCTATGTAAGCCAGCCATATCATGCTAGGAAGCCCTTGACAATATGACAAGAAGATTACATTTGATTGTAAGACAAATAGGTACAAATTTTATCACAACAATCGAAAGATCACCTTGGTGTCACTTATGCCGAAGGAGATCCATAAGTATTAGAAGTATTTGTAGCTTGAGTTGGAGAAAAAGAAAAAGAAAAAAGGGAGTGAGAGAAAAGATTAGGCACCAGGTGAGGAAAAAGGAGAGGAAAGAAAATGAGGGAAGAGAGTGTATGTTAGCAAACTTGTGAGATGTGAGAATACCTTATGAAATGAGCAAAGGATTGTACTACTCATGCATAAAGAAATCCACTTTTATCTAGAGAGGTTATTTCTTCCCTCCCTAAAATAGTTGTTTCTCTTTTGCAGAATTTCCAAGAAATGTTGCCTAAAGAATTACCATGTGGTTTACGACCTATTCAAGGTATAGAAAACCAAATTAATTTTATGCCAGGTGTAGCCATACCTAACCACCTATTACTCCTCCATTAAATGGTGCAACTGAATGTAGGAACAAAATTTTGTTAGACATGATTTGATTTGATCCATGATAAATTTGACAAATCTTCCCATTTTACTGTAGGCACATGCCCTCCTTTCTTTTGCACGTCTTCAACAGAATTCTCTTTAAATATGTTTCTAAAACCCCACATGAGATGTGGGGTGGACGAAACCAAGAGCAAAGCACATCAAGATTTGGGGTGTCCAACTTATATTAAGAAAAGTAAAATGAACAAGTTAGAGGCAAGGGCTATGATGGGTCTCTTTGTTTTATAGCCTAAGGATTTCATGAGATATGAGTACTATACGTTCAATGACAAAATAATCATTATTGTTCATCAAGTTCACTTCCTCAAAGAAGAGTTCATTTGAGAAGGAAGTTAAGCAACAGACTAATAGCCCACACAATAAGCATTAGTTCATGAACAATAATCTGTTATGCAATCAATGTGAAGATCAAGTAGAGTTCTTCATGTAATCTAGAGACAAGGTTATACGTCCAATAAAATAGATGATAGTTTTCATCTTGAGATCTAAAGATCATGGTGATGACTTAACTACTTAGGATTATGTAATAATGGACACAAACTCCGTAAAAGGGCAAGAGGCTATGCAATTTGAAATGGATTCAATATATTCAAACCATGTCTAGACTTTAGTGAATCCACTGAAAGGAATAGTGTCCATTAGATGTAAATGAATTTACACGACAAAGATTGGTGTGATGACAAGATAGATATTTACAATGATAGGCTATTGGTGAAAGGGTATTGTAAGAAGGAAGGTACTCACTATGATGAAATGTTTTCACCCTTAGCTATGTTCAAGTCTGTTTAGATATTCTTACAATAGCCACCTATGTGGATCATGAGATTTGGAAAATGGATATTTAAATTGCTTTCCTTGATGGTTTCCTTGAGAAATATATTTACATGGTGCAAGCTTATAGTTTTGAGGTAAATGAGAATTTTATAAAGCACACAAGCTTAAGAGGTCCATTTATGCCTTTTAACATGCAACAAGGAATTAGAATCTTTAGTTCAATAGTACAATCAAATATTTTGGCTTCATTAATAATGAAAACGATCTGTGCATCTACAAGAAGTTTAGTGAGAGTGTAGTTACAATTTTTGTGTTGTATGTGGATGACATTTACTTACTAGTAATGACATTAGCATGATAACCTCAGCAAAGGCAAGGTTGTCTAACATGTTCTTCATAAAAGAATTAGAAGAACCAACGTACATAATGGATATCCACATCCATAGAGATAAAGTGAAGAAAATGATGGTTCTTCCCCAAGCTTGTGCATAAAGAAAATTCTAAAGAGGTTTAGAATGGAAACGAAAAAGATAAGATTGCTACAAGTTAGACATGGCATCTGCCCCTCCAAGTCCTTAAGCTAGCAAACTAAGGATAAAAGATAAATGACATGGAGGCCATTCCATATTCTTTGGCAATTGAAAACTTGATGCATGTAATGATGTCTCCTAGGCTTTGTGTTACCTATGTTGCAAGTTTTACATATAGATTTTAGGCAAATTTAGATAAAGAGCACCAAATCAGTGTTAAGTGTATCCTTAAGTACTTAAGAAAGGTTAAGAATATATTGTTTAGAGTAATGGAAAACTAAGAGTAGATAGATTTATTGACTCTGACTTTTAGTTAGATGTTAATGGTACAAAATTTATTTCTAGATACATATACACCCTTAATGGAGAAACAATAAGTTCGAAAAGATCTAGATCAAGCACCACTATAGACTCCACCACCAAAGCTTAATATATTGTTGCATGTGATGCCACAAAAAGGTAATTTAGGTTAAAAATTTTATTACAAAATTTTAAGTGGTTCCTAGTGTTGATGAATTATTGCCACTTCATTATGACAACAACAGAGTGATTTTATAAGATAAGGAGCTAAAGTCTCACCAAAATTCCAAACACATTAAGTGATGGTACCACATTATTCAAGATACCATTGGCCAAGACAACATCACCACGTAAAAAATAGCTTCATAGGACAATGTAGTTGTCTAACTCACAAAGCCTATGTCATAAGTCCAACTAGATCACCATCTTGAAAATATGACTAGTATATATCATAGCAATAAGCATTAAAGTGCAAGTGGGAGAGAGTTAGTGTTATGCCCTTAGCAATAAATATTATTTTAAGGATATTGATTATGAAAGTTAAATTCTAATAATAAGACATTGAATATATGGCATTTTAATCGAGCAGGTAAATCTCGAAATTGGTGTAAAGTAATGCACTTGCCCATAATTTCATTAAAAAGTCTTATCTATAAGAGTTATGTATATAGACACATGACTTTTTAGTAAACGATCATCTCGAGTCATAGAATTTTTAACTGGGAATTAAAGATATTAACATGGCTCACATGGCTTTTGTTTTTATGGTGATCATCATTTCATTCGGCATGGGATATTGAGAACATGTGTGTGTGGATACATCATCAAGGAATGATGTATTTGAATATTAACATAATGAACAAAGAGACAAATAGAGTTTACACTTTACTATCAATGTCAAGCTTTGTGAAAATGTTAGGTGCTAGTGGACCATGGGCATGAAACGACATGGTTACCTTGTGTGCAACTTGATTAATGTGTCATTAGAGCTTCAAGAACCACATATAATTTCGAAAGGCTAAGAACTTAAATTACCAGTGGTAGTGTGCATGTGGAGGTATGTATGTGTTAGTGATATATCCTCTAATACCAATAGTAAATATAAGGGATGTTGGTTTTAAATGGAATAATTTGATTAATTAATAAAATATTAATAATTTCTTTATATTGATATTCTAACAGTCTAATCATGTGTGTAAATCTTGTATAGCATAAAGTTTCACATGTCGTCGTATGATTGCATTAAGGGGTCTTATTCATAAAGGGTTATGAATATAGATGCAAAGCTCTCTAGTACACAATCAATAAAACCTATTCATAGATCACAAATTCCCTAAATGGCCATTGGAGAATTAGCATTCAAACACTATCTCAAAGAATAAAGCAAATATGTGGAGTTCACTTTCAACTATCAATGCCTCGCTTTATGATCATATTAAGTGCACATAGGCCTTAGTCAGACAACATGGATGTTTTATATGCATGATGGTTAATTGGTCATTAAAGCATGAAGAACCAAAATATGTCTCGATATGAGATAGGATTATAAGTTTAATGTGTTGTTGACTTGATGCGTATAGAGGCTTGTGAGTGATAAATAAGGCATTTGTCATATGTAGTTAATATTCTATGCGACATAAACTACTGGCTAGGGTAGTGGAAATTAGAAAGGAGTTCCTAATGGAAGGTCATTAGTCTTTGTCCTATGATTGAGCTAATGAGTTTAAGTAAAACCACAGTTATTACTCAATTGAGATAAAGTAAGACAAAAGACTTATAACTCATGATATTCGTGATTCGAAGAGTTCATGTGATCCATTTACTTTATCTTAATTGGGCTACAATATAAGCAGTCGGCTAGGCATTACCAATATCCTTTGAACTATAATAATTGCCAATTAATGATAAATCTAATGAATAACACACAAAAGGATAGAACAATGACACACAACTAAATTTTTTTGGGGCCTAAATTAGACTTTAGAAGTCTTATGATAAAATTAATTTCATTGCATTTGGATTGGACTAAATGAATTTTTCATTAGGTTTGTTAATGATTATATTATTAATTAGAAACATAATGACCCTTTAATTTAATTAATGAAGATTCATTAAATTAAAGAGAAAGACACAATTGATATTATTTAGTTGCTCTTATATTTATTAATAATGAGATTATTAACTGAAAATATAATGAGACTTTAATTTACTAGTGAGATTTATTAAATTAAAGGACATGATTCCAATAGACTTTATTTATTAATGTTATTAATAATTTAAGATGGAATGGTCATTAATTAATTAAAGGTCTATGTAAGAAGTACATTATGCCCATTCCAAACCTAGTGAAACCCCAAGGACAATAAAGATGCAGTTTTCCTCATATAACCTTGAAGTTTAATGATTTTTATTATTTGTGTAATTTTTGAATATTAATGTAAACGTGTTTTGAGTTTGATTTATAGTTGCAGAAATGTTTGCATGTTTTGAATTGAGAGAAAAGCTTTAAAAATTGAGAAAACTTGAAGAACAAGAAACATAATGGACCTTTAATTTAATTAATGTGGTTGATTAAATTAAAAGATGTGATTACCATGGAATTTAATTATTAATGAGATTAATAATTGAAGAGTGAATAAACTTGAATTAATTAAAGGTCCATGTAGAAAGCCTATGAAGCCAATTACATGTGTGTCTTAGGTGTTTTCCATGGAAATAAGAATCTGACCATGTGTAGGATTATATGTCTAGAAAATAAAAAATTTGGAAGAATCCCAAATCATAAAAACATCACATAACCTTAAAAAATCATTAAAATTTTTAGGTGCACCTTCTAAGCACAAGAGAAAAAGTCCTCTAGCCTTTATTCTAGTTTTCTCTCTTGTCCAAAAAGCCTTCATATCAAAAGGTGTTTAAGGCCCTTGTGAAGGAGGTTGTGGAGACTTTGTGAGGTGTTTGTTCAAGTTTCTTTCATGTAGACAAACTAGAGGGTGTGATTTGAGTGTTTTGGCTTTTGGGTCACACGTGTGCCTCACTTGAAATAAGGTTCTAAGAGGTAACTATTGTATGATCTCCTAGACACATTTAATTATGCATATTGTATAAAGAAAACAATTCAAGTATGGAAATTTACGTTCCATTGCATTTATTCAGACATTATGTTGTTTTAAAGTTAAAAATTTGCACCCTAAATTCGATGAAACCCAATAGAGGTATCAAAGCTACTATTTTTCACATATAATAGGAATTTTACTATTTTTCATGATTTATGGAAGTTTGCTTTTGAATATTAGGATACACATGTTTTAAAATTTATTTTATAGTTGCAAAAATATTTTGCATGTTTTGAATTATGAGAAAAGCTTGAAAACTAGACAAAACAAGAGATCAAGAAAAATAGCATTGAGCATGCTACTGAGGTTGTGGCTACAAGAAATGTTCTTAGCCACAAAGGGCTTGATCATGAATGCCGGAGTTATGTAACTCCGTCAGCCAAGCCTTTTGGTTATTTGAGTTGTAGTGGTGACCATGAGATGTGATCACAAAGTCGCGATGTCAAGGGCGGTGGAAATGGTTAATGTCGCTATTCACTTCACATCCATACAGAGGCCTTCAAGGACTATTTGGTGCTTTTCTTTAATTTAAAACATAGGAAAATGGTTTTCCACAATTGAGAACTGAGGCATAAGATACATAAGTCATAGAAAAGGTCATTAAATGGGTTTTTTGAATTACAAATTTGACATATAATTGTTTTTATAGATGTATGGATGGATTATGTACTCAAGGCACATGTGGATGAATTTATTTTGGTCATATTTGTTAGTGATATACCCTCTAACGCTAATAGAAAATGGGGGATACTAGAAAGACATTTGGTTGTATATGTACTTTTCACACTAATTAAGAAGAGATTGATTTTCATATCAATATTATGGCAAGTTTTCAAACATGTAAATCTCAATTGGTGTAAAGTATTGAATGTACCCATGTGCTTGAGTTAAGAAGTCTTATTCATAAGGAATTATAAATATAGACACATGGTTCTCTTGGTACTCAATCACTAAAATGTATTTATGAGTCGCAGACACTTTAATAGAAATTAAAGAGTCAGTATGATTTGCATACCTTATATTTTCACGGTTTAATGGCTATGTTGTTCAGTATAAGATGCTAAGAACATATATATGTTGATGCACCATTAGGGAATAGATCATTCAGATAATGACTCGTAGAATGAAACAGATGCATAGAGTTCACTCTTAGCTATCAACATCTGCTTCATGCTCATGTTAAGTATTTGTGGACCTTAGACCAAAAACGACATTGTTGTCTTAAGAGCATAATGGTCAATATGTCATTAAGGCATTAAGAGCCAATATGATTCCTAGTATGGGATAAGATTATGAACCCAACCTGTTGATGTTCGGGTGCATATAGAGGTATGTAATTGTTCAATAAGTGATTTGTCTCCTTGCAAGTGAGAAGGCATTTGTCTTATACAATTGGTATTCTATGAAACAAAATCCCTTGGCTAAGGTAATGTGTGATAGAAAAGAAATTTTCAATAGGAATATCTGTCCCATGAGGAAGCATCGACTAGTTATATGATTGAGTTTATGAATTTGACTAAATCCATTACTCACGCTCGGTTGGGATAAAGTAAGATAAAAGATCTATATGGCATAGTAGTTACGATGGGAAAGGTCTATTGTGATCCAAATCACTTCGCCTTAATTGGACTATGGAATGAGTCGTAGGCTAAATTTTACCTAATATTCTTTGAGCTATGCTCATTGCTAATCAGAAATGAATTTAGAAAGTCACACACATAAAATTGAAATATATTGTGAGTGTTAAATTCATATGTTGCATAATTCGTTTTGTTGCAATTGGATTGGACTAAATAAAATTTTCATGATGTTTGTTGATGATGTGATCATTCATTACAAGTACAATGAGAATTTAATTTAATTAAATTAGTTGGACATAGATGGATTTTAATTATTAATCTGATTAATGAGATTAATAATTAAGGAACATATGAGCTAATTTATTAATGAGATTAATAATAAGAGTTTATGAGCAATTTATTAAAGAAGGTCCATGTAGGAGGGCCCATAGAGCCCATATGCCAAACTCTAGTTTTAAAACTATTTATAGGGGTCTTGAAGAGTACAAGACACAACACTTTGAACCCTAATTCTTGTGCTCCCAACCAAGCAAAAGAGTGTAGACCTCTAGCCACCCTCTTTGAGCACTCTTTTCTCATAAAATCCTACTAGTTTAAAGTTGTTTGTGTTCGAGCTTCAAAAATAGTTTTGTGGAAGTGTAAGGGGAACTCAAAAGCATCGTAATTCTGTAGACAATCCAAAGGTCAAGGTTTGAGGGCCATGACTCCAAGGATCGTGATTGAAAGGTTTGGAAACATTCCAAAGGTATAATTTTTATCCATCTCCTTATTTAATTAATATCTTGCATGTTTTGCAATAAAGACAGATGGGATTTGTTCTGTTGTATTCCACTACATGTGCATGATGATTTTATTTGCCAAAGCTTTAAATTTTCTAGCCAAAGCCTAACAAAATCCAACACTGGTATAAGAGCCACCATTTTTCTTAGAAAACTATGAAGTTCAATGATTTATCCATGTTCTACATTAGTTCTCAAGTTCAAATTCTTTAAACATATTTTAGATGCATTAAAAACCTTTCAAAAGTGTTTTGCAAGTGATTGGAATCATAAAAAATTGGAAAGGACTCAATTTGGAATTGAAAAATTGTGACTACAGAAACTCTGCAGCATTCTAGATCCATTACTCGCGATCACGAGAAGTGTTCTCATGATCATGACAACAAGCCACATGGTTGTGCTATCACTATGAGGTTGCATAAACCTAAGAGCCTCGTTTCGTAATTGCAAGAGGCACAATGACAGAACCCTAAGGTTTTTGTCGTGGCTAGTATTTGTGGTCACAGACAAAGGGCTTGTGATTACAAGAAGGGTTCCCACGACCGAGAGCATTGAATGTGTAGAAAATCACTTTGCAATTTTATTTTTGAAAAATTGCTTTCCAAGGGATGATAACTAATTTTTTGAGGGATGAAAACTAATTTATGAGAAGCGTAGGCCATAGAAGTAGTCATTGAATAGAATTATTTAATTATACATGTGATGCATAATTGTTTAGACAGATGTTGTGGTTGGATTATGAAACTAGAACACTTGTAGAATAATGCATTTACTTTCATTTTTGGTTATTTTATGGGTTGTATAATTAAATTTTCATAGGTTGAAAAGGCATAAGCCTAATTTTTTTTTATTACATAGAATATGATTCTCTGTGGTATGTTATGTGTATTTGTAAATAAATATGGAAGACATCAAGAGTTGATAGTCATGTGGGGGCCAAGAATTGGTGTCATTTGAGGTTCCAAGACATGATGGACTCCATGAAGCCACGAAGACCAAGACAATGGCATTCAAGAAATCATTATTTAATAGTGTAGGGTTTCATTATTAGAGTTGGATCTCGAAATCTATAATTCTCTACTTTTATTTTTGCATATTATTTGTGATAGATATATGAGATACATAAAAATGGAAATTTTGCCAAATGGAGTTCCTGTCTTCTTCCTAAGGAGTGTTGGAATCAAAAAATCTATTGGGAGGCTGTTTTGATTTAAAATCTATAATTACAATAGTAACACATATAGCAATCAGACTAACAAATCTTGTTTATTTTTTGCAATATTATTTATTTGAATAATGTTTACACCTCTATCTAAACTACTTGAGACTAATATTCTGAATAGACCCAACTGTGTCGACTGACTCTAGAATTTGACAATTGCTCTCAATCTATAGCGCTTTGGCTATGTTTTAGAGGCCGATATCCTATGAGCCCCTGTTGACACGGCCAGTGAAGAGGAAAAGGTCAATAATAAAAAATGAGTGAAGGAAAATTAGCGAGGTAAAAGCTACATGTTAGCTTCTATGACTAATGATTTTTAGAGTATGTATGAGGGTATAGGGACTGCTCAAGATATCTAATACCACCTACAAGAGTTGTATGGCAAGTAGAGTAGTATTGCTAGATGTAAGATATCTAAGTAACTATTTAGGATGTGTATGGTAAAGGGTGGTGATATGAGTGAGCATGTCCTTAAGATCATTTCACTCAGCAAAGGGCTTGACTCATTGGATTTCATAATGGAGGCCAATCTGCAGATGAATTTGATCAGTCAATCACTTTCAAATTCCCTTTCATAGTTTATCATTAATTATCATATGAATAATATTGATTACAGACTAGTTGGGTTTCTTAATAAGCTAGTGAATGCACAACAAATCATGAAAGGGAAAGGGAAGGAGGTAGTTCTTGTTACGTCTAACTCCTTTGGTATAACCAAGAAGGAGAATACAATAAAGAAAATGGTTGCCATTACCAAGTCCAATGGGAGTATCAAAAAGACCAATTCTCCGATAAAAAAGAAAAGAAAAGAAAAGAAAAGTGTTTTCCACTGTAGCAAGATTAAACGCTGGAAAAGGAACTGCGCTGAGCACCTCAACCTTAAGAAGGCAACCAAAGGTAAGGAACTTTATGTTTACAAAATCTTATTTCATTAGTGTATTTTCCACTTCTTGAATTTTGGATTCTGGTGCTACTTCTCACATTTGTATTTCGTATCAGGATATGGTTAGAAATAGAATGCTTGAAAAATGTGAAGTGATGATCAAGGTGGGAAATGGAACAAGTGTTATAGCCACCACAACTGGGACCACTTCAATAAAACTATCATTAGGCCATAGTTTAGTTTTAAGAGATTGTTTTTTGTTTTCCAATGGACTTAAGGCCATTGTTTCCATGCCATTATTAATAAAAGAGAACTATGAATTTTATTTTAGATGTGTGCCATATTTATTTTTTTAATAAATTGGTTGCCATAACATATCTCATGAATGGCTTATATTGTTTAAATATGGATGATAGCAATGTGATAAACACCATCTTGAGCAAAAATCCAAGGGATAGTTTAAATCCTAAATACTTGTAACACTTTAGACTCTACTACGTCGAGGACACAAGGATTAGTAAGTTGGAGAAAACCATGCTTATTGGATCATTAGGAGAGGAACCTTGTCTAACTTGAGAACTTTGTATTCCTACTTAAAAGGAACCTTCTGAGATGCAACTATTACAATGATTAAGTAAGATCTCTCGAGTAGCAGAGAGATGGTTATCTCTTAGAGAATAGAGAAGACTAGTTTGTAATATGAGATAATGATTATGAAGATGATCCTTCTACTGATGATCAAGCAATGGTAGATAACGTCTTCGCAAGATGTAGGAGGCTATGAAATCTAAGAAGGATTCAATGCATTTGAACCAGGTATGGACTCTCATGAATCCACCCAATGAAATTGTTTCCATTGAATGTAATTAGGAGTCTATAAGAGAAAGATTAGTTCAACTCGAAAGGTGGAAACCTATAAGGTTAGGTTGGTGGTGAAGGGCTACAGTCAAAAGAAAGGAATTAACCATGAGGAAACCTTTTCATCAGTAACCATGTTGAAGCCTATTCGGATTCTACTTGCAATAGCCACCCACTTGGATTATGAGAGCTGGTAGATGGATTTCAAAATTGCTTTCCTTAATGGAATACTAAAGGAGAACATTTATATGTTGCAGCCATGCAGTTTTGAAGTCCAAGATGAATCTTATAAGGTATACAAGCTTAAAAGGTCCATTTATGGCCTCAAGCATGCATAAATGAGTTGGAATTTTTGTTTTGATAGTGTAGTCAAATCATTTGGCTTCTCTAAGAATGAAGATAAATCCTACATCTAAAAGAAGGTTAGTGGGAGTGTAATAATTTTTCTTGTGCTGTATGTGGATGACATACTATTAATGAAGAGTGATGTTAGCATGTTAAACTTGATCAAGACATAGTTTCTAATACTTTCTCCATAAAAGATTTGGAAGAAGCAACTTACATCTTAGGTATTGCTTCTATAGAGATAGAGTAAAAAGATCGTTAGGTCTCTCCCAAGCCTTGTACATAGACAAAGTACTAGAAAGATTCAATATAGATGCTTCTAAGAGAGGGTTGCTACCATTTAGGTATGGCATGCATTTGTTAAAGTTCATTTGCCCAAAGATGGATAACGAGAGGAGAAGCATGGAAGTCATTCCATATGCTTTGGTTATTGGGAGCCTGATATACAAAATGCTATGTATGAGGCCAGATATTGCTTATGCCTTAAATGTTGCAAGTAGGTTTTAGGAAAATCCTAACAGAGAGCATTAGAATGTTATTAAGTGTACCCTTAAGCACTTAAGAAAAACTAAGGATATGGTAATTATGTAGGGAGATGGTGATCTCAGAGTAGATGGATATACTGATTCTAACTTCCAATCATATGTGGACAATAAAAAGTCTATCTTTAGATTTGTATTTACTTTTAATGGAGAAGTAGTTAGCTGGAAGAGTTCTAAACAGAGTACAACTGTAGACTCAACCATTGAGGCTGAGTATATCATTGCATGTGATGTAGTGAAAAAGACTATTTGTATAATGAAGTTCATGACAGTACTTCAAGTGGTTCCAAATAACGATCTATCATTTCCATTTCATTATTACAACAATAGCACAATAGCATAGGCTAAGGACCCAAGGTTTTCTCAAAACTCCAAACATGACACATTATTCGAGAAACTATTAGAAGGGGCGATGTGGCCGTGTAGAAAATAGCTTTAGTTGAAAATGTGGCTAATGTACTTACCAAGCCGATCACTCAAGTGCAATTGGATTGTAATCTTGAGAAGATAATTATTAGATAGTATAGTTACTGGCATTAGTAGTATTGTCATTAGAGTGCAAATGGGAGATTGTTAGTGACATATCCTCTAACGCCAATAGAAAATGAGAGATCCCAAAAATACATTTGGTTGTATTTGTACTTTTCACACTACTTCATAAGATAGTAATTTTCTTATCAATATTCTAAAAAGTTTTCATACATGTAAATCTTGATTGGCGTAAAGTATTGTGTGTGCCCATGTGCTTGAATTAAGAAGCCTTATTCATAAGGGGTTACGAATGCTAACACAAGAATCTCTTGGTATTCAATCACTAAAATTTATTTGTAAGTCACAGACACTCTAAAGGGTATTAGGTAGTTGGTATGACTTGCACATCTTATAATTATACAGTGAGTCCCATGTCAGTCGATGTGAGATACTGAGAATACATGTGTGTAAATATACCATTGGGGAATGGAGCATTCAAACAATGACTTGCAAAATGAAGTAGACGCATAGAGTTCATTCTTAGTTGTCAACATTCTACTTCATGATCATGTTAAGTATTCATTGACCTTAGACTTAGGACAATATTGTTATCTTTTGCTTATGATAGTCAACGTGTTATTAGTTCATTAAGAACTAATATCTATCTTAGTATGAGATAAGGCTATGAACCCAATGTACTATTGCTCATATGCATATGGAGGTATACATGCGTTCAATAAGAGATTTGTCTCCTTACAAGTAAATAAGGTATTTGTCCTATTTAGTTGGTATTCTATGAAATAGAAGCCTGCCAAGGTAATGTATGATCGAAAAAGAGTTTCCAATAGGAACATTTGTCTGATGAGGAAATTTTAATTGGTCATATGATCAAGTTTGTGAGTTTGAGTAAATCCATGACTCATGCTTGATTGGGACAAAATAAGACAAAAGGTCTACAGAATATGGTATTCACAATTGAAAATGTTCATTGTGATCCAAATCACTTCATCTTAGTTGGGCTATGATATTGGTCGTAGGCTAAACGTTATCTACATCCTTTAAACTATGCCCGTTGCTAATTAAGAATGAGCCTAGAGAGTCACACATATAAAATTGGGATGTATTGTGAGTGTTAAACTGGTGGATTGCATAATCTATTTAGTTGCAATTGGATTGAAGTATAAATTACCATGGTGCTTGTTAACGATGTGATCATTAATTAGAAGTATAATAGAAATTTAGTTAAATTAAATTAGTTGGATACAAATGGGTTTTAATTACTAATGGATTAATAAAGAGTCAATGGACTATTTAGTAAAGAGGGTTCTTGTAAGAGGGCCTATAGGTCTATACCAAAAACTCTAGTTTTTTAACTATATTGAAAAGTCTTGAAGAGTTCAAGACACACCACTTGGAATGCTAATTTTCGTGTTCCCAATCAAGAAAAAGAGTGTTGCCCCCTAGCCACTCTCTTTGAGCACTCTTTTGTCATAAAATCCTCTTAGCCTAAAGTTATTTTTGTTAGAATTTCTCAAAAGAGTTTTGCAGAAATGTAGGAGTTCACAAGTAGTCAAATCATGTGGATAATCTAGAAGTCGAGGTTTGATAGCCATGACTCCAAGGATCATGCCTAAAAGGCTTGGAAATGTCCCAAAGGTACAATTTTTATCTATCTTTTTATTTAATTAATATCTTGCCTGTTTTGCAAGAAAAATAGATGAGGTTTGTTCTGTTATGTTTTGCTACATGTGTATGATGATTTTAGGTGCTAAAGTTATAATTTTCTAGTCAAACCCACATGAAATCTAATAATGTTTTGGTTTTTCTTGGATGTACAATTTTTTATTCATAGGTTGTATGAGCATAAGCACAAGTTTTTTAGGTAGAATAGGAAATTAATTTTCAACAGTATGCCATGTGTACTTGTAATATAGAAGATCAAGAGTTGATGATCATGCAGTAAATAATAGTTTGTGTTGTTCACGGTTTCGTGGCATGGTGAGCCCATGAAGGAAGGCCATGGAAACTATGACCAAGTGAAGACCAAAATATTTAAGCCTTGTAATAGGTTAGGGCCTCACATACATGTGAACAATCCAACTGTCAACTCTAATTGGATCTAAAAGTCCAAAATCCTTCGTCTTTTTTTATATTTATTTTCTACACTTATAAGATATATGCTTGCAAATTAGTTAATATGAAAAGTGAAACCACATATACATGGATTTAAGACTTTCTCACTTTAATACTAAGCTATAACAACAAAATTGTTTGTTGTGGTCCCCCTCCAAGCTTGAAGTTCTAGGTATAGTCTTAGCATGTGATACTATCACATTCATAAGGTTACATTGTGAGGGCATATTCAGGGCTTCAGCTGCATTTTATGTGACATTCGAATGATACTACACCTTAAGAACTAAAAGGGTCATGAGTGGGGGTACAACTCCAGTGAGTTGTTAGTTGATAGGTGTGACTTACATGAACTCGCAATGTTAAGAACTATATGTGTGAGGTTTTATCAAGGCATGCACTAAAGTGAAAGATTGTACCATATAGGAGATATATTGGTAAGATTTACCACTTATTGGGCCTAGCTTGCCAAGAATTATATGTGTGAGGTATGTTATGTTGAATGAAAACCACAACCACCCACTAGAAAATTTTCCTAATGAAATTTCTACTTTATACTTAAAGGAGTGTAGGATTTGAAAAATCTAATGGAAGGTTGTTTGATTTAAAGTTTGTAATCATTTAGTGAAATTTTTTACAACCTGACTAATAATCTTGCTTTTTTCATGCAATTTTAATTATCTCGAATAATGTACACTCTCTTTATATTGATTGAGACTATAATGTTGATTGGGACCAAGATAGTCAACTAGTTTTGAGTTAGCAAAGAGTTCACACTCTTGAAAAGATGAGCAAGATCTTGGAAACAATCATCCCATTACATGAGAAAGATGTATGTGCCTAGCCCCTTGGTTAATAAGATAAAGATAGGCAAGAACAAGAGAAGGAAACCTACTATTCCTAATGCTAGTGAGAGGGTCATGTGGTCCAATGCTCAAGTTGACAAAAGAAAACATTTCTGCTACAACAAAAAAGGGCATTAGGAGGAATTGCATTGAATGCCTCAATAGATTGAAAGTAGATGGGAACAACTTTATGTTTACAAAATATCTTGTTCTATTGCTGTGTTTTATACCTCATAGATCTAAAATGTGGGAGCATCCTCTCACATTTCCACTTAGAATCATGATTTGATTAAGAGTAGATCACCAAAGAAGTGAAAAGTGGTGATTATGGTCAGTATTAGGGCAAGTGTTACAGCCACCACTATTAGTACTACTTCAATTAAGTTATCATCTAGTCATGTTTTTTCCTTTAGAGATTATCTCATATTGTCAAATAGGCTTAAGGATATTGTCTCTATTCAAGGGATAGTTTGAATTCTAAGTATTTGTCACACCTTAGATTGGGCCATGTTGGAGAGACAAGGATATGCAAGTTGGAGAAACATGGGCTTATTAGCCCTTTGGGAAAGGAGCTCTATCTGAATTGCAAGCCTTGCATATTAGGGAAGATGGCCAAGAGTCCATTTGATGGGCATGTGGAGAGGGCCATATGATGGAGTTAGTCAACACCAATGTTTGTAAGTCATTCAATGAAATGGCCACAGGAGGATTATACTACTTCGCAACTTTTACAAATGAATACTTTGGGTATGGTTATGTGTTCTTAATGAAGTACAAGTATAAATCATTTGAAGAGTTCAAGGAATTCGTGTTGTAAGTAGAGAAACAAACTAGCAAACATGTGAAAAATACTATGATTAGATTGTAGTGGCAAGCACATGAGTGTTGCATCTATTGAATACCTTAAGAAAATGGCATTGTGTCATAGTTGACAACACTGGAAACTCTTAAATTGAATGTTGTAGCTGAGTGAAAGAATTAGACTTTGTTAAATATGATTTGATCTATGATTTGCTTCACTTATCTTCCCATATCCTTATTAGGATATGCCCATCTAACTACCTCACACATTTCACACAGGATTCCCTTTAAATCTATTCTTTCAATCTACATGAGATATGGAGTAAAAGGAAGCACACATTAGGATTTAGGAATGTCCAACTTACCTTAAGAAGAATAAGATGGGCAAATTATAGGTAAGGGCTATTATAGGTTGGTTTTGCTTGGTATCTTAGTGACTTTATGGGATATAAGTTCTACCTACCTAATGAAAATGGGATTGTGATTGGCTTTCAAGCATGCTTTCTCTATGAATTTTTCATTCAAGAAAGTAGTGCGGGTAGAACTATAGTGCTCAAGGAGGTTGAACATGGAAACAAAATGAAGAACTCGTGAGGGCAATATGCAATTCAAGAGTACAATGTGACCATTATAACGATTAGGTAGGATCTCTCATGCATTATCAAGATAAGTTTATATCCTAGAAAATGGACAAAAGTTCTTTATTATGGAAGATAATGGTCATGAAGATAATTCTTGTACTTGAGATCGCAAAGTCAAACAATAAAGTTTGCCAAGTGGTATGAGGCTCTACAATCATAGATGAATTCAATGTATTTAAACCATGTATGGCCTATAGTGAATCCACTTAAGGGAAAGTCCTAATTAGATTCAAGTAGGTATGTAAAAGGAAGATTAGTTTAACTAGTGATGTGGAGACCTAAAAAGCTAGATTTATGGTAAAAGGTTATAGTCAAAAGAGGAAATTGAAAATGAGGAGACCTTTTTACTTGTAGCAATGATCAAATATGTTTGGATACTTCTAGCGATAGTTGCCCACTCAGACTATGAGATTTGGTAGATGGAATTTAAGACTAGTTTCCTCAATGTGTTTCTTGAGAAGGACTTATATATGGTACAACCACAGAGTTTTGAAGTTTAAGGTAAAACTTGTAAAGTATGCAAGTTTAAAAGATCTATTTATGGCCTTAAGTAAGTATTGAGGAGTTGGAATATTCTATTTTAATTGTGTAGTCAAATTGTTTAGCTTCATCAAAAATTGAGATAAGCCCTACATCTACAAGAAGGTTTGAGGGAACGCAATCACATTCTTAGCATTCTCTGTGGATGACATACCACTCATTGGAAATGATGTTGGGATACTAATCTCAATTAAAACTCAATTATCCAATACATTCTACATGAAAGATTTGAGAGAAATAACCTATATTTTAGGCATTCATATCTATAAACGTAGAGTATAATGATTGATGAGTCTCTCTTAATCCTTGTGCATAGACAAGAACCTGAAGCAGTTTAGGCTAGAAGCCTTTAAGAGAGGATTGTTATCATTCAGGCATGGCATCCATCTCTCGAGGCCGATGTGCACACAAACAGTTGGAGTATAGATGCTAGTCCATATGCTTCAACTATTGGAAGTCTGATGTATACAGTGCTATTTACAAGGCTAGATTCCGCCTATGCTATGAGTGCTATGAGTTGGGTTCAAGTGAATCCTAATAAAGAGTATTGCAATGATGTCAAGTGTATCTTTAAATACTTGAGAATGACCAAGAATATGGTACTTGTATATGGAGTTAGAGAACTAAAAATGAAGGAAATACTGATTTTGGTTTTTAGTCAGACGTTAATGATTGAAAGTCTATTTTCGGGTACATCTTTACCGTTAATGGAGAAGTAGTAAGTTAGAAGAGTTCTAAACAAAGTACAATCATAGAGTTCAGCACTACAGTTGAGTATATTACATGTCATATTAAAAAGAGATGTTTTGGATACAGAAGTTTGTTATTGAGTTTCAGGTGTTTTTGGATCTAGATTGGCCACTACACTTTTTTGTGACAACAATGGCATGACTAAATAGGCAAAGGGATCATGGTCTCATCAAAAAATCAAACTCATTAAGGCGTGTAATCACATCATTCGAAAAATCATTGGAATGGGCAATATCACAATGTAAAAGATAGTTTCAGCAAGTAATGTTGCCAACCTACTTACCAAACCGATGACATAAGTGCAATTGAATTACCATATTGAGAAGATTAGTACTAGATGCCACAGCAACTAACACTAGAATTATTAGCATTAGAGTGCAAGTGGAAGAGTATTAGTGATATGCCCTCTAACACCAATAGTATACGAGTGATATTGGTTGTAAATGTATCCTTTTTAATAATTAATAAAATATTGATATTTTCGTTATACTGATATTCTAACAATCAAATCATGCATGTATATTTTGTATGGTATAAAGTTTTGCACGTGTTGATATGATGGTATGAAGGAGTCTTATTCATAAGAGATTATGAGTATGGATACAAGGATCCTTAGTACACAATCATTAGAACCTATTTGCAGGTCACAGATTCTCTAAATAAGTATTGAAGAATTGATATGACTTGCACTATGTCTTTATATGGTGAGTGTCGTGCCATTTTATATAAGATATTAAGAATACATATATGTGGATAAGTCTAGAGAATATGTATTTGAATGTTAACTTGAAGAACAAAGTGAAAACATGGAATTCACTCTTAATGTCAATGCCTAGATTCGTGATTGTAGTAAGTGCATGCAGGCCTTAAACCTAAGATGAAATTGTTAACTTATGCACATGAAGGTCAGTGTGTCATTAGGGTATTAAAAATCAATATCTATCTTGATATTAGATAGTGTTATGAGCCCAACGTATTGTTACTTCAATGCATATGGAGGCATGTTTGTGATCAATAAGTGATTTGTCATTTTACAAGTGAGTGAAATGTTTGTGCTATGGGGTTGATATTCTATGAGATAGAAACCCCTGGTAAAGGTAGTGGAAATCAAAAGGGAGTTTTCGATGGAAAGTTATTAGTCTCATAAAGTAATATTGATATGGTCATATGATTAAACTAGTGAGTTTACCTAAATTCATAACTCTCGCTCGATCAAGACAAAAGATCTATATCGTATGATATTCATGATAGGGAGGGTCAATGTGATCCATTCTGTCCATCTTGATTAGGCTATGATATTGGCCATAGGTTAGGGATTATCAATATCTTTCAAGTTATGTCTATTGCTAATTAATAATGAACTAAGAGATCATAGATAAAATGATGGAATAAGGACAAGTTGGTAAATTAGTTTGAGGTCTAAACAAGACTTGAGAAGTCTCGTGGTGAAATTAACTTAATTCCAATGGGATTTGACGAAATGCATTTCCCATTATTTTTTTAATAAAGATATTATTAATTAGAAAAAAATTGATCTTTAATTTAATTAATGAGTATTAATTAAATTAAATGGCAAGGCTCAAATGGGATTATTTAGTTCTTATTATGTTTATTAGTAATGAAATCATTAATTAAAAACATAGTGGGACTTTGATATTATTAAAGGATTTGATTCAATGGGTTTTAATTATTAATGAGATTATAATTATAGATGGAATGAGCTTGAATTAATTAAAGGTCTATGTGAGAAACCTAGAGAGCGCATTCCATGTGTCCTAGGTGTTATACATTTAAATAAGAATCTTATCTTATGTAAAATTGTGTGTCATAAAAATAAAAGATTTGGAAGAGTTACAAATCATAACAACATCACATAACATCAAAAAATCATTAGAATTTTCATGTGCCCCTTCCAAGTAAGAGAGAAAAGGTCCTCTTGCCTTTACTCTAGTTTTCTTTATTTTCCAAAAAGCCTCCATACCTAAAATTGTTTGTGGAAGGTCCTTGCAAAGGAGTTTGTGGAGGATTTTGGATGCACTTATTCATGTTTCTTCCATGGGGACAAACTAGAGGTCACGATTTGAGTGTTACAGTCATTGGGTCACACAAATGCGTCACAAGGATTAGATTCCAAGAAGTGATTTTCATTTGATTTATTGGATACATTTGTTATACGTGTTGAATGATAAAAGTGATTTGGGTTTCAAATTTACGTTCCACTATGCTTATTTTGATATTATGTTGTTTTGAAGTTAAAATTGTTTTGGCAAAAACACTCTGAAATCCAACAATGTGCATTCAATAAAGGTGTTGTGTCCTTGTAAGTAGACAAAGCGTATATCCTATACAATCAATATCCCATTAGATAGAATCCTAGGCTAAGGTTAGTACATGATCAAAAAGGAGTTCTCAATGAACATTATTCTCAATAGTTGATTAGGTCATAATTGAGTTAGTGAATTTGACTAAATTCATAGCTCAGACTCAATCAGGATATAGTAAGACGAAAGATTTATAACGGATGGAGTTCATAATCAAGACAATCCTTGTAATTAAATCAATTCACTTTTGTAGGGATTCAATGTAGGCCATTGGCTAAATGATACCTATATTATTTGAGCTATATTTGTTGCCTACTAAAGACGTAACTAGAGTCACACACGAAGAACAATTTAAAGGCAAGATGATTTATTGTGGATAGTAAGATTGACTTTTGATAAGTCCAATGATCAAAATTCGTAGGCCACACAAATTTTATTTAGTCTTCAATGCATTTATTGATAATATGATTATCAGTTGAATTACAATAGACTTTTAATTTAATTAATGAGAATTCATTGAAATTAAAATTCAAGATATGATTGGATTTTAATTATTAATTAGAATAATAATTAAAAATGGATTAGCTTAAAGTTGGGCTAAGGTCCGCTAAGAAAAAATCTAACCCATTCCACACACACTCCTAATTACACAAGGAAGAATATATTCTTTCCATATTAAAATAAGGAAATGATTGTACTTTGGACCATATAAGGTTAGAGGAGACACTCTAACTCTAATAATAAATAGAGAGTGGCCACCCTTTGAAAAAAGAAAGAGAATTTTCTAGCCTCCAATCTAACCCTAATAATAAATGGAGTGGTTACCCTATGAAAAAGGAAGAGAAAAAAATTTTCTAACCTCCATCCTTTTTCTCTTACTTCATTCTTCATACTTTAAACAAAAACAGTCTTTCGGTATAGGGAGCTACAAGACCATCAATGCATGATATGCCTTTCACAATTTCATAGTTGAATTTGGCTTGTATGATCTTCATTTGATTTTCTCTATTTTTATTTTATGTGCCAAATCTCAATATTATTCTGGAAAAACTAAATAAAATTTGACTGCAGCGTGACTTTATTTTCAGCTATTAACATCTTATGACACCAAACTCTATCATAGATATAATAAAACTTGCACTTATGTATTTTGTGTTTTTCTTCTCTCCCAGTGTGCCTGCAAGACATACAACTTAAGGTTGAGTTACCATCACATGATAACAAGAAATAACTCAAGTATCAAGTTTGTGATGAACATAGAGCGTTAGGTGGCTTATTAACTTTGAGACATGATTCTTGGTTTAGTTTGAAAAGTTTCTATTTTGTACAATTGCTTGCTACCACATGCTTTAGGCTTGTGACCTTACTTGGTGTCCTTGAAATCATTGGTGGTCCACCCACGTGCAGACCCAAGACAACTTACCATTAATTTTGTGGTAATCTATTTCCTCCTTTGCTAACCAAATTTGTTAAACTTGATGATACTTTGTTAATTATGCCTAGTTCATGAAAATTTTGATTTTGCTATTGTCCTTGATATTGATACTTCAAGTGGTGTTCTCTTAGGTATTGTTGTTAATTTTGCTCATCATAGGTGTTTTAAAGAGAGATTGTATTCCCATTATAATTGATAGCACAGTTTTCCTTATCATTGCACAATCCCATGGTTTTTCCTAATATAGGTTTTTCAATGTAAAAAATATTTTGTTATTTATTTCTTGCATTTTTGGTTATGCCATGGCTTAGTAAATTTGATTAGATAAATGAGTGGTTCCAAAAATCTCTTATTAATTCATCATTTAATTTGAATAAAAAGAATTTTTGTTGTTGCTGTGTTTTTGATTGACAATTCGAGTTTAGCACTTTTTTCCAAGAAGTAGTATTTGAGCCACGTTAAACTTTGTGTGAATTAACCATGCAAGAATCTCTTTGAATGATGTTTAAATGGAATAAGTCAAATAGCTCTCTATGGAAATCTAACATGAGAAATTTACTACTATGCTAGGATTTTTATTTACCTTAGTATGGTGATAAAACCAGAGTAGGGAATATTACAGTATGTTTGGTTTAAGGAAATGAGTGTGAAAAGGAAAATAATAGAAAATGAAAATGAAAATGAAAGAAATTCAATATTCCATATATTGTTTGGTTGAAAAATGATATCAATGAGAAAAAGAAAATTTACAAAAAAAATAAAATTAATAAAAACTTTGAATTGATTTTTTTTTAATAATTTGAGAAAAAATAATGAAGAAATTGATAAAAGAAATAGAGTTGATGAAGTTTTGAAAGAGAAGCAAAAGTTACAATAATTTTCCTTCTATTTTCCTCACCTTTTTGCAAGGAAAATAAATTTTCCCTTCTTAAACAACAATTTTCTTCTAATTTTCTTTTCCATAAGATTTTCCTTATTGACTAAACAAGCAAAAACATTTTCCTTAATATTTTCTTTTCTTTTCTTTTCCTCTATGAATTCCAAGAACCAAATAATGTGCTGATGATACTTATCACAATACTGATTTAGTTATAAATTTAATTTTAGTGTGGTGATGACTTACATTAAATGTTGGCCCCGTTGCTAGGGAGGTAGATGAGTGCTATTGACTTTTTTTTATTTTTCATTCTTTCTCTCTTGATTTTCATCTCTCTTTCTCTCATTCTTTTTTACTTTTTGAATACAAATTGTTGTATCTCTTAGATCGAACTTTGATTTAGAGAATTCTTATATATGTAAGAGTAAGAGGGTAGATCTCAATTTGATCCAAAATTTGAGAAAAACACTCCACTAGAGACACAAAGCTTTATTCCAACGTGAGCAAGAACCACTTAGGATAGCAAAAGATAACCCACCACCCCAAAGCTCCAAACACAACTTCCTCCTCTACCAAATCAAAGTGCAATCAGGGATTATGCATAGCCAATGATGAACCCTCACATGATAGACATAATTAGACCACCAGTTAATGCCAACACTTTTGAACTAAAGCATGCACTAATTAATATGGTTTAGCTGAACCAATTTGGTGAAGCTCCACATGAGGATGTAAATATACATCTGGCCTCTTTCCTTGAACTATGTAATACTATTAAATGTAATAGGGTTTTAGATGATGTTATTAAATTCAAACTATTTCCTTTTTATCTCAAGAATAAGGCGCAACAATGGCTGTATTCTGTACCGCTTGCGAACATACTCACATGGTAGAACATGGTGAATAAATTCCTTATAAAGTACTTTCTAGCAGTCTAGACTACCCAAATGAGGCTCAAAATTGGAACATTCATATAGCTTGACTTAGACACCTTGCCAGAGTATGGCTACCCACTATAGATGTAAGAACAAACTTTTTATAGTGAGATTCTGGTTAGTTATGCATAGTTTTGGATGCAATTACAGGTAGTGCACTGATGAATAAACAACCTGAGGATGCATGGGCTTTGATAGAGGAGATGGCCTCAAATGCCTATCAATGTCTATTTGAGAAATCTATGACACGAAAGGTTGTGAGCATACATAAAATTGACACCATAACAGCCCTTGTCACTTAAGATTGATGGCGTATTGGTAAGTTATCCTTAAACATCTCCAGTCTCTATGATTCAAGTTGTGACGTGTGTGCAGGGTCGTATCCAACTCATGAGTGCAAGGGAAAAGGGACAAGCAATGACCAAAACAAACAAGTTAACTTTTTAAGGAATCAATTGCATAAGGTAGAAATACATACTCCAATACCTACAATCCTGTTAGAGGAATCACCCTAACTTCTCTTGGAGAAACCAAAAAAGACTTGTGTGGCTTTCAATCATAATACCAGCAGCAAGAGAAGGAATAATCATTGGAGGATATAGTTGGTAATCTTTCAAAGTCTACAAATAAAATGATAGGTAATTTAACTAAAACTACATAAGATTTATATGAATAGAACTACTGCACTCTTGTAGAATCAACAGTCATCCCTCAGAAATCTAGAGGTACAAATAGGATAGTTGGCGAGAGAGGTGGCTTCTAGACCTCTAGCTACACTATCTAGTACAACCAAAACTAATCTGATTGAACATGTTAAAAATGTGCAGGTGTTAAGACCCAAGGATAAAGAAGTGCTAGCTCCAATAGAGCAGGTAAAGAAAGAAGAAATGCAGCCCATTAACAAAGAAGAGAAGAAGAAGAAACAAGTAAACCCACTGCCCTATTAACTAAAAATTCCATATCCTCATAGGCTAATTTCAGCAAAGCCAAAGGAGCAGGTATGCAAGTTTTTGTGTAAGTTTGAAAAGTTAGATGTGAATGCTCATTTGATTGTAGAAATCAAGAAAGTCTAAACTTTATGAAATCTCTACAAAAAGTTACCTCTAGGAAAAGGAAGTTAGGTGAGATGTGGATAATCAAGAAAAAGGACATGCTTTACCACCTAAGCTGGAGGACCCTAGGAGCTTCACCCTCTCATGCATCATAAAGAGTAATTCTTTTGAAAATATCTTCTGTGATTTAGGTGCCAGTGTTAATGTCATGTCTTATTCTACATTTTAGGCACTCGTCATGGAAGTGGTAAAGCCAACATGCATGCTTTTTAAACTTGTTGATAGATCACTCCAAAAGCCTCTAGAAGTGATCTAATTTTGCCTATGGATTTTGTTATCAGGGAGATAGAAGGTGACAAAGAACAATTGTTAACCTTAGGCCAACCTTTCCTGGCTATTACTAAGGCCATGATAAACATGGAGAAAGATAACCTCACCTTGCAAGTAGGTTTTAGCCAAATAACCTTCTTCATGTGTTTTATACCTCCAAAGTATTCACAAAAGGTAAAAGAGAATGTGACTATGCTACTAGATTTTGTGCATATGCTAATGTTTCTAGTAATATCCCTAGTGTAGAGGAATGGTAACTAGCAAGAGCAAAGGGTGGGGGAGAGTTTGAAGGAAGCATCCAAAGGGGCAATGGAGGAGTGAAGCCTAATAAGAAGTGCAAAAAAAAAAAAAGGAAAAGGATAGCAAGAAAAAGGAGAGGAACCGTAGCTAATGGGGGATTTTAGATCCCCAATGCCCCCATTAATCCACCCTAAGCCAATAGTATCTATTCTGGTTGCTGACATAAAATGTAGTACTTCTCGAGAGGAAACCCGTGTTTTTACTCATTTTTTCTAGCTTATTTTTGTTTTTATTTTAGCATTCTATTGTTTTCTCTTGATTTTGCCTGCTTGGGAGTCATTTGGGCTTAATTGTGCTAATTTTGTTTTCAACTTTTTCTAGGTAGAAGTGTGCTACAGGACAAATTGTAGTTGTAAGGGCATGAATAGTAGCTACAATAGAGCTGTCTGTGCCTGAATTGATTGTTGGGTTCATTGGACTTCTCACCATTCCCTACTGTAGTTACAAGATACCACTATGCAACAGCATATACTTCTTGCACATTTACATGATCAACTGCATAGCATTCTGGAAAATGTCACGTTCAACGAGCAGTCTCCAAGTTTGACACTGCAAACGCAACTAACACTTCCATGAGCACATCACTGATTGCAATGTGTTATGTTATTTTTGCTTTTCATCACTATGGTTGTAAGCAAGGCTTCTGCACATGCAGACTCATATAGCATGGCTGTAGTAAGAACCACATGACACACTACCCCGATACGCAGTTCTTTTCGCTCTTGCATAATATCACCTCATGATTGCAAGGCTTATTTTTGCAATTACAAGTGATGCACATAAACAACCGAGTTTGTTTAAAATGAATTGGGACATTGTTATCTTCACGTTTACAGTATATAGCCCCCGTAGAACCCTCACCCACCACTGTAGCACACTCTCTCACACTTGTACTTCTCCTTCATGCTCCCTCTTGCACATGCTCACCTTCCCTTCCCTATCAAGCTATTCGCGCACAAGCTCTAGCCACCCCCACTGGAACATCTTCCTCATATTCCTTACCCACACACAATCTCAACGATGTTAAGTAATATTCTTCCTTTATCTTACATTTGCTCCTTGCCTATAGTTAAAAGATGCTCGAGTTTGATTGCTATGGCTTGTTTTTCTTTAGTTTGAAGATTTTAGAGCTTAGGTCATTAAAATCCTTTGACCGCATTTAAACTTAAAGTTTTTGGTATTTTTATGCACGAATTATGCTTAAATTTTTGAATGGGCTAGATGGTGCATCTTATGTTCCTTTGCGTGCCATTACTTTACAAAACATCACAATAAATGTCGTCATCTTCAATTGTAAGATTACAACCTTAAAAATGTATTGCAGATTCCACCACAATTCAACATTTCACAAACATCACAAACATCACAAATCTCAACAAAAATATAACATTTGATACTAGCCAACCCATATGTTAGTTGGCATAAAAACAAAGATTCCACCATTTGGGCAATTCATCGAACACTTTATATGTAATTCAACTTCCAATGGCTTTGTTGTAATGAAATCATTCCAAATCTAAACATTTTGTACTACAAATCAAATGCACAAGTCCCAATTATCAACACACAAATATTACATACAATAAATGGCACAACATTGTCAATTATCAACATTTCATACCAATTATCAACAAATCAAATATTACGCTTAAACTTGCTAATTATGCGCAACGTTGCCCATAAATTGATGTAACCTCATGCAAAATGTGTTGTAAAAGTATCCCAAACAAATCCATATATGTTATTTGGTATAAAAACAAAGATTCCACTATTTAGGCAATTCATTGAACACTTAATAAGCAATTCAACTTCAAATACCTTAGTTGTTATGAATTTATTCAAAGTCTAAACATATAATTTAACAAACAAATCAAAAAATTTTACACAAAATATCAATCTATAGGCCTTCATAAATGGAACATTTTGTTTGATCTCACATTAAACTCTAACTATACAATTAACAACCATTATAAATTTTTAATTTTGAAATACAACACAACTTGATTGTTTACATCATAGATGCAAGACTTAATTGAAAATGATTGATAACCAAGGAGAATTAAATTATTTTGGGGGAGAATGGGAGAATTTGGAAGGGAGAATGAGGATAAATGACATATAAATCTTGTCATTTATGTCGCCGTTGCGATGATCAAGCACAACGGCATCTTTTTTTAGTCATCATACTCATCATTGTGACATCGGGCACAACGGCATCCTTTCGTGGCCATCATGCCCCATTTGTCACAACAACCAAAATGACAACAGGTCAGAATATTTTGGAGAGGTCTTCATCTTTTTCATAACAATGACCACAAAAACAGCCGACTACCTAGCCGCCATCGTCGACCGTCATGATGGACAAGACAACAGCCACTTTAGAGTGTTCTTAAGTTGTCGTCATTGGTCGTTACCTTGACGATGGATGATAATGGAAGTCTCAATGCATGTTGCCATCCACCGTCACAACGACAAATGACAATAGCCATTCCAAGTAATATTGGAGTGGCCATCGTTGTCATCGTCACAACAACCAGGGAAGATAGTAGCTCCAGAACTTTGACGAGCTACCATCGTAAGTCGTTGCCTTGATGGAGGTTGACGACGACCATGTTGTCTACCATCATTGGCCACCGTCGCAATGATAGATGACGATGGTGGCTCTATAACGTTTTAGATCTATCGTTGCCACCATCGTCACAACAATCGGGCAATGATGGCAACTGTTGCCTAAACATTTAGGTAGTCATGGTTGCCGTTGTGACTATCAAGCCGCAACGGTGACCTAGTACTCAAATTCTTTTTGCCATCGTTGTCATTGTTGTGATAATAGTGGTGATGATGCTTTTTTTCAAGTTTGGAATAGTGTTTTTTTACAACTTCATTCCAAAGCCATTCCAAAGTTTTTAATATATCTCCCTTGAAACACTCCCTAAGTTCATTTCAACCTTTTTCACTCTTCCCCCAATTATTTTCGCTCCAGTGCAAAACCCTACAAACCGAATTGGTGGAAATCTTCAACACATTTAGGTTAAATCTTACTAATACTTGATTCATGTGAAGGTAGTCTCCATAAATCTCAATGGAAATTCACTATTTGAATAAGGTAATATTTATTCTAATTATTACAAATGTTTGAGACTTAAATAACATTTTTTCATGTACAAGTCATTTAGTTAATTGTCATTGCAACTCTAAGGTGTTCACATGAGATGCCAACACTGTAATTTTTGTTCTTTCACTTTGATGTGTGAAATGATGTAATTGGTTTAGTGATGATATTGTGTAAGTAATGCTTATGTTTTGATCGTTGGGAAAATTTTGTCATTGTTTATGTTGTAAGTGATGTTTGATTTTGCCTTGATTTTATTACAACATATTCACTTCCAAAGTTTTGCGTTAAAGGTGTTTAATAAAATGTCCAAGTGGTACAAACTTTATTTTTATACCAAATAGCACATGAGGAGAGTAGTATGAAAAGGTTGGTTTATATTTGGACACTTTACAAGGCATTTCAAGCACATACATGTTGATCACTTTTTCTTGTAGAATGATATTTGGTTTGATATTATACTCATTGTTGCAAATATTCATCTTAACTCAATTTTTTGCAGGGCTTTTAGATAATGTTTTCTCTACTATTTACATGTATGTTGTATATTAAATCTTTAATTGAGTAACATAGTTTAGACTAATTAAAATATTGTCATATTTGACTATATTTTGTACTTTGTAGGAATTGATAAACAAAAGTTCTAATGTATATGCATTAAAGTAATTATTTTCTTAAGTATAAGTTTTCACATATAATTTTAAACTATTATTTACCTGTTTAATTTTTTTAGGATAACTGCAGTGCTTACTCATGGGATTGGGGACGAAAGTCATAATCTACTAGTGGAAGGTCTGACACGAGTTGGGGTAATTTACGTTTGCTTAAACCTATTTCAGAAGACTTTGAAACATAGGCTGCTCACCATCACAATCTCCACCACTTAATGGTCTTCATAGTCCTATCCCATTTGATGAGCCATTAGCCTCTGGTGGCCAATGAGAACATACTATTGTGGAGGCAACTCTAGATGTGTAAACAACCAAAACACTTCACTGGAGGATGGCAACCCTGTAAAAATAACCCCGTAGAAATTTCACTATGTATATATATTTAATTTATAATCATCATTGTATGTTACAAGAATTTTATCATGATATGAAATAGCTTTCATAGTGTATATAAGGAGGTAATAGACTATATAAGGGGGGTTATATTTAGCCATTATAATAGCTCTTGAGTCCGATTTAAAGATGTCAAGAGTTCTAGTTTCGTCTGTTCAAATTTAGCAAAAAAACACTATAGGTCTTTTGTATATTGCATAAGTTTGGAAATCATATATATAACTTATGCTATGTTGGTGTATTTTTCCAAAATTAATTGGCACTTGTATTCAGTCTCGTATAGGTTTTGTTGTGGATGTGTGGTTAATTGATAAATCTTCTTGACATACTTAGTTGGATGTGTCATAGGTGTGTTGTATATATTGTTTGAACCAATTCAGTAGTATGATTGATTGATTGTCATATACCTTTTCAACTGCTAGGTGTAGTGGTTAAATATTGTTGTGTGGTGTTTAGAAGACTGCATTTGGAGAATGAGTAGGTCCTTGTATACAGACCCAAGTAATAACTCAGTGTTTTTTCTTTCACATAGTATGCATCAATGTGTGTCAAATTTATTCTCATTACTTATAAGAATAAATTGTTATACAAAATAATATCGTAAAAGAATTAGATGAAGTTAATGTCATGGACTCTGATGACCCGACTACACAAGGAGGATTATCTTATAATTCATCTAGTAGCAATGCTATGGCCACAACTCTTGGTGGCTTTAAGAAGGGCTAATAGCCAGGCATAGGATCCAAGGCTAAGAACTTCCATCAATTCTGTAGGGAATCCACCTCGTATACCTCCTCACCTACTCCAAAGTTATGCAACATAGAGCAAAACCTATTTCAAACAAAAGAAAAATTGCAAATTGCTAAGGAGAAATGGAAGAGTAAGGAGGAGAGACTTGAACGAAATAAAGCACAATTGAATCAATTACTAAAGTGGGTCAATGCAAACTACCCTCAAACTTTCACTCCTGAAAAGCCACCACATTCCCCAGATCAATATGCAGATAATGATGATGAGAGACTTGACACAGATGAGTAGTGTGCCATGCCACTTAATGTTTTATTTTCCCCTATTTCATGTTGTTGAACAAATATATATGATATTTTGGAATGGTTTTTAGATTCATTTGTTTGTGGTAATGAGTTAATATAATGGTTGTATGTTTTTTATATTTTAATTGATGCAAAATTAGAGATGGAAAAATATTTATAACAATTATTGTTTAGGAATTCAGCTAATATTAATAAATAATGTTGTATTTGTCCAAAAAAAACGCAAAAACCATTCTAAATTCATGCCAAAAATGTTTCAAATCTATTCCAATACCTTGGCAAATAAACTATGCCAAGTGCATTCCAAATTAGCTGAGCCAAATCTGTTCTAGATTAAACCATGCCAAATCAATTCCAAATTACTCTCGTGCCAAAACCGTTTCAAATTGTGCTTGTGCCAAATCCATTCCTAACTCCTTCCGTGACAAATCTGTTCCAAATTAAATCATGCCAAATCCATTCCAGTTTAAACCCATCCCAAAATGCCGTTCCAACATGTGCAAAAAAAACCATTTTAATTCTATTCTAAATATGTCATGCTAAAGCTGTCCCAAATTTCTTCCGTGCCAAAATCATCCCAACATTTTTGTCTTAAAATCATTCCTAATCTGACCCAAAAATGCCATTTCAAAGCCATTCCAAGCACTGTATCTCAATGTTACGTTTGGAAGAATTTATTGTAATCGTGCCAAAAAAATTGAAATGACTTTAACAAACTGTTCCATTTAGAACACTATGTTTTTGAATGACAAAAATACCATTCCAAAATACCGTTCCAATCCAACTAGTGTCTTGTTGTGGTGTATGCCTAAATTTAGCCAAAAATAATTGGAAAAGGTTAAGTTAAATTTTGAAAAGAATCCTAACTAAAGTAGGAAAACTTGGGCAAGAATCCACTATGATGATCAACTTAAGAACCTAAGTGATCAATCATGTGCCATCAAATCAATTTAGATGTTTACCCATCTTTTTTTTTATTACAAATCTTTAAACTTTACGCTATTATATCTTAGTGATTGCTTGCCCTACTGTTAATCTCAACCCTATGTGATCCACATAAATGTCAATCCTCCATCTTATCAATCGATCTGCTCATCGTGGATCATGTTTCCATAGCCCCCAACTCTATAATGTCAATCGGCAGCATCCTCATATCAATCCAAACTCCATGAGATCAATCCTGGTGTTGTCCAAAATCTATTTTCTTCCACAAATGTTCCTTAAACTCCATGAACCTTTCTACACATTCAAAATCTTCTTGAAATTCTTTCACAAGAATCGCTATAGCTTCTTTGAGCTTCATAGCCTTATAACATGTCATAAGTCCTCTAGAAAGTTTAGGATATGCTTGCTTCAAATGGATGCTCGTGTCACTAAAGCTCATTTGAGTTGTATTGTAGTGATCATGATATGAATTTCTCAAAGAGTGTTTGGAAAACACCTCGCACAGTGCTGTGACTGAAATAATAAATAGGATAATTTGTGAACAAATCATATGTATGTTATCTGATTTCTAATTGCCTAAATCCTTTGGAGATGAAGCATCCTAGACTAGAGTTGACCTTATAATGGAAGGCATCTTGTACAAGAACATGAAAGAGTTTGTTCGCGAGGCAATGTAAACATTCTAAAAATGAAGCTCAAAGCTTGATGATAGTTGTAAACCATGTATCTTCTTAAGGTATGACCATGAATAATGTGGCTACCAACTCTTCTACTTAATAGATTGGAAAGTTATAGAAGTAGAGAGATTGTATTCTTAAAGGATCAAATAGTAGAGGATTCAAAACTAAGTGAGATGCTAAATTTCACTCTAGATATTTCTATTAGTAAAGATTTGGCTTCTTTGCCTACATTTATAGATTACAAGAGAGATATTGTAGATGAGTAGTGTATGATGCGCTAGTTAATGATTTGATTTTACTTGTATGGATTGATGATGATACTTCTATAGTCTACTTTCAAACAAATAGTATATTTTATTCTTATAATAAAATGTGTCATATCTTAATAATTGATATTCTACCCCTCTATTATTATAATATTGATAATTAAAATTTAAAGTAAAATTAATTTATAAATATCATAATTTAATTAAATTTGCAGTCAAATTTTGCACATTTAAAGTAGTTTATAACATATAATTTATTTTATAACAATAGCTATTTATGATAATAATTTATCTATTTATATATTTGAAATCTTAACTCATTGTAACATTATTTGTGTTGTTATTTATTTATCTTCTATAGTTTTACTTGGTTGAAATTTATTTTTTATTTTAACATATTAATTTATTTTACAACTGTTAAGTGATGTATTAAGTGCTGAATGTTTATTGTATAATGTTAAATTATAAAATCCTTATTTTAATATTTATATATATTTTTTGAACATCTCCATTGTCTTTATATATTTTTATTGTTTTTTCACGTGGCTTTTATTTTTTTAGAATGATTTGTAGGATTTTTAATTAAACAACTTTAAGAGGCGTTCTCCATCTATTTTAAAAGCGCTATTTGGGGTGGCACCGCCGCGCAGCCACCGATACCACCCTCAGATTGCCAGCTGCTTCTATCTTGTGCACTTGTCCATTTCTCTTTCACCGCGGGGACCGTTCCCTTTGCCCTCCCCACCTCCAACTTTGTTCCTGGTTTGAATTCTTTCTTTGTATCAGCAGCATTTTTGTCCTCTTTTTTTGGTGAAGATGATATCCTGTTAACGCGTGATTCGGAATGAAATTGGTTGCAATTTTTGTTTACGGTATATATACGTATTTTTATCAATTACCGTTCGATTGTTTGATTCAGACTGAAATTGGTAGAATTTGATATTGGACTTTTTTTTCACAAATTGTTGGAGAAATGGTTGATTCCTAGTGAAATTGGTGGACCCCAGTTTTCTACCTTTCTTCTTCTCCGTGGAGGAAAGCAAAATTGCTGCTACTGTATCATAGTCTTGTTGCTTCTTGCTCTGATCTATAGATGTAATTTTTCTAAACTCCATTATTTTGCTCCGTGCTAGAATTCATGTCCCGTTTGGTTCTAGTTTTGCGAGCAAATTACAAATTGCCTGATTAGGCCGTTGGAGTGTGAGGAAAGAGAAGAATAGAAAAATTAATTACAGATGTGTTTCTTTTTCCCAGAATATTCAACCTTTTTAGCTTTGAACTGTTATTATTTACTTATTTATTGTTGTTGTGTCTTGATTCTGCAGCCAATTTTCTTCCAATTGATCTTTGAATACCTGCAACTTTCGAATCCCACTGTGGTCCCAGTTCCCCTCAGGCAGTTCCGGTCAATGTTGCAGTGATCTGGCGAACCATATGGTAACACTTGCAACATTTGGTTGTTCATTTAGTAAGCTATACTGAATATGTTCGGTCAAATTTTGAAAGAAAAATATGGAAAACAAAATTCGTCTTGGACTTTGATTTTCAAAGCTGTACAGATGGATGTTGATGTGGCTGAAATCTTTTTCTCTGAACATATGCAGATTTCACACCCATTATCTTGGAAGTCTTAAACTTCATTACATATAGGTTTTTCTAAACTATCCGAATTGAATGGTGAATGAAGAAAAACCTGATGTATTAATAAATGAAAACTACAAGAATCACAAATTCAATCTGTGATTCAAGGGAACAATCTGTAAGAGGAATGTTAAGAACAGAATGTGAATTCATTCTTCCATCTGCCATGAGAGTTCCTTCTATGCATCAAGAATCATATCCAATTGGTAGTAAACTAACCAACAGTTAACTAAAAACCATATATAACTAGCACAACTGTATAAATATCTTTTGGATGCCAATGCTACTGAGTAACTGCTAGCTGCTGCTGCTAAATCCTTAGGACCAGCCTCAAGATGAGTTGGATGTTCATCATACTCATCTTGGAAATCAACTTGGTGAATTGTCTTGAGCATAATCCTTTTGTTAATGCATCAGCTGGTTGTCAATCTATTCTAAAGTATTTGGGTTGAATTAGCCATGTTGTGTCTTTTCTCTTAAAAAATGGAGATCAGGATCAAAATGCTTTGTCTTCTCATGATGTGAAGGATTTTTGGAAATTTGAATGGCAGTATGATTATGACGATATTGACTAAGATTGGTTCTAAACACACCGAGCATATTGAGCAGCTACATAACCTCTCAAGTGCAAGCTCCCAATGCCCTATATTCTGCTTCCGTCTAGCTTCTTACAACCACTTCCTATTTCTTGGACTTCCAGCTCACCAAGTTCAGTCCAATGAAGATGCAATACCCTGTCACTGACTTTCTTGTCTCTTGACAAGGTCCCCAGTCACTATCACTGTGTGCTTCTACCTGGAGCTTGGAGTTTCTTGCCATAAAATGTCCACTGCCTGGTGCTGACTTGAGATATCTCAACACCTTGACTGTAGGCTCCAAATGAATCTTTGCTAGTCTGCTCATATATTGTGATAAAACCTGCACAGAATAGGATATATCAGGCTGTATAAAAGTTTGGTAGAATAGTCTTCCAACCATCTATCTATAGAAGGTTGCGTCCACCTGGAGATTGTCATCCTGTCTTCCGAGTTTTATGTTGTCTTCAATTGCACTCTGTGCTGCTTTGGCTCCAAGCAAGCCATATGTGCTTAAGAGGCCAAAATTATACTTTCTCTGACATATTATCAGCCCTTGACTGGATCTAGCAATTTCCAGACCAAGAAATACTTTGGAACTCCCAAATCTCTCAACTTGAACCTTGTCCTTAAGAATTTCAGCAAGACATTTATTTCTGACTAATTCTTGCATCCCACAACTAAGTCATGAACATAAACAAGTAGAGCTATCTTTCCTCCTTGCCGAGCATCCTTTATGAACAAAGAGTAATTTGATTTGGATTGGTGAAAGCCATATTCACACAAGGCTTCAGTGAATTTGACATTCCATTGTCTTAATGCCTGCTTTAGACCATATAGGGACTTTCTTAGCCTACACACCAGGGCTGATCCTCTGATTGCTGCCCCTTGCAACTCATATCCAAGTGGGATCTGCATATACACCTACTTTTCAAGATCACCATTGAAGAATGCATTGTGCATTGTGAACATCCCACTGCCGAAGCTGCCAATCCTATACTGCTGCCAATGAGAAGAAGGTTCTCACAGTAGTTTGTTTCACAACAGGGCTAAATGTCTCTTGATAATTAAATCCTTCTTTTTGATTAAAGTCCTTTGCTACAAGTCTTGCCTTGACCCTTTCTACAGTTCAATCTGGTTTCAACTGGTTTTATCAACCCCTTTGGTTAAATTATGCAATTTGTATCCTCTCATACCATTGGAATATCAAATGAAAATGCATTTTCAACATTGTTCTGTTTCCTTTTAAGGTGGAAGCAAAAACTAGGCAGTCAAACACTCAAAGGTATTTATAGTTTGGTTTGTTGCACAGTTTCTCATAGAAAGTTTTATAGCTGAGTAATTTGGTGGGAAGTCTATTGATGGTGTGTTTCCACCCTCCAAAATTTTGTTGGCATTGAGGCTTGAAACTGTAAAGACCTAGCAGTGCACAAGAGATGTTGATCTTTGATGTAGAATGTGAAGGCCATGGCATTGTTTAGCTACTCCAATCTTCATCCATGATGAGAGGACCTAGATGGAGCATGAACTTGAGTTAAAAATAAAGAAACAATGATGTGTCATACAGGGGACGTTTAGTGACAGTAGGTTCAGAGAAAAGGAAGGCACATGAACATTATTGATGACTAACGTGTCTGATAGGTTGATTGATCCTATTCATGTTGTTTGGGAGGTTAACAAAGGTGTCTACCAGGAATGGAGAAGATTTAAAGAGCCACATATATGGTCAAACCCACCAGTGTCCCCAATCCAATCAAATGTAGCCATAGATGTCTTCTCATACTTTTCAGTCCTTATGTTCCGTGAGTGTGACATGAGTAAAAAATGTGGTAAAAAGAAGGAACTGGTGGAAGAAAGGTTACCAGCAGAGTTGCCAGAGGAGGAGGTGGAAGAACGGTTACCAACAAAGTTAGCACAGGCTTGGTTCTCTGGTTGAGTCAGTGCAATCCCCATACTGTCCTGTCTTTGTGAAGGAGTCACACTAGAGTCAGCAAAGCTCTGTGAATTCAGAAGGCTTGTGAGTCTTTTCACCTGTTCCTGAGATAAGAGAAAATTTGCAGTATTATCTTTTGTCCCTTCTACTCTGCAGCCATAAACTCCAACTTAATTTGCTGAGTTCTATCCACCTTTCCCTTTAGATTTAGTGAATTTGAATTTTGGGGGGTACCCTATGAGTCTAGCATTTATCCTTGCTATGCCTCTTTTTCCCACAATGAGAGCAAGTTACATCCATCCCTTTGTCCTTCCTGTCACTTACTGAAGCTAAGGCAGAGGTCTCATTCCATGAACTTTGAACATCAGCTCCCTTGATTCTTTGTGCTTGTTCAACAATGATGGCGCTGTAGGCTTCATCAAGGCTCGGAAAGGGTTTTTGAGGAGTTGAGATCTATGAGCAACATAGATCTCATCCAAGCCATTCAAAAACTTGTACACTTTATTCAATTATCATATTTCATTAGCTTAGGAAAGTTGATCTTTTGGTTATTTTGAAGTAGAATCTAAAATAGTTTGATTCAAAATTATTATATTATTCTGTATGTTGTATTTAGCTACAACTTTACCGTGAAGTATCCTTTTTTGTGTTTCCTGTGGACTTCATAATCCGAATTATGATCATTAGAGTAAGCTACACTATCAAACTTTGTCAATGAAGAGCTTGGCAACTCTAATCTGGGCTCGAGTTATGATAAATAAGTATTAATCCTGCTTCATTTGAAACTTTAAGCACATAGCTCATGCTCATTTCACTCAATAATGTTTACATGATTTAAATTACTAATATCTGTTTGTTCTATGATTTAGCTACTTTTTTATTTGATTATGTAAACTACTGAGAACCTAGACTCTGTTTGAGTTTGAAATTTCATATATGCCAGATTATTGATAGATGGTCAAAAACTGCCTGCTAACCTTCCTATCCAAGGAAAAAGTGTAAAACAAATCCCTGATTCACTCTATTACTGAATGGCGCTGCTTTCGTCAAAGGGGGTGATGATTTCAGTTCCAACCCTTGTTCTTTCTGTGGCTGCTGCTGCAATCTTCTTATTTTTCTTGCTCTATGCACCCTCAACTCACTTACCTTGCTCTTGCCCTACTCAAACCAAGGCCGAAAGCAGCATAAGAAACAGAGAGCATGTATCATCTTCAGCTGAGGACATTGATTGGGTGAAGAGTCAGATTAAAGCCAATGGACTGCATATGCAGCAGAATGTGCTGCGCAAAGGCATAAACCCCCGCACTCGTCAGCAGCAGCTCCAGGATCTCCTTCAGTTCAAAGGCATATCACACTATGAACGAGAAGAAATAAACAACCACACTGCCCTTCCTTGCCCTGGTGAGTTACTTGTGGAAGAACACCACAGCAATTATGGGGAGCCTTGGGCAGGGGGGCGAGATGTATTTGAATTTCTTGCAGAGTCAACCCACTTGAGTTCAAATTCCAAAGTTCTTGAGATTGGATGTGGTACACTTCGTGTTGGCATGCATTTCATCCGTTACTTAGATCCCGAGCATTACCATTGCTTAGAGAGAGATGAGCTTTCTCTGATGGCTGCATTTCGTTATGAACTTCCATCACAGGGTCTGTTATTTAAACGCCCTTTTATTGTAAGGGGAGAGGATCTGGATTTCAGTAAGTTTGGATCTGATACCATGTATGATTTGATTTATGCCAGTGCTGTTTTCCTTCATATGCCTGACACACTTGTTTGGACTGGTCTTGAGCGGTTAGTGGGTAGATTGAGACCTTTAGAAGGTCGTATTTTTGTGTCACATAATATCAAGTTCTGTTCTCGTTTGGGAGGCAAAGAATGCACAAAGAGGTTGAATAACTTAGGGCTTGAGTATCTTGGAAAGCATATACATGATAGCTTGCTCTTCAACCACTATGAGATATGGCATGAGTTTAGGCGATTGAAAGCTTAAACTGTTGTAAATGATCAATCTAGCTGTTATGCAGTTTATGATTTTCTAGTAATTAATTCATATTTTATACCTGGAGTTTACCTGCTGATTTGCTGTGTACTCTTGAGATGGTTATTCATTGGAATTTTTCTTCAGTGTGCCTTTTGAAGGACAAAAATATTTCTTGCTGGTTTCAATTCATTTTCTTGCTTCATTTACTTCATACTCTGTACGATTTAGTTGTGATTGCTCGAAGATAAGTTACTTCTAAAATGGCAGAGCCTGGGGCACAATTTGGTTTAGTTGCTTTCAGTTTCGGTTTGATTTTATGCTGATTAAAATATTTGCAGATGAGGTTAATAAATCACTCAAATATGATGCTGGGGCATTTAATCCCTTTTTAAAAGTTGGAGGCTCAAATATACTTTAGTATTTATCAATGAATAAAACATTTTACAAGAGCTAATTTTGGTAGCATAGAAGTTGTATTGTCTTGAATCTTGCCAGCATTTTCGCATTGGTTAAATAATGGGCTTGCTTTTGGATGAGTGATTTTTGTAGAAAAGCAACGACAGGAGTTGATGAAAATTATCCTTATTTCAGTTATTTTAAACCCTATATAAGAGGTCGAGTTGATGTAATTGTTATGAATATCTAATTGATTTCAATAATAGTTCAAGTTCAGTCCATTCTATTCTGTGAACTAGTATCAATAATGGTATCAGAGCTAAGTTGGTTGGTGAGAGCAATGTAAAGTTTGTGAGTAAAAAATTTGATAGGTAAGTGAATAATGAATGAATTATATTTCAAAAGCAAAAGTAACAACAAAACATGATGGATTATATTTCAAAAGAAAAGGTAACAGCAAAACATGTTGGATAGAAATTGACAAAATGGTATCAATAATGGTATCAGAGCTAAGTTGGTTGGTGAGAGCAATGTAAAGTTTGTGAGTAAAAAATTTGATAGGTAAGTGAATAATGAATGAATTATATTTCAAAAGCAAAAGTAACAACAAAACATGATGGATTATATTTCAAAAGAAAAGGTAACAGCAAAACATGTTGGATAGAAATTGACAAAAGAGAGATTAGTCTATACTTGAACTACTATTAATATGAATTGATGTAAAAGAATTGGGGACTTGGTTGCTTGTAAGATGCATATCAATCAACCATATTTATCCCAGGTATAAAATCATTAAAATAGCATAATTTTCATAATGCTAAAAATATACCTAGAATTTCAAGTTTCGGCCGAGAGTTTAGGTAAAACAATTTCTCCATTACAACTTAATATTAAACGAGAGTTTTCAATCTATATATTTTATGTTTCCATTTGTACATTAACTAGTTTTTCATGCATATATCACATACATGTTACAAATAAAAAAGATAAAGGATTATAGATTTTTAGATTTAATTAAAGTCAAATAATTAGAATAAAAAAGATAGAGAGTTATAAACTTTTAGATCTAATTAAAGCTAAATAATTAGATTGTGCGCATATGCGGGAATGTCTATACTATTGCATGGCATAGTAATATCGGTTCTTATTTGGTTTTGGTCTTCATGGCCGCCTCTTCTAGCGTATATATGAATTAGCATTCAACATTTTTACGAAAACTCAATAGCTTAACGCAAGCAAATTAGAAGAAAAAGGAAACCGTTTCAATAAATCAAAACTGCTACTATGAATTAAAGGCATTTCAAATTCCTATCAAAACCCAGTAAAATACAAGAAATACAATTAAAAGAAAAATAAAATACATATAGCTTGAACTATTTTCATATTTTGAATTGCCATTACTCAACATCTTGCATCTTTTCTTTTCAACTTGCCTTTTCCATTCCACATCTCTCTTTTTTTCTTCTACGGTACCTATAGGAATCAGACCAGTAGTAAAAAATTAAAAGAATATAAAAATTAAATTCACATATAAATGGATGAAGTGAAAGAACATAAACTATCATGGGACTCTTCTGCTGGAGTGTTCGTAGCCTTCATGTGATGACAAATAAATCAAAAGTCTAAAATCGAAGTTTTGGATCAAAAAAAGGATCAAAACATATCTGGACAGATGAAGAGAAAAAAAAAAATTTTCTTATCTTTGATCATGTTCTTAAATAAAAAAGATTACAAAATTGAAAATAAAAATTTGATGTGCAACTTTCAGTAAAATTAAAGAAAGAAACTGCAGTAAAATTGCGAAAAGAATACTTACAGTAAAATTGGCCGACGGTGTGGTTATGTTTGGTTCCTCATTAAAGATTATTCATCTTCACTAAAAAATTTTACGAACTAAATATTTTACCTTATAAATTTTATTTAAATTCAATTTCAAAATTTTTTCTCTATTACTTTTTATAACTAATTAATTATTTTTTTAATTATTATATCAATTCACAATCAAATCAATATTTATCTCTATAATTTTCCTATTCACATTTATGTATATTTTAAAATTTTCATCTCTTTTATAACCTAATATCAAACATAATTTTTTTACCGACTCAAATCACAAAATTTTTTCTACCCAACCTAATAAAGAACCATACCCTATATTTCTCATTTTGGTTGGCTTGGCCTAATAAATATGTTTAGTAGAGGAGTTTTGGTGGTGAATAATGTTTGATAAGAGTTGTATTAAAATGAATAATATGTTTAGAATAAATGTTTTGATAAAATGAATAGTATGATTATTTGAATTATTTATTTATATATATATAAACTATATTATAATGATTAGATAGTTTGATAGTATATAAAAATAATGATTAATTTATAAAATATAAATATATATAAATGTGAGTATATGTATATATTTAGGTGTCGATTAGATAGTGAATATGTTTAATGAAGAAAAAAATAATTAATTAATTATATTTGTAAAAGAGAAAAATTTTAAATTTGAATTTACATGAAAATTTTATTGAATAATATGTTTGGTAATATAAAATTTGAGACGACAAATGGAGATTCAAAATTGGCTAACAAATAATAGTAGCAAAAATAAGGAAGCGTTTTGAAGACGTGAAGAGATGGGAAGGTTGTGATGATTAATCTACTCAACACACAAAGCTTTCATGCAAGAGATCACATTATACAATAAAAAACTTATTTACTTGGCAAAATAATATAGACTGTATATAAAACATATATGTTATATATTAAGCATATAAGGAAATTTTGAAGTAAATTATATAATTATGATATCCATAATATTTAAGTATTATCTTTTCACTATACTTTCTAAATTTTCATTTATTAAATTAATTTTTTGGATTTTAATTTATTTATTTATTAAAATTTCTTTAATTATTTTATTTATTCGACAATCTATACTATGTTATGCTATAGATATAATTTCAATTACACGGTGCTAAGATACTTAATTATAGTACCCTTAGTAAAATATTTTTTATTGTTATTTCCTTCTCCATTCTCTTCTAATATTATTCTATATTTTTTCTCTTTCCATATTTTATGCATTTCAATTCATTTATTTTATATTTTTATTTATTATATATTTCAAAATTTCAATTAATTTTATTTTTATTATAATCTTTATTATAAATAAAATATTATAATTTTCTATAAAACATACACTTGCATTGAATATCCATCCGTTACTTGATGACTCCACAAAAGGAAGCTTCTATCCTTAATATTTTTTGTAACTGGAGATAGAATCCTTTAGTTTTTGGACATTTCGGGGCATTGATCACGTAAAATTTGTTGATACTAATAATTGAGTTTGATCTGTAGCATTTATCCGTAATTATGACTTTTTGATGTGTTCTCATGTTTATAATATAGGATGAAAAAATTTGGAATGCCTTTGATATGGGAAAAGAGATGAACAAATCGAAAAGCTAGCAATTGAAGAAGATGGATTCAGCAGCAAATTTAAAATGTCACTATTTTTTGGAGAAATATTCAATTTGACAGAATTCTTACTGGTAAAAAGAATAATAAGTCAGCTTTCCGATGGCACAAATGGAAGGTCAATAGGGTATCAGATGAGAAAGTAATATTCGAATGAAGACGACTTGCCAGGGCAACGAATGGCTGTCATTGCAAGACCAAGTGGAGACAATAGAGGACAAATAGGATCATTCTGTCGCCATGGCTCATCACTACTGTGACCGGAAGCGGCAACGGGATGCAAAAAAGGCTTTAAAAGGAAGGAAATTTCCAGGAAATTGAAAAAAAAAAAAAAAAGCGCTTCATACAAAATATCATTTGTCGCCTCTTTTCTTAGTTTTTAGTTAGAAAAAACTCTCTTTTCTTTTTACAAGCAATTCGCAATTCAAGGTTAGGAATTAAAGGATTAAAGGATTGTTAAGTTGACAAGAATCCAAGAAGCACAATTTGGAATAAGAATTCTCTTTTCTCTTGATTTTTTTGTTTTTAAATTCTTAATTTATGATGAATATATTACTCCTTGTTTTATCTTTAATATCATATGCGACTAATTTAATTCCTTTTGATGATTTGTAATTGCATAATTGAATTTTGATGTTCGAAAGCTTTAATTAATTGTCTTTACCTTTATTCTTCTTATTTGCGCTCTTGATGCCTTTTAAATTTTGATTACACTTAGATAGATTTTTTCTTTTGGGAAAAATAGCAAAAGTGAAATTTTTGGATTAGAACAAATAATCAAGAACACATAATTTAGAAGAATAAAGCAAGCAAAATCCCATATGTATGTGAGCCATATGGTACTCAAGGAACTTGAATTCTCACTTTAATTAATTGCATGTTACTTATGGGTGAATGAGTTTTTTGATTGTGAAGCTTTGTCAAAAATAGAAATAACTTAGTAAGGAATTCAAAAATAGCATATCAAATAAAAGACAATCAAATTGATTATTTATAAAAAAAAAATCCAAAGGTTAATTCTTCACAATATACAAAATGCCTAAAATCCAACTCATATGAATCAATTCGAAACAGTATTAGATGAGACTTCTTATTTTCCTTTATCTTGTTGGTTTAATTTTTGTTACACTCCTTGACAAGTTTTGAATTAAGTCACATTGGCACTCAAATATTCCTCGTGGGAAAGTTTGGGGGCTTCAAAGAAAACTAATATTGGTATTTTGGTTATTTTGTGGTCTTCCAAGGGTAAAAATGGCAATGAACACTAGGGTTATGGGCAGTTTGATAACTTGAGGTTTTAGGGATGAAATAATTACCTTAAATTTCTCTGGCACCATTAGGCAACACTTTCCTCCTTTCTTTCTTTCACACCCATTGACTTTTCTCTACCATTAGTTGTCGATTTTCATTTGACAAAAACCTCAATTACCAGACTCTCCGACTATCTTAATATTTACAACTCCCTCTTGCCTTTAATCGAAATAGTTTGTGGCAAAACTGTACTATTAATGTAACATCCTAGGTCTGATCTCTTATGGCTTCACAATAAGGATTAATGCACCTTTCTTAAGTTATATCTAAGTGAATGCCATATGGAGAATGAGGAAGGAAAGAAACGGAAGAATGGTGGAAGGGTAAGGTTAAAGGGGTGAGAAGGCACAGAAATAAAAAGGAAACCGAGAGATAAGTTTATTTATTTTTCTCAATAATCTTTCTTCTGTACAGAATACATTTATACAAGTCAATTGTTATTTTATTCGTTATTGACAAATTTTGTCTGATTTTTCAGTTATGGTGCCATATCTTCTAGATCTCATCTTCTTATTAAGGCCAGGATACCCTATCCCCCATTTATTGTATCTGTAATTTCCCCTGCTGTAATTTATTGGGTATCCAATCATTATTTCTTCTATGTTCTCCTTTAATTGCATTATCTAGTTGATTTTCTTTGATATATGGCTAATGTGGATAACATGTTTTGATTGTTAACTGTGACAATCCCCTCCCCTTGATGTTCACCTTGTCCCCAAGGATTGAATGTGGAAAAGCGCCACTGGAGGACCTTCGGGTCTTTTAGGTGTCCTCTAGTAGACTTAGGTTAGACTATTAGATTAATACCTATGTGGATACACCCCTCCCTTTCTTTGTTTGTCTATATGCTAAGACTACAATAGGCTTGAGCTTAATTTCCCCATTATTATTTGTAAATGGTAACTCCTATGACGTGTTGCTATTGGGTCGAACATTCTTCTTTAATTATGAAACATTAATAGTCGGGTGAACATTAAAGGGTAAGTCTAATCTGCATTCAAGGATGGTAAATGATCTTAAATACTTTGCAGCTAGTTTTTGGTTAGACCTTGTTGAGACAGACATTTGTTTTTTGGGTTGGAGCTTTAACTAAACCTTGCCCCTTGTATTGAATTCTCGTTCTATTTTGTTCTTGTCAACTTGTCTCTTCATCCTCTCTTAAGCTCGATGAAACTTCTCTTTCAAAGGTCTAAGAGCTGTCCATTTGTCCTTTATGAAGCTAGCTGCCTCTTCATTTAGGGTGTCTTTGGCTAGTTCAAACCCATATTGTGGTGGAGTAACCCCATATATGGCTTGAAACAATGTCATCCGAATGTTGGAGTGATAATTTGTATTCTATCACCACTTAACTAGTGGTAACCAATATGCCCATTCCCTTGTTTTTGATCTTGTCAAGAAACATAAGTAGCACTCAAGGCATTGGTTGACACGCTTGTTCTACCCATTTGTTTTTGGATGGTAGGTGGTGTTGAGTCTTAGGCTCACTCTAACTACCTAAAAGAAATGTCTCCAAAATTTGCTAGTAAAGATCATGTCTCCGTCTCTTGTGGTTGACGTAGGCATTCCATGCAATTTATAGATATTAAGAATAAATATTTGAGCCACCTACAAGGCTATGAAGGGCGTGACATGGCAATGTTTACTAAGCCGGTCCACTACCATCATAATTGTATTTTTCCCAATTGATTTAGGTAAACCTTCTATAAAATCAATGGTTATATCCTGCCAAAAACCTTTGGGAATGAGTAGTGGCTATAACAAACTTGGAGGATTAGACCTTTCCACTTTATTTCGCTAATAGGTATTACAATTAGCCACTGTCTCCTTAACCTACTCAAGCATTCCCTTCCAATAGAACAAAGACTTTACTCTTTTATATGTTGCCAAGGCTCCAAAGTGCCCTCCAATTAGGTCACTATGAGCATTTTTAATTATCTTCTTCTTTAATTACAGATTCTACCCAACATATACTTTACTTTTGTACCTTATAGAGTACCTTTGTGATGGTCTTCTCCCTTCTTCAACTCTTTTAATGATCTCGTGCGTCTCTTGATCTCCCTTGTAGCTTTCTTTAACATCACTTAGCCAGTCAAGAGTGACAACTATGATGGCTGTTATTTTTTAGTCATCCATCTTTATTGGGAGTGCATTTGCAGCTTTGTTAGTTCTCCCATTCCTATACTGTATTTTGTAATCAAGACCCAGTAAATTAGTCAGCCTTTATTTTTTTGAGTTAGGGTAGTAATCTTTTGTGTTAGCAAATATTTGAGACTTACATGGTCAGTTTTTATTACAAACTATCCAACCTCCAAGAAATGCTTCCACTTGGCAATTGGCATCAATAACGCTAAGAATTCTTTTTCATATGTGGATAAACTGTGATTCTTTAGAGATAGCGCCTTACTCCTAAAAGCCAAAGGTCTATTATCTTGCATTATCATTGCCTCAATCCCATGGTTTCTTGCATCAACGTCCAAAACAAACTATTTAGTAAAGTCAGGCATGGCTAAGACAAGAGCCTCAATTATGGCAACTTTCAATTTTTCAAGAGCCTGAGTAGCATTATCATTCCATTTGAAAGAGACCTTCTTTAGAAAGTTAATTAATGGTTCAGTAATTTGCCTATAGTTCTTGATAAGCCTTCTGTAATATTTAGTTAAGCTTAAGAATCTTCTAAGTGATTTCAGAATTTTAAGCATTGGCCACTTAACCATAGCTTCTATTTTTTTTAGGTCTGTAGCTACCCCTTATTTTGAAATAATATGCTCAATATATTCTATCTTAAGTTGCCTAAATGAACATTTCTTCAGTTTGATGAACAACTAATGATCAAAAAGTTTTTGTCAAAGCTATTGTAAGTGCCTTAGAGGGTCTTTCTCAATCCTATTGTACATTAATATATCATCAAAAAGCACCAAGATGAACTTCCTCAAGTAATTTGAAAGTATGTCATTTATTAGATTTTGAAATGTGGATGGTGTGTTAGTTAGTCCAAAAGGCATTACTAAAAACTCATATTACCCATGATGGGTTTTAAAAACTATTTTATGGATATCATCTTAGTCCATCCTGAAACCTTAGGTCTAGCTTCCTGAAATGTGATGCCCCAGCTAAATCATCCAACAAATCCTTTATTATAGGTACTAGAAATTTGTCTTTTATTGTTGTCTCATTCAATTTCATATAATCTATACAGAACCTAATGCTATTGTTCTTCTTTTTCATTAGCAACATGAGTGAGGCAAATGGGCTCTTGCTAGGCCTTATAATGTCTTGCTCGAGTGTCACGCCTTAGCTTCAACATCATGACACGACAGTACTCACGAATCACTCAATGAATACTTAAGCCAACATGTATTATATCAACTAATCCAATAATATTATTCATAATAACCAAAAGAAATGATGTAACATCCATTATAGTATCCAAAATCCCATATGTAGCAAAATAGAAGTAGCTTAATTATTACATCAAAATTGTCTCTTTTGCTATTGAAAATATTAGAAATAAAATAACTAGTATAAAGATGCTTATCTCTCTCCAAGTCTACTATCCCCATACTTGTTCATTCTTGCTAGTGCCCTTTTGCAAAATCATCAACTAAGAATCATGGGCGACGAATTGCCTAATGAATAGTACCTCCTACCTTTTTAAGTTTTCATAAGATGTGAGAAATAATAATAATAATAATAATAATCATAATTTGCATAAAACAAGTTGTCAAAATTAGATTGTAGAAGTCGCATTTGAAATAATTCACAAAAAAATCATTACATTTCTTAGTCATTCCCAATCATCTTATCGTTCACATAGTTCATACGCTATTTCCTTCTCTCACTCATTATGATACATACTTCATGTACTTATTTTCATTGATTAGGGTTTTTGTCTATAATCTCGGTTAAAGAGGATCACGTCATCTAATCTACAACCCCGATTAAGTGAGTCAAAACTTCTCAACCCACAACCCTAGTTGGGCGGGTCAAAATCTCAACCTATAACTCTAGTTGAGTAAGTCAGAGATCTCACTAATTATCTAGTGAGTGGGCGAAACTAGTCCCTTACATTATTGTCGGCATTATATAAGAGGCTTTTACATTAATTTCCTGTCTTCCATTTCAAAAATATTTAGTTTAAAACAATTTTATTTTATGTATTTGATTTCAAAAGAATCCATTAAGTCAAATTATTTACAAATAACTCACATCCATGTTTTTAAAAAAAGTTACAGAAAAATTTTGAGATTGGAGAAAATTAACATGTCTAATCATGCCTTTGTAAAACAAGAATAATTCTAAAAATAATTTTAATATGCAGTAAATATTTAGTTTTAGCATAAAAATAGTTTTAAAAGTATTTTGCAAAAGTTAACAGGGAGTAACCACTTACATGTCTGCTGTCACTATAGTTTAACAATTCTGTTAGACATTGGTCCTTGATCTTCTATTCAACCACATGTAATGTCCATTTGATGCTTAATTTAATTGGTACCTCATGTTTTCAAATGTTTTATTTGTAACCTATGTGTCTTATTTCATGGTCTATTCGATTTTTGGTTACTAATTGAGTGATTATTTCTACTTAAATTCTCTCAGTTACTGTTTCTCATTCCTGTTACGTTTATAAAATGGATTTATGCCTAAGTTTGTTCTAAAATCGAAAAATTTAGCTCAAATTACATAAGAACTATATTCTATCTCCATTCGTTGTAGTTAGTCTCGTGACCACGAGAGCCAACCTCACAACCATGCCTAGCAACTATGGCCCCAAGCCTTGTGGTCAACTTTGCGTGTGCGTGGCTCAACACACTATTGCCTTTCGTGATCGCGATGGTGACTACAATAAGGAAGTAGTTTACTCAACTGTACTATTTGGATGAATTTTCATGTTTTCCATAATATTCCAATCACCGTAACTTGATTATACCATTCTTCTAAGGATCTTTCAACATGTTTCTATGCATTGAAATTATTAGAAAACATAACCTAAGCATATTCACAAATTGAAAGGATCTAGGATAAGTTCCAAGATTTTGGTGCGATATCCCTGTATGCATTTTCCTCACTTTTACACATGAACAGACGACTTAAACATTAACTTTATTAATTATCTATGTGTGACCCTCCTAAAATTCACATTTTCATGTACCTATGCATGCATGATCATTAATTCTATGTAAGATAAATAAAAAATTTAATGTATAAATTACCTCAAATAGTCGTGTATGGTGCACAAATAATTCTCACCCTCACTTTGCATGGCCATCTACACTCTAGGGCTTCAAAATATATATTCTCACTCCAAAAATTGCTTTTTATATGCTAGGTTTTATTAGGAGTTAGGAAGGAATGAAATTCTTATATTTTAGGAGTCATAAACTAGCCAAACATAATTGTCTTTAATACTAGATTATTTCACACGAATTCCTGGCCAATTTTCCTCATTTTTAGGTCTCCTAATCATGGCAAAACTCTTCCCTACACATCTAATTTATTTGGCAAGTTTAGGTTGACATAATGTGTACATATTATCCTTCTATGCTTATCTATTATTATCTAATTTATTGTAGGTGGAATTTACAATAAAATAATAAATTATAGGACCAAATAATTCCTTAAGCATTCATAAACAAAATTATTAATAAAAACTTGGTTAACTAGTTCCCAAAATTTGATACGGTTTGACTAACTTAGCAATGTGTATGTTGCCTTCTATACATACCTAAATTCTCCCCCATAATTTTGCACGAATTTATTTGAAATTTTCCAACCTATAACTCAGCCTCAATTGTCCATTTAGTTCTATTAGGACATGGTAATAAATCTCCACTAACCCTCATATTTTGGTAGGCCTTTCCTTGCACCTTTTATGCATATCTTGTTTTTCATATACACTTTGAAACTACCGCCACTAACTCACACAAAAATTAATAAATAAAGCCAAGAATTTATAGATTAAATCTGTCACTAAGAATTGAGAATACTGTTATCACGGTATCAAAATTTTAGAGTATAACATTTAGAATTTCTTGTGTCTATCTTTCAATTTTAGTTTTCTCTTAGAATGAGTGTTTGTGTGGTCTTGAGTTAATAGGTTGTGAGTCAGGTTTTAAAGGCAGTTTATTGTAGTGGCCTCTAGCCAGGGGGAAGGTGTTTAGGTTTTGAAAAAAGTAGGAAAACTTTTTTAAAACTGGGTCAATGTTTTTTGGTATGGCTATTTTGTTCTATTCAATGGTGCTACTAAATAGGTGCACCTGCCAACTACCATAATTTGAATTGGGCAAAAGTGATCCACCTCTAATCAAGATAAACTAGAAGTTGCCCTTTTACCACAACCATAGAGTCACTAAATCCCTTTGATGCATTAATTGTAAGATTAGGCGATTAAAATCAAAAGGTAATGGGCTTACTGTTTTAAGCCAATCTACCCCCAAAATCATGTCACAATTATTTAAATCCATCACCTTGAAGTCACAAGTAAAGCTATACCCTAGCATTTGCCGTCCGAAACCCTCGCATTCAAGGTTGCTCAAAACTTGGGCCTCGCCAGCTATAGTTACTATGAATGGGTGTGTGTATGAGCACAATATGAGTTCCAATTAAAGCATCAAGCATAATGAAGTTGTCTGTGCTTCTAGTGTCAATTAAGATAACAATAAATTTACCCCCTAATGTTGCCTTGATTCTAAAAGTGCTTAGGGCTAATTGTCGAGGAAGGATATTGATGTTTCCTTCTTTGTCTGCTTCAATTTCTTCAAAACTACATTCTACATCTCCATTAATTTGTTCATCCACTTCTTCTCCATCCACAGAATTGAGGGCCCTCCCTTTGCACTTATGCCCCAGGTTCCACTTTCTCCATAGCAGTAACAATCTCTCCTCCTGAATTATGGATTTGATTTTTGTTAAGGTTTAGGTAAGGCCTTTTGCTTAGTGGGTTTGCTGTTGTTTAACGTCTTTTGTGGAAATTTTTGCTTCCTGAGGGCCTCAATTTTAAGCTCCTCATGCTTAACCAGTTCATGGGCCTGATCTAATGTCTGGGGATTTAAACATTAGAATGCTGTGATAGATTTCATCATTCAATCCACTTTTGAAACCGTGAACAAAATAGTTTTTAGTTAGGTAAGGGTTAAACTCGACCATGCTGGCTCTCAAATCCTTAAAGGTTTCTACATAGTTAGAAACAGAACCCTCCTGTTTGAACTAATTAAATGTGCCCACCAAATGGCCAAGGTTCTGTTATCAATTTTGGTAACTATTGCATTTTATAATTTAGGCCAACTAATAAACCCTCTTCCCATCAAATAGTTATGGAACCACCTTTCCACCCTTTTAGTGAAATTCAAGGTTGCCACTTGTATTTTTTCTTCTTCTAGGGGTGTTGTAGTACTGGATATAGTGGTTTATTTTGCATATCTAGTACCATGTATTAGTGCCATCGAATGGGGTTAAATCAACTTTAGGTTTGGGTTGAAAAGGGGTGTTGGTAATATTGTTGTTTGTGTTTAAATAGGTGTAGTGGTTCGATGGTAGTGTGCTTGTGTGTATGAAGGCCCTAGGGAGGCTGGTCTAGGTGGTGGTGTGGGCCCTAATCACTGATGGAGATCGTTGACGGGTTTGAGCCTTGGTAACAAATTGTGTTTGGCTCGTGAGTTGGAGTGTGTCAACTAGCATGTCCAACTTAGAAGAAGTCTCAGAATAAGTTTCCTCCAATTTTGTGTGCATTCCCTTGATCATCAAATTGAAATTGTCTATAATGCCTCTTATCTTATCCTCCATCTTAGCTTTGATTGTGCCCTTCAACTCCTGTAATTGTCTTTACGTTTTTGTATAGGTGACAAGAAAATTATTCTGGTACCACTTGTAAGGACCTGGGCTACAGATTAAATAAAATGGGCACAGTTTTAATAAGCCAAGGAAGAAATTAGAAATAATTCTATTGCCCAAAATGGTTTGGCCTTCTCGATTGAAGTTTCTGGATAGTTAAAGTGTGAATTTTGCAAAGATCGAGGCCAAAGAAAGCTAATCTTGGTATTTTGGTTATTTTGTTGTCTTGGAAGGCTTAAATTGGTAGTGAGCACTAAGGTTATAGGTAGTTTGGTAACTTGAGGTTTTAGGGCCGAAATAACTACCCGAAATTTCTCTAGTGCTATTAGAGTTCCAACTCTCTCCTACTTCTTTCGTTCACACCTGTTGGATTTTCTCTATTGTTTATTGCCACTTTCCATTTGATGGAGACCCCATCAACCAAACCCTCTGATTATCTCAATATTTACAACTCCTTGCCTTTAATCAGAACAATTTGTGGAAAAATGGCCATGTTAAATGCAATATGCCAGACCTGATCTCGTATTGCTTCACATAAAGGATCAATGCACCTTTCTTGAGTTATATATGAGCAAATCTAATATGAAGAAATAAGGAAGTAAGAAACAGGAGAATGGTGTAAAGACAAGGTTGAAGGGGGAGAGAAAGCAAAGAAAGCAAAAGGAAACAGAGAGATAAGTTCATTTATGTTTCTGAATAATCTTTCTTCTTCTGTACATAATACATTTATAAAAGTTGATTGTTATTTTATTCATTATTCATAGATTTTGTCTGATCTTTTGGTTAATGTTGCCTTGCTGCTGCTATCTGGTGCCGTATCTTCTAGATCTTGTCTTATTATTAAGGCCAAGATACCCTATCACCCATTTATTGTATCTATAATTTCCCCCGTTGTAATTTATTGGGTATCCGGTCAGTATTTCTTCCTTGTGCTCCTTTATTTGCGTTATTTGCTTGATTTTCTTTGATCCATGGTTGACGTGGATGATGTGCTTTAATTGTTGACCATGCAGAATAATCTGCTCCCTCTATATTTACTTAACCAATGTTGTGCACTTACAATTCATCATTGCTAGTTTAAACTAAGAAAATAAAGAAAATCATAAGAAATTGAAAAGAGAGAAAATTTAATTGAAAATAATAAATTAAAAATAAAAGAAAGAGAAAGCATAGGATGAGTAAAAGATAATTAAATAAGGAAAATTGTGCAATTTCATATTCTGCAATCAAACAAATTTATTATATTATAAATATAATAACAATACACACACACTAATAAAAGTTGTATATTCTATATATATGTAAATTTATTTTCAAGTATTACCCATTTTTAAATTTTATATCTATACTATTTATTATGAATTTACCCTTCATCATTTAATAGATTCTTTTTAATTAAATTCAATTATAATTACGATCATCCATCCTTCAACGTAAAGTGATATATGAATTAGAGGATTTAAAGGTAAAAGGAGGCCACATCTTTCATTAAAGCATACCATTTCTTCCATTTTAAAACTAAAACATGAAAAAAATAACCTATAGAAAATAGACAAATATTTTCCCATTTTAATTTTTCTTTTAATGTAATTGTATTCTTTTTCCTTTCATTCTCTAATCGCCATTTGGTTTTTTTAACCTCCTCATCTTTTTTTCTTTTAGTTTTATATGATTTTAATTCTAAATAATTTTCTATGTACATTATTATAAATAGTTTCCATAGATTATTGGTTATGAATTTTTTCGCAAATTTGAAGTAAATTTTGAATCAAATAATATAATTAAACAATATCAATTATTGTAAAATGTATTTTATTCATATAATGTTATTTATATAATAATTTTTTAATTACACACGATGAGTGTGCAAAAATACTAATTGTTAATAATTGTTTGATTTATGACATATTTAATGATTTATGACTATAAACAGGTATATAGTTATAAAATTGAATTAAATACTACAAGATGTTATGGTAAGGCACTAGTAAAAGTTAACACACTCTATATATATGCAAATTTATTTATAAATTTTAAAATTATTATATTTTAAATTATAGAAATAAAAATTATTTAAAATTAAAAGTATAGAAAATATTTAAGTAAGAAAATAAAGAAAGATCAATATAACTTCAAAAGTAACATTTAAGAAAAATATGTGTATAAAAATAATTCAAAAGAAATAAAAACAAAATAAACAAAAGAATTGAAAAAAAAAGAATAGCCGTGTAAATCTATATTGTGCAATAAAAAATTTATTAACTTAATAATATACTATAGATCAGAACAGTTTTGAAATATTATACCATATAAAAAGTAAATAAGGGAACTTTCTTCGTATGGCGTAATTGTTCAAATAAGCATAATAAATGAAAGTTTGAGAAGAATAACGAGAATATGTATATCTATTTACATGCTATGGGCATTTATTATGTCATTAAATTTTAAGGACAGGAAATAGTTATTCTAGCATTAACATGCTTGATATGTAAGTGGAATAGGCACATACACACACTGTTTATATTATATTCTTATCTATACTGTTTAAAATGCTGAGCAAGCTTGAGTAACTATTTTGGTATTTTAATATATTTTCTACATAACTTTATAATTTAATCTTCTATTCGGACTTCACTGGACCATCAGGGTTAAAACAGTAATTTTATTTATCCTTAATTGATGGAAACAAATTATACTTACCACTTGCTTTCCCTCCCCTTTCCCCCACTCTCATGAAATATGCGAGAACTTCCTCCACATTTGTCTACTTCCATCCTCCTTTCTACAATCTTTGAGAATATCTATGTATCCATATTCATCCAGTCTTGCTAACCCATTTTCACATGAAATCCCCCAAAATTTATTTATAAATTATAAGTAATTATTTGTATAGTCTGTTTGGATATTTGTTTTAGCCATGTAAATATATCTAGAATAATTTTTGGCTTGTAGATGATGTCGTGCACAATATTTATAACCATCCCTTTTATTTTGAAATTTGCTTACACGGGTCTCTATGGCGTGCCTTTTTTTCTTCAAAAAAAAATATATGCCCATTTCATAGAAATTTAGTTTATAGTTAATACATTTTTATAATCTAACCACTTTCAATTAATATGCCTTTTAGTATTACATATATTTACTTAGCCACAAACACACATTTCATGTTTTTGTTAGTACACACATCGAGTGTGCGTGAGCGCACTCTTAGTAGTGCGAAATGAATTTATACAATTATCCTTATGTTAAATATTTTTATTCTTTTTATTATTTTCTTTTCTCTTTTCAATCAACTTATAATTTATATTAATATATTTTCTCAAATTTTATCATTTTTAAAATTTTTTGATCTCTCTTCATTTTTTATTTTAAATAATTTTACACAATGTAAAATCACATAATTGTCTTACTTTAATTTTAATTTTTTAACTTTTCTTTTAACTTTCTTATATGTGTTTTGATTCAAATTTTACTTCTTCAAATTCTATTGATATTTATTTATTTTACTTTTTAAAATATTCTTACAGGACAAAATCTTGTGATCGGATTTCTACTAACAAGAAATTGATACAAATTGATTACAACTTGAATCAAATAAATTTTGTGCGGACTCTTTTTTCTAAATTGGTCCTCTGATTCTTTATTTAAATATGTGGCTTTAATTTAAAGTATCTTTAAGGAAAGGACTTTTACTTAATCTTTCTTGAAACTTATTGATTTTTTTAATTAACGCTGATCTTCAAGTTGAGCGCCTCAATTTCAGATCAAATGCTAAATTTGAAGATTTTTGACGAAGAACGCTTTGAATTTAGAGATAAACTCTTTGAATTTGACGAATAACGCCTTGAATGTTATTGAGTATTCTTGAGATAATTTGTATTTCCTCCTTCCTCTTCCTTGTTGCGTCTTTTTATGTGAGATTTTGGCTCTTATTTATAGTTGTAGGAAAAATAGTATAGCCACTCTAGCCTACTGACATGGAGCGTTCTCATTGGTTGGCGGGGTTGTTGACTCTTTGCTGTATTGCGCCACTTGTCGCCTTCTGATTGACCCAGCTGATCATCTATTATCTTTTTAATGGATTGTGTCATTTGTTATCATCTTATTTGTAATTTTAAAACCTTAATTGATTATTTTTTTAATTATAGAAATTACATTTGTTTAAAAACTTAAAATAAAATTATTTAATTCGTATTTTAATTTCTTTTTTGAAATATTTATTTAATTTTTTGTGTTTACAAAATACTCCCTCAAGACTTGTTCACGATGAAATTGTTTTTCAAGTGAATGAGTCTAGATTGTATTTATTTATTTATTTAAATGTTATTATTTATTTTACTTTATTTATTTATTATCATCATCATATATATATATATATATTTATCTCTCTCTCTCTCTTCTTTTCTTTTCTTTTCTTTTTTTTGGACACGTATATATATATATATATGTGTATGTATACGTATATTTGAATACTTTATCATCATTATTATTTGTTCGCATTTATTAATATTTATTACTGTTTATTATCTTGTTGAAACCATACACGTCAATTTTCAATGTCTCTGCCAATTTCCAATGTCTCTGCAAGTCTTTCAAGGCAACTGTTCTCTCCATTTATGCCGAGTCCGTCCACTGCTGCTTGTCTGAAGGAGGTGAGTTGCTATTCTTTCCTCTCTCCCGCTTTTTCCTTTTTCTTGTTGTTTTTTTTTTTCGGGTTTCCTCCGCTGGAAAATGTTGTAGGTGCGTTGAGCTTTTTTTGCGAGCATCAAGGATTGTGTGGTTTTTGGGTTTTTTGGTGGGTTTTGGTTATTTGTAAATTTGGTTGTGGAAATGGGACAAGAGGTGGAGGCAGCCGCTGTGGGCACGGCAGGGCCGCCGATGGGGACGGGTGCGCGTCCGCCGACTTCTCTGGTACCCGGGGTTCGGGCTCCATCTGACGGGTGAGGAGCTGGTGAGGTGCTATTTGAGGAGGAAAGCTTGCGGGAAGCCTTTTCGGTTTCAAGCTGTGACTGAAATTGACGTGTACAAATCTGAGCCTTCGGAGCTTGTCGGCTATTCGTCTCTGAACAGCAGAAATCTGGAATGGCACTTCTTCAGTCCTGTGGATAGGAAGTATGGCGATGGGTCTCGGCTCAATCCTGTCACTGGAAAACGATTTTAGAAAGCAACTGAGAAGGATAGACCAGTGCGTCGTAATGTTGGAGAGGGAACAAGAAATCAGTGGGGAAGAATTTGTACTGAAGTCCAGCCATGGGTTATGTCAAAAGCTCTTTTTTTTTTTATTACAAAATGAGAGGGGGTGGGAAGCTCATTTTTTTATTACAAAACGAGGGGGAGTGGGAAGCTCATTTTTTCATTACAAAACGAGAGGGAGTGGGGAAATGTTTTTGAGGGCTCTTCGGCGGGTTTCCAGTGGAAGATGGGTCTGACTATGGCTGCGTGCGGCGTTGATTTTTAGTTTAGAAAATTGGGCCATGCTTGGGTGCGGACTTTTAAGTTTGGGAAAACAGGGCTGCGTCTGGTGCTGATTTCTTTTTTTTTTCTTTTTTTTTTAATGTGTGGGAAAAAAAGGGCTGTGTTTGGTGCTGATTTTTCTGGGAAAACAGGGCTGTGTTTGGTGCCGGTTTTTTTTTTTTGTTTGGGAAAAAGGGCTGTGTTTGGTCCTGATTTTTTTTTTTTTGGGAAAATAGGGCAGTGTTTGGTCCTGATTTTTTTAATTATATATATATATTTTTTATTTTTTTTTGTAAATACTTTTGTGAACCAAGTTTGATTTCGGCCCATGCATACTAGCTGGGCTTGAACTTTTGGACCTTCGAGTGTCAGGCTTGATCTTAGTCTACATGTACCGGTTAGGCTTGAATTTTTGGGTCTTCAAGTATTAAGTTTGATCTTAGCCTACGTGTACTAGTTAGGCTTGAACTTTTGAGTCTTCGAGTACCAGGTTTGATTTTAGCTCACGTATACCGGTTAGGCTTGAATTTTTAGGCCTTCGAGTACCAGGTTTAATCTTAACTTACGTGTACCGGCTAAGCTTAAACTTTTGAGCCTTCGCATACCAGGTTTGATCTTAGCCCACGTGTATTGGCTATGCTTGAACTTTTGGGTCTTCGAGTACCAGGCTTGATTTTCGCCCACGTGTATCGGTCAGACTCGAACTCTTGGGCCTTTGAATACCAAACTTAATTTTAGCCCACATATACCGGCTAGGCTTGAACTTTTTTCTTTTTTTTTTCTTTTTTACACCCCTCCTTGTTTGTGAGAATCTAACTGACCTTTTCTTGCATTCCTTTGCAGTAGTCATCATGGTGTATTTCAAGAGCAGTGTTTCCCCCTCAGGCGTGGAGTATTTGATCATCTTCGATAAAGAAGTTCACACTCTTGGAGGAACACAATCTTGGCCCCGACTGGAGGTTGCCGATTGGGTGGACAATTGGACTCAGGAGGTTCCTTTTAGCAAGAGCTCCAAGGCGTATACTCTGCAGTCATCCCACCATCATGCTGCTGTCAGGCTGGTTCTTCTTCCAACTCTAGGGCGCTGGATTGTAGAAGGGAAGGCCAAGTGGGGTGATGTACTTCTATGCGCTGGTGAATTCCGGTTTATCGAGGGTTATTGGGAGAGGGCTGAGGACGTACTCAATCGCTGTGAGCGCGATTTGAAGGCAACCCAGATTTACGACGTAGTGTATGCCTCGATGTTTACTTATGATCGGTGTTCCAACATCTTACGAGCAATTTATGAGGCATGGTGTCCTTCTACCAATACACTTTTCACTTCATACGGTGAAGTATCCATATCTCTTTATGATTTACGGAGTCTGACCGGACTCCTGATTTAGAGGAGGTTTTATGATGAGGTAGTTCCAAGTGCGAAGGAGCTCGCGGGCCTCAACGCGCAAGGCAATAGGCAGCTTCCTCAATCTTATCAATATTTGTTTCATGCCTACCGGCTCTTGCACAGTGGTTCAGATGACGCTCGAGCCTCTTCAGTTTCTGTGAGAAATTGGATTAACTTCTGGTTCAAAAGCAGGACAAACTATGACGCGCCTCTAGCTTGAAAAGAGAATAAGGCGGCTTGTCCTAAGTCCTTCTGTAATCCGTCTAGCAAGATTGACGTGCACAAGCAGTGGTCTACTGTGGATGAGGAGCCTTTCATATGCCTTAATGTCCATAATAATTTGAGAGTGGAGACCTATTTGGAGGCGTTCCTGGCTAGCTGGCTCAGTGTCTTCGTTCTTCCTACCAAAGGAGTTGGTTTCGTGCGTTCGAGCACCTTCAAGATGGCGTGTATCATGGCGACTAGGAGGGCAGTGAGTTTAGCTATCCCTGTCCTTGTAAGCCTTTATTAAGGCTTGGGTAGGACTGCACAGTCGCGGAGGCCTTCGCGGATACTTACTCTATTCCCGCTCCATTATATTTATGCGTGGTTCACACATTTTTTCAAGACCCATTATTCAATCCATAAGGGTGTTGACAGTCCGAAGATGGTTACATACTCGGGTGAAGGCGGGGCGAAGTACTACGACCCACGGGAGGCGCGTCGGAAGATTTGCAAAGGTGACATTTTCAGTTGGACCGACGTTATGATTACCAAACAGCAGGATGTTTCGTACCTTGATGATGGTAACCGTAAACGACACGAGGATGACTATTTTGCAACGATCCGTTCTGGCTATCTTTCAATAAGGCGGGGCAATCAGTTTGTTATTGAACTTATAGTCCGCACCGATTCAGCCACCAGTTTGGCTATTATCAGGAGATTCCCAGAATTCTTACGCGTGTCGTGCGAGAGGCTTCCTTGGAGGAGGGTTTATATTTCTGGCAGTTGTTGATTCTGTCCGGTTCGAAGGCCAAGACATGTTTTCCTCGCATTCCAGCAGTCGAAAGGAAGTTTCATGCTAAGAGTTACAAAAAATGGTGGACTGAGGTTCATGGGAATTACCTCAAAGAGCATGCAACAAAGTTGTGCACTGCCTCATGTTAAAGTGATGTGCCTGACGCAAAGGGTCTGTCTCCCGATGTCCATGATCACCCTCGCGACCGTACTGCCCTGGTTGCTTTTGGAGGGAAGCGACCGGATTTATAAGTTTTGGATGACAGCGTCAGCAACAGCGGGGATTGCCATTGGAAAAGGGTTAGGAGAGATCTTGCCCCCTGTGGCCCGAAAGAAAGTGATGCTTCCAGCCACCCGAGTTGGTTAAAGACCTTGCCAAAGAGGTAATTAGCCACATCTTTTCACCAGTGATCCTCTCTTTTTTTTTTTGACTTGCCTAATTAAAATATATTTGTATGTGTGCATCAAATAGAGAAGCAAGTGTTTGGAAGTGACAGTGGGGATTTCAGTGGTAGCCATAAGTCTGTTGCAGGATCTGGTGTAGCATCTGCTGTCGTGCTTAGTGATGTTATGCTGGATGGAGCTCGCTCTCTAGAGAGGCGTAAGGAATCACCTCCTTATATGTTAGTTTTAGTGTTTGAGGCAGAGAAATTCCTTCGGAGCCACAAGAGAGAGTTTCTTTGTAAGTTGTGGACAAGCCTTCGCGAGAGGTTAGTGGGCACCTCGCTTGACTCTATTTCTTCCCTCAATGATGAGGTCATATTAGTTCTCGAGTCCATGAAGCATTTTGAGCACGCCAACGTTTCATGCATAGAGGGGTTCTTGGAGACCTTGTTTGCTAGAACCGCAGCGTACGATGAAGTAAGATCTGCTACATCTGAGGTGCTCACCAAGCATGTCCTTACCCGTCAGTTGAAGGATGCTGATAGCCGGCTTCGAGAGGCCCTAGACAAGGAAGCTAGGGGGACCAAAAAGGTTGAGTGCTCTGAGGCTGAGTTGAAGAGTATGGAAGAATAGCTCGAGCTTCTGACGAAGTGGAAGCAGGAGTTATCCTCGTCCCTTATGCAGTAGAGGGAGTTCTTACAAGAGGCAGCGGCTGAAGTTGGAGAGATTCATGATAAGGTAGTTACCCTACGATCCATGGAGCCTTCAGATGACGGAACTACCGAGGCCTTGCGTGTTGTTGAGGAGGAGCTAGTGATGGCCAAAGATGAGCTAGAGGGCTTGAACCCTTTTACTTAGCTTTTATCAAAATCGTTCTTTTTTTTTTAATTCTTTGGACATTGATGTATTTCTTTAGTTAATATTTCGTTTTATCAATAAAATGTGATCTTTTGCTCCACCGTTGCTTTTTCTTTTTGCAAATGCCTCAGTGGTGGTTATTAGAGCATGACCCTTTTACAAATTTTCATGACTGAACTTAGACGATGTCTAAGCTACCTACATACCCAAAAATGGGATCAAGTCATAACATAGTTTGAAACTTCTTAAATTCGTAAAAGGTAAAGATAGTTCACATTTTATATTCTCGCGGGTCAGGAGTTTGTACAATTTGTGTGTTTTGTTTTAACATTTCTCTGCCTTGCCTTCAAGCATAATACTTCTTTAGGAATTTGCCGTTGATTGGGCCAACCATCACGCCATCCTGATCGACCAATTTGTAGGCGCCATTTGTGTAGACTTCTCGGACAACATACAACCCATCCCATTTTGGGGTAAACTTCTTTCCAGTGCGGTGAGTGATGATGATGGGCCTCCTTACCGCAAACAACAAGTCTTCGATTTGAAAAGATCACGTACGCATCATTTTGTTGAAGGCTTTGGATAGGCGAGCTTGATAGCATTCAAACCTCTGTTGTGCATCAAGCCTCTTCTCCTCCAGCGCCTCTAGTTCTTCAAGACGCAAATGGGCATCTTCTTTTTCAGTTAGCCCCTCTTGTATATTAACTTGCAATGATGGAATTTGTCGTTCGAATGGGATGACCGCTTCAACTCCATAAACTAGCGCATAAGGGATCGCTTGTATGAGTGTCATGAAAGTGGTCCGGTAGGCCCACAGAGCCTTCACGATTCTCTTGTGCCAATCCTTTTTAGACTTCGACACCACCTTTTTCAACAGGTTGCATAAGGTCTTATTGAAAGCTTCTACAAGACCATTGGCCTGAGCATGGTACATTGAGGATTTCCTTTGCTTGAAACTGAATTTTTGGCATAACTTGTCAATGGTACTATTGACAAATTGTTTCTTGTTGTCGGTGATATACCGGGGGATCCCATACCTATAGATGATGTTAGCACGGATAAAGTTAGCTACGTTCTCCTTTTTTACTTACTTTAAGGGGATTGTCTCTGCCCATTTGGAGAAGTAGTCAGTGGCCGCCAAGATGTAGAGATGGCCAACGGATCATGGGTCCGACAACATCCAATCCCTAAGTGTCGAATGACCATGAAGCTACCGTTGGGTGTAGCGGCTCGGGTGGTTAATGAATAAAGTTGGCGCGGTATTGACATGCTTAGCACCTGCGAGTAAACTCCATGCAATCTTTCACCATTGCTGGCCATAGTATCCCATTCTCTTAATTCAGAAATGGAGCTTTGGCCTAGACTGATGAGCGCTGCAAATCCCAAAGTGCGCCTCTTCCATAGCTTGAGTAATTTTGTCGTTGCCTAAGCAGCGTAAGAACACTCCATCGAACGAGTGTCTGTATAGGACACCCTTAAAGTAGATAAAGCGGGTTGCTCAACGTCAGACGTCGACCTTTCGGCGTGGATCATCTGGTAATTTCCCGTATTTCAAATAGTCCACGAATGGTTAGTGCCATTCCTCCTTCTCTATGTCAAGGACTTCTACGGGGCAACTCTCCTCTCCCTCTTTATCCTCAAGTATTGGTGGCGCTATCCATTTTTTGCATATGGGCACCTTGTACTTTGCGTTAGGCAGTGATAATATGGAGGCAAGCTTAGCCAACGCGTCAGCTTGTTTGTTTTCATTTCTTGGCACATGCTTGATCGTGACGTCCCCGAGCCAACTCATGATCTTACGGGCATAGTTATAGTATGGAAGTAACTCGGGCTTTTTCACTTCATATTCCCTCAGCAACTGGTTAACCACTACCCCAGCGCCGACTTCTTCCCTGTGGGAGGCTCCATCAAAGTACATCTTCCATGGAGGGGTAACTTCAACTAGCAGGGCGTCCTCGTCAGGTAGGTCATCGGAAAGATTCCATTCAGCTGTGGTAGGCTGGTCTGCCAAGAAGTCTACTAGAGCTTGTCCTTTCACTGACTTTTGCGGTACATATATAATCTTGAATTGTTAGAACTGGAGGTACCATCTTGCGAGCCTATCGGAGAGGACAGGCCTTGACATAATGTACTTTAATGGATTTGCTTTGGACACCAGATGAATCGTGTGAGCCTGGAAGTAGTGTTTTAACTTTTGGATGGCAAAGACAAATGCCAGACATATATTTTCTATTAGTGAGTACTTCAGCTCATTTGGTGTCATCACTTTGCTGAGGTAGTACAAGGCATTCTTTTTCTTTTCATTATTTTCTTGTGCTAATAGAGCTCCTACTGAGCACTTCTGTGCGGCGATATACAGGATCAACAGGCTGCTAAGTATCGGGGCAGCCAACGCCAGGGGTTTTGTTAGATAGAACTTGATGCTCTAAAGGGCCTTTCTACAGGACTTGTCCCATTCAAAAGGGACGGATTTCTTCATAAGTCGGCTAAAAGGTTGGCAATGCCCTGCCAGGTTGGAGATGAATCTCCAGATATAAGTCAATTTCCCTTGCAAGCTCTTAAGCTCTGGATGTTTCGAGACTCCAACATATTCAGGATGGCATCGATTTTTGCTTGTTTAATTTCGATGCCTTGGTGGCGAACAACAAAGCTCAGAAATTTACCAGAGGTGACCCCAAATACGCATTTCAAGGGGTTCATCCTCAGTTGGTATCTTCTTAAGCATTCGAAGACTTTCCTCAAGTCATGGAGATGGTCTCATCATTTTTTTGACTTTACTACGAGATCATCGACGTAGCATTCAATATTCTTGTGTAACATGTCATCGAATATTTCCTACATGGCTCTTTGGTATGTTGCTCCAGTGTTTTTGAGGCCAAATGACATAACCTTGTAGCAGTAAATGCCTTTAAGGGTGTGAAAAGCCCTCGGATGATCTGTCCATAAAAGACAGTGCCTCGTGCCCTGTGGTAGCATCGATCATAAGCTCCGTGATGGGCAGAGGGAAGTCATCTTTAGGACATGTTTCGTTGAGATCTCTAAAGTCAACACAGACTCAGATTTGCCTGTTCTTCTTTCTTACTAGAACTATGCTAGAGATCTATGTGAGATATTTGACTTCTCTGATGAATCTGGCTTCAATCAATTTGTTGACTTCAGCCTCAATTTGTGGGAGGAACTCAGGCCGAAAATGGCGTTGTGCTTGCTTGACGGGGCGGGCTGCCTTTTTCATGGCCAAGCGATGTATTGCTAGTTTCAGGTCTAAACCAGCATTTCCTTGTACAACCAGGCGAAGACATCCTTGACATCCTTTAACAACTCTACATATGAGCTGGCCTCTTTTCTTTCTAGCAAAGCACTAATGTAGAAGGGGCGAGGGTCGTTGTCGTCTCCCAAATTTATCTTTTTTAATTTGTTCATCGTGGACTTGGTGCCTGCTTCCATTTGAGGTGGTGCGATTTCGACGTCCTCCTTAATGGGTTCCTTCCCTTCGTTCATAGTTAAGTAGTTAGACGAGCTCACGCTTTCTCTATCGTTGTCTTACTCGTGTGGACTTTAGTGAAGACGACAGTTTGAAATTTGGCTTTGAGGACTCTGCCGCATGATATAACCAAGTATGTGTTCCTCTTTATGCGGGAGGGGATTCGGCTATGGAGCTTCTCCTCTTACTTTGGCGCCTCAACAGTTCTACCCTTCATTCTCCAGTGTTTTTGCTTATGGGGTGGGCTAAGTCTTTTGAAAACTGACACTCGCGCCAGCTTTTTTTCGACTTCTGAAGGGTAGTCCTCTGCTGTGGTGTTGTTAGTAGAGGCTCTTCTTATGGCGATACGTACGGGGCCATTTGGCTGTTCGTACCCAAGTCTGGCTTGTGGGTTCTGATTTGTAGGCTTTTATGGGAGTTTTCCCAACGACGACTCTTCTTGCGGATTGTATCCCGCATTGATGAGGAGTGCCTTGGGGTTGAAGCCCTTGTGGTCCTTAGCTCTCGGGCCTCTGGGCATTCATTTATAGTCTCTTTAGGTGGTTGGGCAGGGGTCCTGCCATCAATTTGAGTCACATGTAGCATCAAGCCCCTTAGAGCATCGTGAATCGCCTATTCCTTACCTGGATGGCTCTTAGGGTACATTCTGTTAGCTTCATCTTCCTTTGCTGGAGCACCCCATGTCTTGTCATTTCGCTAGGAATTGCTAGCCGCTGGTTCTTTGGTTTTATCCAGGTAATATTTTGCATTGGTAAAATGAGATTCAGCTTCCGTGAATGGCTTGCAATCGCCGAGCATGTTCGTGACGACAACGTTACGGTAGTATTTGAACCATTGGTGCCAAGTGGAAGGGACCATTCCATTTTTGTGGAGCCATGGCCGATCGAGGAGTAGGTTGTATGATGTCCTAGCATCGATGACATGGAACAAGGCGGTTGATTCCATGTTATGAGCAAATTCAACCTCAAGATGCCTAAGGCCCTTTGTCCCCCTTGATTGAATCCTTAGATCATTAGGTGGTTATTTGAAAGCTCATCAGTTGGGATCCTTAGCTTTCTTAGTGTTCGTAGTGGCAGGATGTTAACTGCCGAGCCACCGTTGACTAACATCAGATTGACTCTTTGCTCGTGAATGTAGTTAGTTACGAACAATAGTCTGTTATGGGATTGAGATCCCAACATCAGATCTTCATCTATAAAGACCATTACGGTCATGCAATCTTTGGAGGGTTAGCCTCTCTTATGGGAGTAACCGGCTTTGTCTAGAGAACGGTTGGTCTCATGAACTTCCTTCATTCGGTCATTGGAGGTGGTAGCGTTAAAGTTTGTGCTATCGTCTTCTAATATGATCTTTCCTTGGTGGGCTAGTTCCATGATCTTTTCCTTGAATATGAAGTAGTCGTGGATGGGGTGCCCAACCAGGCCGTTGTACTTGCAATATTTGGGATCGTCAGTCTTCTCGGCTTCTGCAGGCCTTTTTATTTCGGGGAGTTCGATAAGGTTAGCCTTCAGCAAGTCGTTGAAGATCTCGGGGATGTCTGAATCAAGGAATGGATAGGATTTGGCCTGCATCTCTTTTAGCGTTGGCCTTCTTGGCTTTTGTGGGGCTTCTTTCTTTTCATCAGCCTTCTCCTTTCTTTTGACTGGGACAGGCCTGGCGCGTACCGCCATGGACTCTCTTATTGGAGCTTTGGGGGGAGGCTTGCCCCCTTTCCTTATTTCTTGTTTATCCCTCGCTTTGCGGAACTCTGAAATGGGTGGCGCACCGATACCACTTGCGGCAATGCTTAGTTCCATATCGTGGGCTCGTGTGGCTAGTTCTTCAAAAGTTTTAGGCCAAATCCCTTGAAGGATGTACCGCAGCCCCCAGTGCATATCTTGTATACACATTTCAATGCCTGAGCTTCGGAAAGTCTGTCTTTGCAGTTTAGGCTTAGGTTTCTCCATCGATTGATGTAGTTAATAACCGGCTCCTCTTTCCATTGGCGGGCGTTGGTGAGCTCGATCATGCTGATAGTCCGCCTTGTACTGTATAAGCGGTTGAGGAACTTATACTCCAAATCTTCCCAACTATTGATGGCCCTAGGTTCAAGGTCAGTGTACTAGTCGAACGAGTTTTCTTTTAATGAGCGAACGAACTGTTTGACCAGAAGATCTCCGTATGTCCCGACGTCATTGTATGTTTCTAAGAAGTGTGCCACATGTTGTTTTGGGTTTCTTTTGCCATCGAATTGCTGGAACTTCGGAGGTTGATAGCCTGTTGGCATTTTCAAGTTGTCAATCCTTGTCAAGTAAGGCTTGACATATGTCAGAGACGACTTAGTGCCTCCATCGAGCTTGTTCTTAATAGTGCCTTCGATGAAGCCCTTGAGTTGATTGATAGGGATCAAGCCGTCTGAGGATATCTGAAGTTCTGTGGCTGCAGATTCCCCTTGGTCATTAGTTGGCTGTTTGGTAGATGTCTTGGCCCTACTAGGGACTTCAAGTGCCTGTTCCGCCACTCGACTAGTTTCAGCATTGTCTATCTTGTCCATTACCCTTGAGATCCGAGAATCTTGCTCTTGGACATGCTTGGCCAGCCCTTCAATGACCTTAGTTAGTGCGGTGATTTGGTCCTCTAGGCTCGAGGCGTTAATCATCATGACTAGGGCATCATTGGAGGCGAACGAAGCGTCAGAGTGAGGGCTTGAAGGTGCTAAGTCGTCCTCGTTGTTTTCATTCGTGAGGAGTGGGTTGTTGACATCTTTATGGAGGGGGGCTGGCTCTAAGCGTGCTGCTCTCCTTGCCAAGCTCCTAGTGATGATTCTGACGTTCCTTATGGCGGTTTCACTAGCGGCTAAGGTAGCAGCTTTGACAGCTTTTCCTTTGTTGTTAGCCATGATGACTTGCTCGAAGTTTGCAGTTTACTTGAAACTTAAGGGAGGAAGAGATGAGAGGTATAGACGTCCCACTAGCGTGCCAGAAATTTGTAGGACAAAATCTTGCGATTGAATTTCCATTAACAAGAAATTGATACAAATTGATTACAACTTGAATCAAATGAATTTTGTGCGGGCTCTGCTCTCTAAGTTGATCCTTTGATTCTTCCTTTAAATATGTGACTTTAATTTAAAGTATCTTCAAGGAAATGGTTTATGCTTGATCTTCCTTGAAACTTGTTGATTTTTTTATTAATGCTGATCTTCGAACTGGGCGCCCCGATTTTAGATCAAACGCTAAATTTAAAGATCTTTGGCAAAGAACGCCTTGAATTTGGAGATGAGCTCTTTGAACTTGACGAAGAACGCCTTGAATGTTTTTGAGTATCCTTGAGAGAATTTGTATTTCCTCCTTCTTCCTCTTCCCTATTGTGTCCCTTTATGTGAGATTTTGACTCCTATTTATAGTTGTAAAAGAGATAGTGTTGCCACTATAACCTGCTGATGTGGAGTGTTCTCATTAGTTGCCGGGGTTGTTGGCCCTTTGCTGGGCTGTTCCACTTGTCGCCGTCTGATTGACCTGGTTGATCATTTATTGTCTTTTCACTGGATTATGTCATTTGTTATTATCTTATTTGGTTAATTTTAAAACCTTAATTGATTAATATTTTTTATTATATAAATTGTAATTGTTTAAAAACCTAAAATAAAATTATTTAATTCGTATTTTAATTTCTTTTTCGTGATATTTATATAATTTTATGTGTCTACAATTCTTTATATTTTTAAATATCAAATACTTATATTTTCATTAATTAAAATACAATAATTTTATAACTTATATATAATTCTCACACATATAGAGTATGTGATTTTACTAGTATATGTGATGGTAAAAGTTACAGTCTATGCAAACACAGATTTATTTATTAATTTTAAAATTATTATAGTTAGATAATAAAAATAAAATTATTTAGAATTGAAGTACAATAATTTAAAATAAGAAAATAAAGATTGATTAAAAGAATTTGAAAGAAGAATTTTTTTTTTAAAATGTAAATAAAAATGATAATTTAAAAGGAAAAGGAGAAAAAGGAAAGAGAAAAAAAAAAACATATGGTGCAATTTTTCATCGTGCAGCCAAAACAACCATATTTTCAGTAGATTATGTAGACTATCACTTTTATTTACTTTTTTAAAAAAATTATCCAGCAAGATTTTAGTAAAGTGTACTGCGTTTTTTTTTTTTTCATTTTTTTGTTCTTTGGTAACTTTATCTACACATTGCTCCATGACAAGTAACTAATATCCATCCTTAGCCGCTTTTTGTAATTTATTGATGTAAATTATTTGCACCTGATAATTAAATGAAATCTATTAATCATTTTAGAAATTAAATAGGCAGATACCATTTTAATGATGAAACTCTTATCATATCAACGCAATTAAAGGCAGTTCATTCTTAAAATAATGTAGTTAATCTCAGACATTCGTCAAGAAAAAAAAAATCTCTGTTGTAATTTTTAATGCTGTTACCTCCTCCAACAAATTGGAAAAAGCTAAAGAATTATGAATATTAAATCCATAGAACAGGCATTTTGTGGATAAAGATTGGTAAATTATTTTAACGAATAGTATATTTACAATATATGTATTTTAATAAGATAAAAATATAGAAAATAAAATACAAATACAATAATTTGTACGTTTTTAGGAGCCAAGCAAACACAACGTTGATGTTGCTTATGTAAGATTGACGAAGGGCATTGACAAAGTAAATCATGCCCACACAATTTTAAGAAAAAATGGAAGAAAAGAAAATTGGATGAAGTGGTTGGCTATCGACAAGGTTAGATTGTGCATGCCATTTTAAGAAGAAAGACTTGAAAGTGGTTGACCTTGTGGAGAATTTAGGCTACGTTTATTTTGTTTGATGGAAGGGATATTTTGGTGATGAATGATTTTTTGTGGGAGTTGTGATGAAATATGCGGTTTGTTTAGAAGGAAGATTTGTTAGGATGCAAAGTATTATTTATTTGAATTTATTTATTTATAAATATATAAAATGTGTAATAATGATTGGATAATGTAATAGTACATAAGAATAATGATTAGTTTATAAAGTATATATGTGTGTGTATTGATTTGATTGTAAATAAGTATAATAATTGAAAAATATGAGTTTGACAATATATGTAAAAGAGGAAAATTTCGAATTTAAATGAAATTTTTGTTAGTTGATATGCTTGATAGTATAATATTTGGTGAGTTTAGTAGGGTTGAAAGTGGCTTCCAAACATAGCCAAACAAATAATCTTGATTTAAAAAATTGTATTGATTAATTATTTTATTAGAATTCTCTGTTTTTTTTTTATTTCATTTTGAAAACTAGAAGTAATTCAATTAATAAATAACGTCACAGCTAAAAATGCAAAGAACTTTATCAATTCGGCCAGCAACCACAGCTAATTCATGAGCCTCAAAATTGAACTCTCTTCTAACACGATGGAATTCCATTATATTAAAAGATTTGCCTGAGTGAAGAACATCTTTCATAATATTTGCTCCCATTGATAAATCTGTCGCCCCCGTCTTAAGCATTGCTATTAGGGATGCTGCAATTAAGTTAAGACATGTGCAAGACGTATGACAGGCTAGAATGGGATTTCAAGAAGCTGTGTTGGAAAAAATAGGATTTCATGAGGACTTCGAGCACATGTTGATGAAATGTATCACATGCACTCATTTCTCTTTTATTCTTTATAATTCGGTGTTTGGTTCAGTGCAGCCATAACATGGGATTCAACAAGGGGATCCGATGTCGCCATACATTATGATTCTTTGTGCACAAGTTCTGTCATCGCTTCTACATCAATTTGAGATGCTGGGAAAGTTTCATGGAATCCAAGTAGCAAAGTAGGTGCCTATTATTTCACATCTATTGTTTGCCGACGATACTTTCGTATTTTGTTGGCCTACTGAGGAGGATTTTGCGACACTGGAAAAGGTGTTGGAAATTTATGGCTGGGCATCGAGACAAGTAGCCAACTTGCAAAAAATCGACTACTGTTTTTAGTCCAAAATGCTGAGCGAGATCATCAGGAGAGGTTAGAGGGCACAATTGGTGTTCACAAGTCAAGTTCTGGCCATATTTTGTTTGGTGGATAAGAAAAGTATTTTTAATTTTATTCAAGGATTTGGGGAAGGAAATATTGTTGTCGCACGCGGGCAAGAGTATATTGATTAAGGCGGTGCTCCAAGCTATTCCAAATTATGCCATGATATGCTTCTGGTTGCCACAATCAATACTGAATGAGCTTAATTCTATGATCGCTCAGTCTTGGTGGAGTCACTCCCGAGGCAGATCCATTCACTAGAGAATATGGAAGGTTTTATGCAAGGGAATGAAGTTGGGTGACTTGGGGTTTCAGGAATTTCGAGTACTTAATTTGGCGATGTTGGCCAAATTGGGTTGGCGTCTGATAAAATGTTCGGACAACCTAAGGAGGTTGGTTTTTAAGGCTTGGTATTTTGCAGATACTGATTTCTTTTGAGCGAAAATTGGAAGTCGACCATCTTACTTTTGGAGCAGTATGTTGATGGCTCGGAAGCTCTTGAAGGCTGCGACCTGATGGCGAATTGGTGATGCCGAGCAGGTTAGAGTTTGGCAAGATAAGTGTATGCCTCCTAGGCCACGGACTTTCAAGCCTTTAACACCTTGCCCGTGTGATGGAAGGAATATACGTGTATGTGAGCTCATTGACGCCCAGACTTGATCATTGAAGGTGGATGTGGTTTCTCAAATGTTTTGTTTAGGTGATGCTATAGAAATATTACGCATACTGCAAGGGCGGCATGGGGGTTTTGATATTCCAGCCTTACACTACTCGGCAGATGGAATTTATTCAGTACGATCAACTTATCATTTGGAGTATGCAATGGGTTTAGGGAAGGATGCAGCTGAAGTCGCTGAGTGCAGTAGTAGGGCGCAAGACTCTTGGGTTTTTTTGTGGAAGACGCGTGTCCCTCGGAAGGTCTAGTTTCTTATTTGGCGGGTGGCACATGATATACTCTGTACTGCAGTCAATCTATTGCACCGTGGATGTAACGTGGATGCATGTTGTGTGGTTTGCGGCAGAAGATACCAGGCATGCCCTTGAAGATTGCAATGTAGCTAGACAATTATGGGCTATGTGGGATTTGCCATGGAATGTAGTGCAGGAATGGGTGGATCCACTAAATCCAGTGGTTACATGGACTGCACAAAAGGTTGGATGAGGATCAGTTTCGTCGGGGCCTTTAGTTCCTGTGAGTGATGTTGAAAGCTAGGAACACACTTTTGCAAGGCAAGTCGGACATCTCGACACAGCACCTAGCAAACTTCGCTAGGAGAGCGTTGCGAGATTTTGACGGGTCTAACATGGAGAGGAACTGAGAAAAGCCAGAGGCGGAGTGTTGCCAAGAGATTCATGATACAGACATGGTGGAGATAGATATATGTCAATGGGGCTATGTTCAAGGTAATGGGTGGTGCAAGAATCGGGGTAGTAGCGCAGGGGAAGGAGGGGGAGTTTCTTGGAAGTATTGCCCAGTATGTTCCATATGTGGTGGGTCCATTTGTCGCTGAGTGCCTGGCAATTGGAACTGCATTACATTTGGCTGTGCTGCGTGGATGGAGTTGGGTGGTGTTGAAAGGGGACTGCCTAGTGTTAATCAATGGATTGTGTCGACCGTGTGCCGAGTTATGTGTGGGTACTGTGTTAATTGATGACATTATGGAGTATAAAGAATTTAAAATAGAGTGCGTTATCAATTTATTAGCAAGAAGTGCTAGGTGTGGTAACAGTCGAAACTGTAAAAAAAAATTTTTTTTTTCGTGGAATGATATGCTCTCTCTTGATATTTTTTTTTTTTTTAAAGAAACTACAATGAGAAAAGAAAAAAAAATGGAAAGAAAGAGAGAAAAGAAAAAAAAATAAAAATTGAAGGAAAAGAAGAAAGTGTAATAATAGAAAAATATGGCACTTATCCTAAGTGCTTCGGCGGCAATGGCTGGACCCTAATTACTGCCAATTTGTTAACTAAATATAATAATATTAATGAATTTCAACAAACTATAACGATACAAATATATACAAATAAAAATATATCCTTACATGACTAAGGTATATCTTGTACTAAAGAAATTAAATGAAGTGAGATATATGTATTGATATTAAAGAAAAATATTTATGAATTGATAGAAATGTGATATGAAATTGTAAAGTCATAAAATAAAGTTTGTTAGCAATTTTAGATCTTATCAAAATTCATAATACAAAAAATATCATTTTACATTCTTCAAAATACTTATTTTGATCCCATATATTATATTTTAAAAGTACAAAACTACTTATATAGGTACCGTATAACAATAAGAAGTCTATTAATATTTTTGTACGAGGGAAGTCAACCAGAATAAAAACATTGAATATATTTTAAATATTTTAAAATTAATATTCAAAACACAAGAGGCCCTAATGCCCCCTCAAACAGAGGGGCCTGCACAAAGGGTTTGGGTGGTTTAATAATGAAAATTATACTCAACTTGATGTAGGTGGGTTATAAACTTTTTCTACCAAACAATTCAGATTAGTTAGTCTGAGACTATTTGACGATCAGATTAATGAATTAATGGGTTACAAATTTTATATATATTATTTAAAAGTAAAGTTTAAACATTTTATTGGTGTAAAACATAATTTTTTTTCTGTTTTCTTGACTAGTATATTATGTAAAAGAAAAATTCATATCAATTAAATAAAACTAAGACTCAATTTTATTAATCTTGCATTCAATTCTATACACCTTTTATAATCAATTTCATATATAAATTTTAAAATATTTCATAAATTCAATTAAAAATTTACATTGACAAAGGAAAATTTTAAAAATACTCATATTTTTAAATTTAACTACTTAATGCTTTGCAAGATTTATACATAAATCAATTACTAAAATATAAAATCGAAATGCATTATATCAAAGTTATTAAAAAAGTCACTATATTAATATCCTATGAACATAAAATCTGAAATAATTGTGAACAAAAAAATTAAAGATCAAATTAAATATAACAACAACTGCATTTTTAATCAACCAAAGAATTTGAAATATACTATTAATTTTCATTCAAACATATATGCCATAATTAAAAAGTAAAAAAGTGCAGTGATAAAATTAAAACAAAAGAAAAACACAAATATGAAAGGTGCAAACATATATTATCCAATTAATAAAAGTGGTTGAGCTGCAGGTTACAAGTTAAACCTACCATTTGACCAATATGGCGAGTTTTAATATTTATAAAATACTATTATTTATTAAAAAATTAAAACCAACGATTTATAAACAATTTATGGGTGTTCTAAATGGGTTGGTGAGGTCAAGCAAGTTAACACACATCCTTACTCTAAAATATGTCTGTCCTTCACTAGTTGGGGACTTTTTTTGTTTGTATGCAAATTGCTTCGGGAGTGAAAATTAGTATGAAAAGTTAGAAAAAAAGATTAAAAGTAAGAGAGAGAAAATTTCAGTTGTTATCTTGCATAATGCTACGTGATTCAAGAGAAATTCATGTATTACTCTGGATTGGGATGCTCTCTGGGGCTAATATTGTACTAATTTGAGTTTTTTGTTTTGGTACAGGAATGTAATGATTTTGAGTCACACTAGGTTTATGGTGTATTGTAGCAGCAAGAATGACAACTAAACGAGGCAATGGGAACATTGAACTAGAAAAAAAAAATATGTGCCGGTGGTGAAATTTGGTGAGTTGTGGCCGCAACAGAAGACCTGCGACTGTGACCTATGGCCACTAGAGTTGCGACTGCGGCAATTTTATTGCGGCTGCACATGAGATGAGACATAATAGAGAGGCCAATCTAAAGTTTGTCGAGTTGTGGCTACAATGGTTTAATAGACAAAGACCAGAAATTTTGAGTTGCATTCACAAGTCCGAGAATGCGGCTGCCACAAACACGACCTTTCAATCACCACCCAGCTATTGGATGGAAGAACAAAGACTTTGAACGAAAAAGTGAAAACCTAATATAAGGAGAGAGAAAAGGACAAAAGAAGGGCATGACATGCAGGGGCAAGAGAGATTACTGAAGGAAAAAAGGGCAAAAGAAAACAAGGAGAGAAGGAAGAAGATGCGAAGGGAGAGGCTATCATCCTTCGAAAAACTCCAAACAATAAGCTTTCTTCTCTTCTTAATTCCTTATAGTCTTTGTTCATATTTCAAGTATGCACATTGAGCGGAATTTAATTTTTCAAGTTGTAATTATGTTAGTGTAAACTCTCGATTTTCTAATATTGGCTTGACTGTGATTTATTCTATTTGATTGCTTGAGTGTCTTTACAATTTGAATTTAAATTTGATTTTGCAATAAATTTAGAAACCTGCCCCCTTTCTTATTTATGTGATTAATTGAATGCTAATGAAAATGAAATTCATAAACAATATCAAATATGACTTAAATGTGTAAGGTTGCAGCAGTGACTTATATTTTTTATGTAGAACAATTCTTTATTCATCGATTAATTGCAGTCAATTCAATTGAATTTTTGTTGCATTTGAAGGTGTGTAATTCTTTTGAATGAAGACTTATAAAAGTCGGAAGGTGATTATGAGACAATTTAGGGATAATGAATCGAATTAGTAGTAATTAAATTGAGAATTAAGTGATCAATGGTATAAAAATCATTAAAGTCAATATCTAGAATATCTTCTTAGAATATACCTGTTCCTCAAATTTGCGTTTCTCAACCTCCTCGTTTCATAAGTGTTAATTTGTGCAATTCATTTTCACCTTGAATTATTGTCGATTTAAATAACATTTATTGGAAATCTATTGATAAACACCTTATGACTTTCTTGAAGGATATAACAAACCTTTTTCTTGCTATACTACTTGAGCGACGTTGTTGGACACTTGCAACAATCCTGCAATAATCCATAAAAGAGATGAAAAGAATTAATTTATTAGATACTAGATTTGAAATTAGAATTTAGGTGGGAAGAAAACTTGCTATAATTTGCATCCAAACATAGTCTAAAGAAAGCTTCAGCCTCATATTACAATTTGACTTATTTATATAAATATTATAAAAAAATTTATTATTAAATAAATTATTGTAATTTATAAAAATTAAAATTAATGTAAAACAATCTTTCAAAGACAAGTTTTATTATTTTTCATTTTTGTTTAATTTTTTTACTTTATTCTTTATTTTATTAGTTTGAAAAAAATTATAAATTATAAGTATTAAAATCAAATTCAATTACTAAAAATATAAATAATATTTAATTTGTTAAACCCATATTATTTTTAGTGCATGTATTTTATTTTTAATTAATGACAATTGTGTAAGAAGCGTGTAGTTATTTATATATTATTGAGTTAAGTTTTGACTAATTTTTAATATTTTCTGATTGCATGAATCAATTATAATAGAAACATTATAAATTTTTTGGAGTTCAAAATAATTTTCATGACAATTTTATAATATGAGGAGAAAACAAAATATGATTATTAATTAAATTAATTTTGAAATATTGAATGAAAAAGATAATATTTTTGGCTGAAAATTTTTTTGTTATATTTTCAAGTATCAAAAATCGGTAACATTTTAACTATTTTTTTTTATGATATGTTTGATTAAAGTGCTAATAATTTCATGATATATTTTGGAGTTTGCATGATATTGAGTGGCAATCTTGAAAATTAAATTAAATTAACAAAAATATACGTAATATTTAATTTATTAGATTCATATTATTTTTCAACTAATGCTTTTTTGTTTATAGTTAACTACAATAATTCGAAAAGTAAGAGATTATTTGCACATTCTTTAAATATAATTTATTTATCTCTAATATACATATATATATGTATGTATGTATGTATGCATGTATGTATACGCTTGTATGTATGTATTAAGTGTAAGTAGCTACCTCCTATGAGAATCTCTATAATTATAGTTATCACTCTCTTATTTCCTGAATTGCCATTACCTCCCATCCATTATAAAAAACATTGCAAGTAGCTGTCAGTGAGTGTAAGATAGCATTAATACTACTGAACGATTCTAGTGAAATATTAGCGTATTAGAATTGACAAATATGCCCTAATGTTTGTAATGCACAATTTATATCTAAACCTTTTGAACTTTGCCTTATGACAGATGTGCCCCTCTACTTTGAAAATTTATCATTACCTCGTCAAGATATGAAAACTATAACAAATTAACTATTGAATAATATAAAAAAACATTTATGTACGAAAAAAATTCATGTAAAAAATGGATAAATAAAAAATTAACCATATTACAATTCATAAATATGTCCTTGTTGCAATTAGAAAGATAAAAATCATTTGGACAAAATTCAATAAGAGGCATATCTAATTCATCCTCCTCAAGTTTTGGATTTTGAATCTGTCTCCATGGTGCAAGCACTAAAGCCAAGCTGAACTATACTAATATTTTTAGAGGATCAATGATGCAATCGAAGGCTAATAAAATCAAAAAAGCCATGATGATACTCGTAAAGAAGTCCTAAGATGCTTTTGGACATTTCAAAAACTTTAGGGAGTAAGAAAAGCGTCCATGCATCAATGTGGTTTGAAACGAGCATGAAACAATTTTTAGAACAGAACCTGGATCGATCCACCATCAAGACTAATGGATTGACAGCAACACAGTTCGACAGCCGCTTAAGTTTCGAGCTTCTGTCATTTTACATTATTGAATGAAATTACTTTTCTTCCTTGAATTTTGAGTGTGTTCATTCTTGTGAATTTCCAAATTGCATTATTCTTAGTGTTAGGTAATTTGTGATGTATCAACAATCTGGTGTGTTAATTGCAGTCATTGTTCATCGGAGTTAATCACAAATCGCTACATTTGGGTCATTTCCTGCACCGTTCGTGCAAGTAGGTTTCTATTGAATTCAAACATATGCCAAATTCATATCTTTATGTTTTTGCACATATATCAGTGGGTATTAGAACCAGCCATATCCAATTTTAATCCAGTCATTAGTCCAGGTTGAAATTCATGATTTCTTCCAAAAATCTTTGTTTCGTGTTTGTTTGTGAATTGGAGAGTTGAAAATTCCAAAAAAAAAAAAAAAAAACAGAGAGAAAAATGTGAAAAAAGAGTTGTGAACAATTTGAAAAAAAAAACAAAAAGTGAAAAGTTGTGATCTTTGCCCAAAAATTTGTTGACGAGAGTTCCTTAATTGATAGAAAACATTTAAAAACTAAAAAAAAATATATTTTGGGAACAAATTTGGAAGAACAAGTCGTGCAGGATGAATTTTTTGATGCTAGATTGATCGTGCCATCACCTTGGATCCATCGCATCCTATTTAGTATAGTCTAAACGATCATGTCTTGGATCTCAATCGATTGCATTCAACCCAGGCCAATCATGATCCTGTGCTTAATTCCAGATCAATCTAACTTGCTCTTAAATCGGTAGCTAGTCCTATTTTTTAGTCCATGATCGATCCGATTGTGTCTGGATCAACCTAATGGTTTGTTTTTCACATCCAGACTGATCTATTTGTGTCCAAATTGATCCCATACCCCTAATTTCCATCGTTGCACAAACTTAGACACCATATTGGGGATACACTACTTGAATTTCTAAGAACTATTGAAATTTCACGAGGCTAGCATGGGATTTAAGTTGGTGAGAGCATTAATTGTGTGATTTTATTGTGCAATGTATGAGTGAGAGGTAAAACAAGAGTGGTGAGAGGACACTTGCACACACACTACACATTTTCCTTACTCTCTATATTACACCATTTATAGGCTGTCTGGAGAATCTTAATACCTTTAACATGAAACAACTTATAGATACATTTGCTAGTCTAAGCTGGTGTTTAGAGACCTTAAAGGTGTCCCAAGCATCAATTATTTTATTTAATGAAAAATATTTTATTTTTTCATTTAATTGAATATTTATTCCTTTTTGGTTATATATATGGTAAAAAAATATATAAATAAGGTATATAATTATATTTTCACATATGTTACTTTAGTTAACAATATAAATTATATTTATTTGTCATTACATGACCTAATATGCTCGTGATTCTGTGTGCATCCAAATTAAATTATATTCTTTCATCCATTAATTTGAAATATAATTTAAAATATATTTAATCAACAAAAAAATATATTTAAACACAATATAAAAAGAGTAATTTTCTCCTATAATCAAGAATTGTCAAAACAATTATTTTAAAACACCATAAGAATTATAATTTGTCTACTACAATTAATTTTTACTATAAAAACATATTCAAAATTAAATATTAATAATAAGATATTGGCTATAGTCAAAACATGCCTAAAAAATGTGTAAACAATTTCATTACTCTTGGTACAATTATCATCAATTACAAAATAAAAATAAATTTGTTAAAAAGTAATATAAATTTTATAAATTAATTACCTTTCATATTTTAACTAATTTTAAAATTTAATTTAACATTATTTGCACTATAATTTTAATAAAAATAAATTCAAACACAATGTAATAAATAATATAATCTACTTTTTTTGAAAGATATTTTTTTGGTGATTTTTTTCCGTTATATAGTTTGCAAAGACTTATAAATAATTAAAATTTTTATGATATTTATACAAATAAACCCATGAATTAATAATACTATAATATTTTTAAAAAACATAAGAATAAACTTTATTATTTTTTATACCTATAACAAAAAAAATCAATTATATATATATATAATTCTAAAAATATATTTTAGAAAATAGGTGACCTATTGTATAAAATTTAAAATATGTGTTTGATTGTATTATACCAGAAAAATGAAACAATAAGAACATTATATGGAAGCATACGATAAATATTTGATCAATCTCATACTTCAATTACACTTTGAAATTCTGTCAATATTTAACTTGTGTTCATTAGTTAGAAAAGAAAAGGCTTCAATATAGAATTTTTTTTCATCTATATAATAGTATTCTTAGCTTTTAATTTACAAATAATAAATTGAAGAACAATTTTGTATTTTGGTATTGCTTAGCGACAACTTAGCAAAATAATCCCTAAAATTTGCATTTAGTAATTTTTTTGAATATTATATTATATTTTTGCAAAATTATTAATAAACCATACAGTTCACAGATTAATTTGAAATAATACATATAATGAGAAAAATCACTGCATAATTAACATGTGAGAAAAACATCATTCATAGCATTTACATTGTTATTGCTGTAGCTATTCTTAAATTTCACAGTTTGAAATATGATTTTATAATATAAATAAACTTCTAACATTTAGCTGTAGAGAAATATAATTATAGCCTCATTAATGTCATCATTATATAGGAAAACTAAACTTTAATTCACATTACATATATAAACAAACACTTCAACAAGATAACAAAAACAACATTTTTAGTAAATTATTCTCAAATGTACATTTTTTGTTAGTTCTAAACACAAAGGTAACCACATAATTACAATTCATTTCTCAAAATACAAAGACCATTTCTTTCTCTTAGTTTTACAATGGAATACAATATGTTGTTTCACTTGGTGATTTTTAACTTATGACTGACTTTCTAAATACAATGGAGTACATTCTAATATGTTGTTTCTTTCTCTTATTTTTTTAGAAAAGATGCTTCCAATCAATCTTGGAATACTTGCGTTAAGACAATGTTACAATAGAAGTCGAGACAAAAACTATTGCAAGTCATCCTCTATATTCATGTTTGATTATTGTGATTCTCTGAGATTAGAATGTGTTTGAAATGCCCATCAAGCTACCAAGTTCTTTAGTTTCCATGGGGCATACTTCAAATGTTTTTAAATCTAGAAAAGTAAATGATTCAAAGGGAGCTTCACTTAGTATGAAAATACTTGCTTGCAGATCATCAGATGTTGAGCAAGCATTTGACAATTGGTTCACTCTCTAAAGATTTGGAGCACCATATCTCGAGGCAATAGGAGAAGAAGTTTAACTTGGATGAACAAATTGCCGTTATGTGATCTATTCACCCTACTATTCGCTCGAGTACCCATGTTGACTTGGATACACCTAGACCGTTAGGAGCTAAAACTATTGATATTGATAAGACATTCCCCTAAGTACCACCCTTCATCATTCTACAGCACTAAGGGGGAGTGATTTTGCATGTAAGGTGTCATTTAGACAAGTACTGGGAGTTTAAGTGAAAGCTTTCTAAATCTAGTTGTTGTTGCTTGGCTCTAGTTCCCGTGGAGTTCTCAGTTGCTTATGGACATGTTGCTACTATGGGTTTCTTTTGCTTTTCTATGGTTTCTTATATTTTGATGCTATGCAATACTACCTCGCAGTTAGATGTTGATTAGTTAAGCTCTGGTATTATCTAGTTCAAGATATGTTCCAACATAAACTTCAACAATTTTTCAAGAATTGTGAATAAAACTCATAGTTTACTATATTGTCTTCTGCACTTACTAAAAAAGTGATGCACTAATATTATGTTCCGTAATGTCAAAGGAGGAAAATATCAAAGCCTGATGTTAGTTGTAATTATTTGGCACAACTCCAATAGGCTTATGCTTACTTGATGGATGACTTGAAAAGTTTTATTTTATGAAAATTCTATGAAATATAGATCTGTTGCATTGGTTGTTGCAACATGTGGAAACTTTTCTTATTGAAATTACCAACTATGTGAGGATTCTACATACCAAATCTATATAGATTTTCCATATTAGTTGTTGATTTCAGAGAGATTTTTATAGTTAATGTGAGATTGTTTTTTAACTAATGAAGATATAGAGTTTGGCCTTACCCAATGATTTTTTGCAGATCCATACTCGTTTAAATAAAGGAAAGTGAATATTACAAATCTGATATGACACACGTATCAACATGGAATGTTACATGTCAAGATTTTTCAAAAGAATTAAGTAGATTTTCTTAGAGATTATTTTTCTCATCAAAGCCTTTAAATAGGGATGATTCTGTGGGTTCCTTGTGAAATTAGTTGAGAAACACTAAGAAAGTTCGAGGGAATTTCTTTACATGAAGCTTTAAGAGAAAAATAGCTCATTAGTTGATGTATTTAGAATAATCATCGATCAAATAACCATATATAGATCAATTTTTCACATCCTTGGGATAAGAGACTCATGATCAATATTGGAGTTTAGGCCAAGAGGGAGTCTTAGTCAAGTAGGAGGCAAGAGAACTTGATGTCTTAGGGAGCTAGACTACAAACCCGATAATGAGTTTGAGGACCAAAGAGATAGAAGAAGAAATTAGAATTTGGGCTAAGTATCAAATTAGAATTCAACAAATCCAGATTTAATGCCACTTGTTGTGACATGCCAAAGTGGATTGGATAAGCGGCATGCTGCGATGACAGTGGAAGGAGGTGTAGATGATAACAACTCAAACTAGGAGTACACAATAACAACGCTCGTGGCCTAAAGGTAGAATCAACAGCACAATGGTGGAAGGTCACATCACTGTTGTTGATATGAATGGCGATAGCATCTAGTGGATAGAAATGACTTCACAATGATTTGGCTTATGGAGACGATGCACACAAAGGCTCAAGGGTCAGGCAATGACTATTGCAATGTGGATTCGTGGATTAGACGATCGATTTAGGTTGTGATAATGGTGGGGTAACTAGATGAGGCATGGTGTGGTGGTTAAGAAGACTTCGCAATCGATCTCAATTTTCTATGATAGCTTGATGATGGTGATATGATGGTAGTAATCAAACATTAGGGTGGCATTGAAGTCAGATGGGATTTCGACTTCATTGAAGTCGAACCTTTGTGGTTATAGTTAGGGTTTTTCTGCAATGGGCACTGCATTGCTATGTTCCTAACTAATTCCTTTTTAAAATTTTTTTCTATTTTTTTCTTTTTTCCCTATTGTTTGAACAAGAAAGAAGGGAGAAATAGGTAGAAGAAGAAATGGGAACTTGGACTAGGTATCAAATTATAATTTAATATAGCTAACGCTGATGCCACTTAGCAATGTAGCGCATAGGTGAATTAGATAGATGGTGTGGTAGGGTGGCCATAATTAATATGTCAATATCAATTAATATGTTACAACTTAATAAGAATTGATGTGTTTCATCAGCATGCCAAAATTAAATTAAAGTGAACTAATGTTGTGGTGGGCATGGGTGTCTTATCCATGAGAAGGGTGTGCGCCCACCAATATGACTAAATTTTTATTAGTTGAGCTCCACTCAAGTAACAAGAATAGAAATTGTAAACGAAAGGCAAACATCATGAAATATAACTAGAAACTCATATTGTATTTGACAAAAATCAACACTAATTTGTTCATCATTCAAGCAAACATAAAAATAATAGAATAAGTCTAAAAAATAAAAGACTTATGCGAATATCAATGTGTCATGTGGAAGAATGAACGCCCTCTAATTGTGGTGCTGATTTGTCCTCCTTTACTCTTTCAATCATTGTTTTCTATATTTTCTAAGTGTTTTTATAATAAAACTAACTATCCACTACCTAGGACTATCGAGAATGTGTATATATATGAATGGGACACCTAGGGTTTGCATAAAGATAGAGAAAAGACAAATAGGCCCTTAAAAAGCAATCTAATTACTGCCAGTGATTGTGCTTTATAGTTGTGATGACGTCTTTTGTGCCTACAAACCCAGGCATAATAATTACATAATTCTTGCTAATCTAGTCTCATGGTAGTACCACAGTATATCACGGTCATGAACCCAACTGTGGCATAAACCAAGTTTCACTCTTCATCCTCTTACAATCATGCCAATTTCTTCTGCTATCATAGCTTCCTTGTTTGCAGTCACTATCCTTAGATGCAAGCTCCTCTAGAATGCACCATGGCCTCTTCTACTATCTCGAAGGTCACCTACATGGTCATGGCTTACCCTTCACAGCCACAATCTTAATAGTGAGAGTAGAACACCCAAATTTTGTTATTTTTCATTCCACGAGTGTAAGACCACTTCTTGTTGTCACAGGCCTCTTTCTCACATGCGCAAAACCTAAAATTAAGAGAAAAATATTTTCTAAGTGTAGATATTATCCAAATTCAACCAAATAAGATCAAATGCACACCCAAACACTCCCAACTCATCACAATTAACATTTTTCATACATGCACACACGATATAACCTTGTTATTTACACAATGCATGCAAAATTAGACTTCAATAGGGTGAAAATATGCTAAAAATTCATAACTTGTCACACCGCCTCACTTACTCATTTGCTTGACCTCAAACAAGCTACTGCCATTTTACATCAATTTATGCTCAAGTGATGACTCATGAAGTCAAGAAAGTCATGAGATTTGCCAACCATTTTAATTTCAAAAATAAAAAATACAAAATGTCACATAATTCGTAATCATTCAAGATCACAACAGCCTTAACCTACTTATCTCTAACATGGATTCCTGTGTGTTTGTCACTTCTCAACCCCTAATCACTTTAACCTCTTGGTGATTCTATGGTGATTCAAAGACACTTAATTTAAGATATCTGACTCTAAGCATTAATTCACCCTTCTTTGAACAAGCTCAAACAACCATAAACATTATTAAGAGGGCTTTAGTGTGCGAAACTAAGTGATTTTCTTTTCTTTTTTTTCCTCCCCCACACTTATTCTTTTTCATTATTTTGTGAGTTTCATAATTTTTCTCAAGTGGTTGGGAGCATTTTATGCAAAAGTGAACAGGGGTCACTATGCACCCCTGGTTTCTCAACCCGTGGCTAACTTGATATACTTGCATAGTCATGATTAGGTGATTGTTTTACACAAAAATGAAGAGGAGTCTCTATGCAATTCTAGTTAGTAAGTCATGCAAATCGGCAAAGTAGATAATTTTCCTAACATGCTCACTTCTGTTCAAATTTCTCAATTCTCTCTTTTTTGTTTTTTGTCAGTCCCACCTATTCACTAAAAAATTTATCGATACTCAAAGTAAGACTTATCTCCCTCCTCTCCTCAGCATAAAACTTCTACAGCGATCTAGCAACTAAGAGTGAAGAATATTGTGCATATCTTATGGGAATCACATCTTCAACAACTAGGCTAGGAATGTTATTCTCACGAACAATAAAAGAACCATGCAAAAAAAATTTCATTTAATATTTCATCACAAATTAAATCTAATGGCCACTCTTGCTAGCTTGCTGGCTAAAATTAGTTTATGGTTGAATGATGAAATATGAAGTACATCCTTTATCCACAAGCTATCTAAGAACCTAACTATTCTTGTGTTCATGGCTACTTTAGATTTATGTGGTAGGGATCAAGGTTGTAATATATATGCTTTGATGCCCTTGAGTCAATGCTCCATCAAATTGAAATAAATGCTAAGCAAGCATTCACGGTTCAAAAAAGTTATTGTGAATGAGTTGTAAAGGAAAAATGATGTGACTTCAGTTGAGGATTGTGTAGGTATTTCCCAATAAAGTTTAAACAAATAGTAAGAGACTTAATGTGGTTAATGTGGTTATGTCCTACTACTTCTATGACTGATAAACACCAAAGTGACTTATACCCTCCAAGTTCAATGAATTCATTAGTCCCCTTATTTGCTCCTATGACAACACTAAACTGTCCTTCCTATGCTTGCCTCCCTCGTTCTCAGCACTCTCAGCAAAGCCCTAGTTCACTATCCTAAGTGTAGGCTTTATTTTTGACTTAGTGAACTTGAACTTGGGAGGAAAGCCTATGAGTCTATAACACTTTTCTTTAACTTGTCCCTTTTTCCCAAAATATGTACAAATCATGTCTTCCCTCCTGTCTTTCTTCTTGAGATTGTGTATTGAAGAATCATACGTGAGCTGTAGTACAGTAACATATCTTTATCCCTCTTCAACCATGTTAGCATTACATGCCTCATCCAAAAATCGAAATTCTTTTTGGCTTCACAACTAAGACTTGGTAGTTTAGTATGTCATTTAAACCACTAAGAGACTTATAAACTTTATCCTTCTCCTACATTTCAACATATAACTGAAAACAAACGAGGTTCCACCTCCCACATTTGTAGTGTTTTGGTGGTCTATACAACCTCAATTCCTCACATATGATCAGCAACTTAGCAAAGTTATCATCTACACTCCATAAAGCCTTGTATAATGTTATGTAAGTTACTATACAACTTGCATACCCTATTATCATACAGTTGAGAAAATCTCCTTGAAAGGACTTCCCATATGTGATGAGTATACTTTATTTAGAATACAGTTGCTGCTAGGTTAAGGCTCATGAACTTGAGAAACTATGCTACAATCAGGTCACTGCACCTTGACTAGGCAAGGTGAAGTGGATCGTCAAGTGGTGGCTCCTAAATTCTTTCATCTATGAAGCTTAACTTGTTCCTAATTAAGAGTGAAAGCCTAAAGGATCTACGCAACATAGCAAAATTTGATCCATTGAGTTCTAGATGAACAATGATGGTGTTCTAACTATTAAAGAGGTGAGTGTAGTATATGGAATTTAGATTTTTAAATAAGATGTTGAAGTTGGTTTGATTTAGTGGATTTATTGATTCGGATGAGGACTCCATTTTTGAAGCTGGATGACTAACAAAAGAACAAGAAGAATGGAAATGAAGTTGGAGATAAAAATTGGACCCTATGGCTTTGGTACCATCTTAAATCTAGAAATAGCCATTGATGGTTGAGGAATGATGAATGGAAAAAGCAAGAAGGCACACCTTAGCCATGTGTTGAGCAAAAAAACTGAATCTCAATTATTCACTATTCCATTGGTTACCATATATACACAAGGCTTGCTGGCTAAACTTCCTTGCCTTGTCAAAACTCAATGTATAATAAAACTAATTGATCTAGAAGAATTAACAATAATTAGCCAATAACAAGATAACAACTAAGCATATAATACAAGAAGAAGATCGAAGTGTAACAGAAAGGTTAGTACAGTGCCACTGCTACAAGTGCATACAAATGGATCCTTAAGTAGGGATGGTAATTTTTGACTGAACCTAAAAACCCAACTCCAAATTAATAGGTTTCAAGTTAAGCTTTCGTAGGTTCGGGTCAAAATTGAGTCAGACCTGCGAACCCAAGAAGATAAATAAGTCATTTTCAGGTTAACCCGCAGACCCGCAAATATATTTTAAATAATTTAATAAATATTTATATAAATTTAAAAAATAATTACATAAAATTAAATGGTAAAATTTTAAATATTTAAAACATTAAGCCTTAATTTTAATTAAAGAAAAAATAATTTTTTTGTTGGTGTGTTGACGAGAAAATTTGGGTAACCCGAGAAATTGTTATGTTGGGTTCAGTCAGATTTTTTAATCCGCGAAAATAATTAGGTCAAGTTCGAGTCAATGGATCACGTGTAATACTCGAGTCTCAACCCGACCTATCAACCCACTAACTCAACCCATTGCCACCCCTATCTTTGAGCATGATCACTTGTTAATTTTGACAAGCACAAAATTTTTAATTTTAATCAATCAATCCTGTTTCCCCCTTTCTAGCTAAAAGAATGATCATTCAATCCAAATATGTCGAAACCTTCTTTAATTTCTACACCTAGTGATTTTAACAAAGTTTTTATTAACATAGTTTTATAAATTTTTAACATATTTTAATCAATCAACATAACTGTCTACATTTAGAGTTCAATTGTTTTGTTATCAATGAGTTTAATTTATTCATAACTTTGATGTTATTAGATTTTGAAATTTTAGATATTTGTATTACTTTTTAGGGTTAATTATAAGTATATCTTGTACAAGGAAAAACTATTATTAAGTATATTCATTTTTTTATTATTACAAATAACTTCCTTTTCAAATAAAATATAAAATGCTTATGACATTATATTCTTTAAATGTAAACATTTACCCATCGAAATTTCAAATAAGACATGCTCGAAAAATAATTTTCTTCTTAATTTTATCTTAAATTTAATTTTTATGTACTAGTTGAATATATACAATAAAAAATAATGCTAATAGAATCTAAGGGATGTTGATTGTAATTGTAAAACTTTTGATTAATTAATAAAATATTGTTGTTTATTTATATTGACATTCTAGTAATTTATCATGCATGTAAATTTTGTATGGTGTAAAGTTGTGCACATTCCCATATGGTTGTGTTAAACAGTGTTATTCATAAGGGTTGTAAATGTGGACACAAGATTCTATAGTGCATAATCATTAAAATTTGTTTACAAGTTACAGATTTTCTAATTAGGCATTGAAGAATCGGGACGACTTGCATAACGCCTGTTTGTATGGCAAGTGTATAGTATAAGATATTGAGATTACATGTGCGTGAATACATTATTGGAGAATGAGTATTAAAACATTAATTTAAAAAACAAAGCAAACACATAGAGTTCACTCTTTCCTATCAATGTTTTGTTTTGTTATCATGTTAAGTGAGTGTAAAGGCATGTGTACATTCAACAAATGGATTTTGCCTCCTTGCAAGTGAATAAGACGTTTGTCTTATGTAATTAATATTCTATGAGATAGAAGCCCTTGGCCAAGGTAATGAAAAATTAGAAAGGAGTTTATGATGAAAGGTTAGTAGTCTCACAAGGAAACATTAATTTGATCATACGACCGAATCAATGAATTTGACTGAACCAACACTATGTCAAGTTTGTAATTCAATTTAGGCCATAAACAAGACTTGATAAGTCTCATGGTCAAATTAATTTTTGTTGCAACTGAATTAGACCGAATGAATTTCTCATAGTATTTGTTAATAACAAAGTTATTAATTAGAAACATAATAGTTTTCTAATTTAATTAAAGGGATTGATAAGTTAAAGGACAACACACATAAGGGCCTTAATTATTAAATGGAGTAATAATGAAATAAGGTGTGGGCTTAAATTAACTAAAGGCCTAAGTAGGAAGCCCATAGAGCCCATTCCATATGGGCCCTATGTGATACGCATAGAAAAAGGAATCCCACCATATGTAGAATTGTGTGTTTTGGATATATAAGAATTGAAAGAGTTCTAATAAATGAAACTTCTAAAAAACCCTAGAAAATTCGTGTGTCCCTACCAAGCAAGAGAGAAAAGGTATTCTAACCTTCTTTTAGTTTTTTTCTCTTGTCCAAAAGCCTCCATACTTAAAGTAATCGGTGCAAGGTCTCTACAAAAAAGTTCGTAGAGGATTTCGGAGCACCTTGTTCAAGTTCCTTCCATATGGATGAACTAGAGATCATGATTTGAGGGTTGCAGGTTATGTGTTGTGGCCCTTGTGTCATGCATACACCTCATCTAGAATAAGATTCCAAAATGTAATTTCAATGTACTTTCTGGAGACATGCAGCTGATGCATACTGTATGACAAAAGTAGTTCCTGTTTGGTTTTAATATTCTTTTGTGTATTCTCTGATTATCTATTATTTTAAAGTTAAGAATTTCCATCTCAAATCTAGTGAAACCTAACAAGTGCTTATTTTAATTAACGCTTGACATAAATTTGTCATTGACATATGTAAGAAAATAAAAATAAAAAGTAAATATATAAGTTTAAAAATAATGTTATAAACTTGGAAGAGAAAATTTTATAATTAAAAAAGGGTCTATTAGCTTATTAAAAAATCTTTTTATTAACCCTATTAATATGCACATACATATTTTTCATACTTAAATGATCAATTGAATCAAATATGGTCGTATTGAATGTTCTAATTCAATCCTAAAAAATTGATTGTTATTGCAGAAGGTTTGATTGATTTAATAATAAGTTTAAGAAACTTTTTCTTTAGAGATGTTGTATGGGAGTAATATTCTCTTTCATTCAAACTCATATAAGCCCTCGAGAGTGCCCCTACTCTAAGCCCATGTATGAGATCTCTTGCCTAGGCCTCAACACATGGAAGAACCCTCTCTGATGCCATAAATGTCATAGGCTTCAATCCATTTTTAGAAAATTGGTTACACTAAAAGAGTCATCCCAAATTGGGACCGCATTGGAATGACTTTGTAAAAAAATTTTAATGTCATGTATGTCTCAAAATAGTTGTAAAGTTAAAAAAAATTACAAATGTAAAGTTGTCCCTAATTCATCCCAATTTGTAATGGCAACTAAATCCATTAGCCAACTTTAGGTACGGACAGCTTTCTAAAGTTGTCCTATAGTTTTGGGACAACTTTAGTTGTTGACTTAGTATTTTAGCACAACTAATTTAAAGTTGTCTTATGTCACTGGGATGGCTTTTCTTTGTCATATTAGAATGTAGGACAGCTCCTCAAAGCAACCCTAATTTTTAGGGCGGCTTTTGACAGCATCCTAATGTTGTCCCAAATTGCATTGTAAAACAACGCCATTCCCTATTTCCTTTCATTTTATTTCCCAAGCATTAGAAATTTTCTCCTAGGGAAAGTGGTTTCCTCAAGAATTCATTTATAGGTATGTTTGTATTTATGGTCTTGTGATGTTTTACTTAATTTTTTTTTAATGAGTGGTTAGAGGTATATTTAATTGTATAGTGTGAAATTAGGTTTTATTTTACATAAACTCCAATAGGAAGTCTAGTATTTTTGTTGGAATGTTGAGATTCTCCCCATGGAAGAATTGCCTAAAGAATTTTTGCTTAGGGATGGTTGTATGTACGTATGTATATATGGAGATTTATTATGTTGTTTAATTGTTGTTGTTTTGAGTGTGTTGAATTGTTATAGGGTATGATTTTAGGTTGTCCTAGGGAATAGACGTAGTCCATTTTGAAATTCTGGTATATATAGGAAATTAAATGGATTATTTATGTTGTATGGAAAATTTTGACACGTGCACAATGTTTAGGTATATATAACATTGTCTATGTTTGAATGTGTTCATTCTACTCATGCTATGTTTGAATGTTTTAGGACATCCCCTTACATGTACATAGGACAAGAGTGCTTTAAAACTATATCCCTCTATATTTTCTTGATAGCGCAAAGATAAAATTCGCAATACACCGCAAGCACACAATGTTAAGTCACAGTACTATAGTGAGCATGAGTATCGTTCCATAAAGATTGATAATCAAACTATACCAGCTACTATTACTAAGACTTAAATTCAAGTCAAGCTATCTAAATAAAGCTAGAATTAATAATAGTTAGCAAGGAGAAGTAAACCAGCAAATAGTCTTTTATTGGCTAGGAAATCACAACACAATTCAAAGACAATCAATATACAAAAATCACCTAGGAAATCAAACTCCCTCCTCCTCACTAGATTTAATTATTTTACTTGTTTTAACACTCATTATATCCAATTATCAAATGGGGTTTCTAATTTTATTTTTATTACCTCCCTTGAGAATCGAATGGAAATCTATGTGAATTAACTAAGTATCTTCTCTTAGTCTTATCTTATTTTAAACACATGCATTTAATTACACATTTTTTATTCATTAGGATCCATTGGACCCTTACTCAAAATTTCACCTAATTGTGTACTTCAATTTTAATGTGTAAAATCAGCTCTCTCTAGTCTTCAATCGCACACATATTGTATTATCCAATCACAAAGACATGAGTAAAATCTAGAACAGGTAACATAACTAATTGAAAAGAAAATATTGTATTAAAATTTAATATTTTTCTAGCTCTAATATTTTATTTTGTTGTCGTTGTTATTACTTCTTTTTTCAACACTTTTTCAATATTTTTTCAACTCCTCACCATATGCAATGAAGTTCTACGAATCAAGGTACACAATTGTTTTCAAGCTACAAAAAGGTAAAGAAGTTTGTGACTTCTAAAGAAACAAATATCATATTAAAGGGTGGAACCCTCCCTTCAACTTAGTAAGCTCAAAAAGGTAACCCAACAAAAAAATTTAAATATGTAGGTGATACAAAAAGATATAAACGGTCTAAAAGTACCCTATATCATTTCTCATATAATGGACATAAAATCTCACTTAAGAAGGTAATCACATTAAGTTCTAGGTTTGGTGAGGTTTGTAAGGTTGATTATCTACGCACTTTCTTAAGGTAACATCAAAGAAAATAGTTATGGCTTTGTGATCAAAGAATATAGGGATGTAATGTACTTCAGACCCATGTACCTAGCCCAAAGTATATGCTATCATGAAAATCAAAATATTAGCTATTCATGTGTCCATCTATCATCTATCATCATGGACAAGCCATTTTCAACAATCACATTTAAACACAATTCACTGTTATCCAATTTTTCAATCATAATTTGCACCAAACAATCACAATAAATTCCATTCATTCATGTTCGTAAGCATTTCACAATCCAAAACAAGCAACAAAATTTTGACATTTTATCATCGTATTTACCTTCATCAAGTTTCAATTTTACAATAATCATTTAAGAAAAATACGAGTAAAAATATATATCATAGACCTAAATGTCACTCCCCTCGTATACAAATACATCAGAAATCAAAATACAGAGTAGAGAATAGAAAAAATACACTCCACCTTGCCTAGAAAGCCTAATATAAGTTGAATGTAAAAATTTTTCCTCTCCCTCACACTTAAAGTGCACACTGTCTCTAATGTGCTATACAATCAATCCATAAATAAAGAAGTAAAAGAAAAGGCTTACTTGGGAGATGAGAGTGGGACTCATCTCCTACTGTGCGCCTCTATCTATGCCATACTCTACCAGTCTTTAGGATATAGAAAGAGTGTTTGTGGGATCTACTGGCTTCAATAGTGGTGGTGCATAGTGCTGTAGTGAGAAGTGATGTGACTATGGTCGTGGATGCTATTGTGGCAAGAAATCGTGTGGCTACTGAGCTATATTATTGGACCTAAATGGTAGATCATAGATCACCATCGGGTTTCAATGTACTAATTAGCTCAATATCAATGTGTTAACATGCATAACCTGCATGCCCTATAGAACCTATTACTGCTACAACTACATAGCCTTAAACTGGGCCATCAAATCATCAAGCATATGCCACTACTTACAAGCCAACTCTCATATCTAGTGGTACAATCTCGATGGCCTCCATGGCTATGTTAGCTTGGGGTGCCTTAGCCTTAGGAGGTGCCTTAGCCTTAGGAGGTGCCTATGCTTCTCCCTCATCAACTATGGGTCCTACTCTATAAGTACTAGCTTGGAAGCACCATCATCTTCGTCGACTTCATTTTTCATTTTCTTCTTTAACTAGTGCCTACTACTATGCCAACTACATATTATGCCAAAAGAAATCACTAGTCTGGTGATAACCCTAATAAATCATGTGGTTATAATTACAATTTATGCCTTAAAATCAAGTTATATAACTTTTGAAGTCGTTTATAATGTTGCAAATAACTATGTTTTGTGTTGCAGTCACCATATGATGAATACAAGTGAAAATAAAGATAGAAATACATTTCCAAAGCCACCAAACCAAGGCAAATTGAGATAGAAGTTTGCATGGTCACTTAGGTAAGGTCTAGACCCCAAAATGGTCACTTAAGCACGCCGCCCATGAGGAAGAAGCACCAAGAACCAATCAAAAATAATTGTTTGTCACCTCCTTGTTGCTTAAGCGAAAAAGGAATTCACACTTCTTATTTTTGGGTTGCTTAAGCGAAAAGAACGAAACCAACCGTCGCTTGGTTGGTCACCTAGGTGACTGGGGGAGCAGTAGGTCATTTTTTAGCTACCTAATGCTAGGAACAGTGGGGTAAATGGAAGAAAGTGTCAACCAATCTAGGTCTTTGGACAATGAAAATTTAAACCTATAAATTGGGGGTGTTCTACAAGCTAAAATCATCACTCGTACCTTAGAATTCATGTAGGCATTACATTTTATCACTTTCAATTCAAGTTTGTACTAGACAATTTGAGAGTGAATTTGGTGCCTTTGCAGGACCTAGAACATGGCTTGTAAGTAAGGAATTGCCATGAGAAAAAGGGACAGGACAAGTGATAAGTGTTGATCAATTCTTCTCTTGGTTCCGATGTATATACATTTTAAAATTAAACAAGTAAGAACTTTAATTTACCAATTTAAATTAATTATCCTTTTTTATTTTGTTGTGATCAATCTCTTATGCTCCTTCTCCTTCTTCTTTTTTGTTCTTTTAAATTTAATTTTTCTTTTACCTAACCTGTAGTTGTAAAGAAAGTGAACCCACAAGCTAAGTGAATTAATCACAATTGTGATGTGTGAGTTTATAATGGAAGTAAAGGTTCCACATTCACAAGAGATCAACATTAATCTACTATTTTTATTCTCAATTGAATTAATTCTAAAATTTACTTGAATTTATTCAATTGAAACCTTAGCATAATTTGGAAAAGTATACTAAGGACTTAAGGGATTAATGACTCCTAAATAAGAAATTACATAGATAATTAATTTGTGATGATAAGGTTTTTACATGTTTTTGTATGAAAATTGCCATTAAATTCTACTACTTGTGATGGTGACCGTACTCCTCTCTACTCCACATCATTTAATTAAAACCTATTTTATTATCTATCCAGTTAATCATATAATTGTTCTACTTAATTAAAACACAATATTGCTAAGACAACATCCTTACTCCTTGTGAATATGACAACCCTCCTCTCCTATATTACTTGGTGTAGTTGTTGTACACTTGCGACGCAAAATTTTCCTATATCAAGTTTTTGGTGCTATTGACGAGAAGTAACCAGAGTTGTTATAAAAATAATTTTGTATTTTTGATTAAGTACTTGTTGTAAATATTTTCTTATTCTTATTTTTCTTTTCTTTCAAATATTTCTACTTTAGATTTCACACCTGTGTACTTAATTGAAATTATATCATAACAATTTTAATTTGATCTTCATTTTGTGTATTGTTAAAATTCCATATTCTTGGATAATATGGTTTTCAATTATTATACTTTGGCTTATAACAATTTTATGCCTACTATGAATTATTGGGGTTGTAAAATTGATCCTATTACATATTTGAGCATTAAAATAGATTACATAGAAAAACTACACGGTTTAAATAGTCAAACTTCAATCATAAATGATCAACATTATTGCGAAAAAGAAAATGAAAATAAGCAAAAACTTAAAGATTTTGTTAGCATGTTGGAGAAATGTACTCAAGAATATATGATTAGAACAAATAACATACTTGAAAGTCAACAAGAAACAATTAACAAGTTAGAATTTCAAGTAGGGAAATTAGTTAAAATGATATCTTATAAAAATCAAAAATTGCCGCATCTAAACCCCAAGTAATAAAGGATATAAAATTAAATAATATTTTTATTGAGAAGCCATTCCAAGATATAAAATTGAAAAGTATTAAAGAAGATCAAAGCGTAGCTTCCTTAAAATCAAGTAAACGATGTGAAATGGAAGAAAAGAACTTGCCTTGTGATTTCATATTCAAAATTTCCTTTAATCATAAAGGAGATGAAAACCTCCTTTACTCCTATGAAATTTTTAAAGAATTAGTCATACTTGATTCTTTTGTAATATTATTGTTTCAAAAGACGAATTATGTCAAATTTGTACAGGAAGTACTTAATCAAGAAAGGAAGCTAGAAAATGATGAGTTGGTGTACCTCGTTCAAACAAGCAACACAATTTTACAAAAATTAAGGCCACCACACGAAACAGAGAGTATTTCTTTTCACATTTTTATGGATAATTCTCTTGTTAAATTGCAAAATTAATGTGTTATAATTGATGATGTTTTCATTTATGATGCGAGCTAAAATGCATATCATATGGGGAGTGTATCTATACTTTACTCTTTCAATTATTTAAAATATGGAAATTATTTGTTTTGTTATTTGGACTAAATTGTTAATAATTATAAAAATAGAATGGGAAATTAAATCAAAAATTAACCTATTACGTCTAATAAGAAAATATTTGCATGAACCAAATTAAATATTCTTGGGTGCAATCTACAAAGAAGTTTACTGAAGATAATAAACTTAATGCTTCTCGAGAGGCAACTTGAGTTTTTCTTTTTTTTCTTTTCTCTTAAAATTTTTATTTTGAATAAGATTATAGGTAAAATATCTTCACTTCATAGTAAGAATCATTAATGTAATAATGTTTCAGATTTTTTTTTGCTTGTAATAAATGTTGTGGTTTCTTAGATTGAAAAAAATAATAATGAGTCAAATGAATAAATTTAAGTGGAAAAGGTATTCAAGATCATAATCAATAATGAATAAATTCTTGAAAAGTAATAAAATAGTATTATAAATGTATGATATATGTGTTAGATTGCTTAGTGCAAGTCCTCTTCTATTCAGCACATACCATGCCCTTTGACATGAAGTTGAGTATAGGAATTACTTATGCTTAGGTATTGTGTTGCATTCAAGGAGAAAATTTTGCTAGTGTATTGTTTGACTCTCTTGAATAAATTGAAAATAAAAACACCATAAGAAACTCCAAAACAAAAATGCAGCACTAAGATTTAATCAAAAAAATTGAAAAAAAAAGTTAGAAAATAAAGGGGCTTTAAAACAAAAGTCTACTCTACTAATTCGAGTGTTGTGTAACCAGGGGTGTGCAAGAGAACTTTGTTCATTTTCACTTAAAAAGTTGCAGGAATTATGAGTATACAGAGCATTCTAAATCTCTCATATGCTAAGTAACTAAGAATATGCAAAAGACTTTTGTTCATCTTCGTATAAAAAGATATATGACAGCTTAAAAAGGAAAAAGACCTAAAAAAAAGTGTGTGCTCCATGATTATTACAAAGTTTCTCTATGGGGTATCAAAAATCAAAAATGAAATAAGAGGTTAATCAACTCACTAACAAGTATTAAAAATGTATCACAATTAAAAAATATAAATTTTTTCAAACTCCTTTATGCTTAAGTTGCTTGGAAACACACACACACACAAGAATATTTACATGAAGGAAATGTAATAATATAAATTCATACATTTGGATGCCAATGCATTACTTAAGAGAATTTTGAGATAAATGTGATTTAGAAGTTTCAATTCTACTTAAATTTTTTTCTTTTGTCTTGAAGCTTGCATGATCGATTAAGCAAAGTTTAGCCTCAAATTGGTTTCTTCAGCGCACTAACTATGAGGAAGAAGCACCAAGAACTAATCAAAAACAGTTGGTTGTTGCCTCCTGATCACTTAAGTGACAAAGCAAGTAACAATTCACATTTTTAGGTCGCTTAAGCTACACGACGGTGACCAACCATTGCATAGGCGACAAGCTAAAATCATCACTCATGACTTAGAGGTCATACAGGCACTACATTGCATTACTTTCAATTCAAGTTTGTAATACTAAAGAATTTGAGAGTGAGTTTAGTGCCATTGCAAAATGTAGAACTTAACTTGTAAGAAAGGAATTGCTACAGGAAGAATGGCCGAGACAAGTAATAAGTGTTGATTACTTCTTTTGTTTGTTCCCTATGTACTTTCATTCTTAAAGTGAACGAGTAAAAACTTTAGTTTATCAATTTAAATTAATTATCCTTTCTAATTTTGATCTAATCAATCTCTTCTTCTTCTTCTCCTTCTTCCTTTTCTTCTTTTAAATTTAATTTTTTTCATCTAATTTGTGGTTATAACAGAAGTAAATCCACAAGTTAGGTGAATTGATCACAATTGTGTTTGTAACAAAAGTAAAGATTCTACTAATAGTCCACTACATTTCAACACATGGAAAAGCCTTCAAATTCCTAATTCTACATTTTAAGCTACAAAAAGCACACATTAGGGTTTGACAACTTACGTTAAAATTTTTCCAAAACTAATTAGTGAAATTGAAGATTAGGACATGGGAATCATGATTTCACTAAGAATTTTAGGTTGAATTGGTGCAAAGATGAATTTTTAGAAGTTGAAGAAGGTAGGGAAGGAAGGATTTAAGGGTTAGGAGTGTGTGAAGATTGATCTGCAATTGACACTTTAAATCTACATGATGTCACAATCGATCATGCTTAAGTGTGATTTATCAGGATCCTTGTGTAAACCCTAGGTAGTCTCGATCTCGAGGATCAAATCAAATGCAATTATGGCAGTGTTGATTGGGACAGAGTGTGACCATTTTGTCAATACAATCACACTGAAGTGATATCAATCATAGCTAACCAAATGTCAATCAACCTTGGATAGAATTCTATTTTTACAATTGTGCTTCGGCACGATAGATCCCCAAGTGTACCCAATGTTGATCATGGTTAGCTAAACTCTCTAGAATTACAATCACATGTACCACAATGAATCCCATGTGGACCAATGTCGATCCTAACCCCTAGGATCAATCCAGATCAATCCCTAGTATTTTCCAACTCTAATCCTAAGTTTTTAAATATTGTTATTATTAATATCATTATTTCATTTATTTATTTATTTATTACAACTTTTTGATTAATATGGCCAAGGGAATTCAAATTAACCTATTCTAATTCTAAAATTATCTTATTTACACCTACTAGAGTTCATAGAGGACAAGAAAATGTTAGGTTGCCTCCAACCAGCATTTGATTTTTTTGGCTCTAGGTCTACTCAATTAGGCTTAATTTGTGATGTGTAGCACATAGAGCTTTTCAACTCCTTGGTCCTTCTCTCTATAATAATGCTTAAGCCTTTGCCCATTGTCACATAACTTACTATTATCTTTTGTGACCAACTCAACAATGCCAAATGGGAATGCTTGAAAAATTGTGAAGGGACTAAACCACCTACATTTTAACTTACTAGGGAAGAGTTTAAGACATGATTTATACAAGAGAACTTGCTGACCAGTTCGAATTCATTCTTTAATATGTGCCTATCATGCCATTTCTTAGTTTTATCTTTATTGATCAATGCATTTTCATAGGTTTCATTTCTAAATTCCTCAAGTTCATTTAATTGGAGTAACCTATGTTCCCTAGCTTCTTTAAAGTTCATGTTTAATTTCTTTATTACCCAATGAGCTTTGTGTTCCAATTCTACAAGCAAATGGCATGGCTTCCCATCCATCAATTAAAATGTTGACATTCCAATTGGAATCCTACAGCTATCCTATATGCCCATAGTGCATCATAAAGTTTGTGTGTCCAATCTTTCCTATTAGTTTCTACAGTTTTTTCAAGATTTTGCTTGATTTCTCAATTAGATACCTCGGCTCAATCATTTACTTGGGAATTATAAGGCAAAGCCTTTTTGTGTTTGACCTAGCCATCGCTACTTCAAACATTTTATTATAGAAATTAGTGCTCCCGTCCTTGATGATGGCTCTAGGCATTCTAAACCTCATAAAGATATATTTGTGAAGAAACTTGAGGCTAACCCTGGCATCATTTGTGGTGGTGGCAATGGCTTCCACCCACTTGGAACCATAATCAATAGCAAGTAAAATATTTTGCTGTCCAAAAGAACTTAGGAAAAGGTCCCATGAAATCTATACCCCAAACATCGACTAATTCAACTTTCGAAACTAGAGTTAGTGTTAATTCATGCTTTCTTATGATATTGCCAACTCTTTGGAACCTATCATGTACTTTTACTAAGGCATAGCAATCCCTAAATAATGTAGGTTGATAAAACCCAATTGCAACACTTTTGTAGTTGTACGAGTAAACTTAAAATGTCTATACGATGAATTATGGTATACATCTAGAGCGGATTGAAATTTAAAATTAAGTACCGCAAACTACTTGATTGGCTTAACTCTTGATAAGCAATGGATCTTTCCACATATAGCTTTTCACATCATTCAAGAACTTTTTTTATTATTATTATAGGAAAGATCCAGTGGTAATAAGCCACTTGCTAAGTAATTCACTAATCTACATACCATGAGAATTATTTTGTGGTTGCAAATAGTTGTTCATTAAGAAACATCTTTTCAATTTGGAGTTTTTTCTCCTTAATTTGCTCCATTCTGGAAAGATGATCGATGATGTAATTTTTCCTCCCCTTTTTATCTTAGATTTCTAAGTTGAATTCCTAAAGTTGAAGAATCCACCAAATCAACCTTAGCTTCACGCCTTTCTTTCAAAAAGATGGAAAATAGCCACATGATCAATGTAGACAATGACTTTAGATCCTAGAATGTATCGATGAAACTTGTCATATGCAAACACTACTACTAGCGTCTCCTTTTCAATGGTAGAATAATTGATTTGAGCCTTATTAAGGGTTTTGCTAATGTAGCAAATCATACTGAATATTCCTTCTCTTCTTTGGCCTAGAGTTAACAATACAACAAAGTCCCTGATATTACTCATGATTTTAAAAGGCTGACTCCAATTAGAAATAATGATAACAGGTGCCAAAATGAGCTTTTGTTTGATTAATTCAAATGCTTCAATACAAGCATCATCAAATTCGAAAGGGTGAACACTTTGTAACAAGGTGCAAATGGGTTTAGCAATTTTGGGGAAATCTTTTATAAACCTTAGATAAAAACCAGCATGCTCTAAAAAGTTACGAACACCCTTGATACTAGTAGGAGGAGAAAGCTTTTCAATCATTGCCACTTTAGCATGATCCACTTTCAATCCCCTAGATGAGACACAATGCCCAAAAACTATGCCTTCCTTAACCATGAAGTGGCACTTTTCTCAATTAAGCATGAGATTTTTTGCATCACATCTTTAAAGAACCTTAGATAGATTTTCTAAGCAATGATCAAGGGAGATTCCAAAGACTAAAAATTACACCATAAAATCATGAAACAAGGCCATCATGCATCTTTGAAATATAGTTGGAGCATTACAAAGGTCAAACGACATGCACCGATTGGTTAATGTGCCATGTGAGCACGAAAGGAGGTCTTGTCATGATCCTCGAGTGCTATTGAAATTTGATTATATCCAAAATATCCATCGAGGAAACAATAGTACTCATGCCCTACTGTCTTATCAAGCATTTTATTGATGAATATCAAAGGAAAATGGTCCTTTTGAGTGGCCTTATTTAATTTTCTACCATCGATTCAGACTCATCACACAGTTATGTACACGTGGATATGACCTAATTATTTTAAATTTTAACTACAGTCATTCCTCCCTACTTTATAACCACTTATGCACGGATTACTCAAAGCTATTAGAGATTATGACGCGATCCAAGGATCCGTCGAATTTTATTTTAGTATTTATTAATTTTAGTTTATTGGTTAATGGGCTTAATTAATAAATTGGGCCATATGGGCTTTTTAGGTTAGAGTCTGATAGTTTTTAGTATAAATATTAGTTTGTTATTTAGTTCAAGGAAAATAATACAGAGTGTTTTCAATTAATTCAGGTTTCCTTTCAATTCCCTGAAATTGATTCTTTCAATTTCTCGTGAGTTTCTATCCCAAATCGAGTCGGGTTCGAGTGATTCGTAACGTATCAATCAGCAATCGGTGTGCTGATTGTGGCCGTTCTTATCGGGTTCAATCCAATCCTACCACGTTGGGTCGGCGTTCTTCGCCCGATTCGCGTCCCTGGGGTTATCGGATTCGGGTCCGGTTACGCCGTTCTATCCGACGCGATCGTTGATCACGTCAGATTAGATAGATTATTCTAGCCTTCAGTAAATTTTGTACTTCCTTTTTCACAACTTCTTGAAAAGCAAGGTTCAACCTGCCCTAATTTTCTATTATTGGCTTTACTAAATTCTCCATAAAAATTTTGTATAGTCAAACAGACTGAGAAACCCCCTTCAAATCATTGTGCTCTTATAATGACTCAAAGTAGTAAGTAATTTTTCAACTTAAACCTTCTCAAGAATGGTAGAAATAATAACTAGAAGAGTTGAATTCTATTATAGGAATGCATACAGTAAATGATCAGAGAAAGGTTTAAGAGTTAACTCTTGAGAAGTTGAGGGGTATTGTTATTTTCATGGAATTTTTTCTCAAGAGTCTTCTACGTGGGCACCCTACTCAGTAGAATCAACAAGATTTATATCATAAATTTTCGAAATGGGAAGGTGCCTCACTACCCTATTTGAATTTTAGTCCTATGTTCAACCCCTCTTTTCCAAGAAACTCCCCCACATATTCTTTTACATAAGATTTAGTAACATCTACCCAATTGCAATCAAATTTATTACAAGGGAATTTCAGAGAAAGCATGGTAGATGCTAAATTTGACATCATCATCATTAACTCGTAGATCAAGGGTATCATTTCGAATGTCTATCATAGCCCTACTAGTGGCTCAGGATCGACGACCAAAAATAACTAGTACCTTTTTATCTACTTCCATATCTTGCACCACAAAGTCGACTAGAAGAATGAATTTGTCAACTTTGACCAGCATATCTTGTACAATCCCTCTTGGAAAAGTCAAGGAATGATCAACCATTTAAAGGGAAATTTTATTAGATTTGATCTCTCCTATTCCTAGCTTTCCGAAAACAAAATAACACATCAAATTGATACTTAATCCTAGGTCACACAATGCCTTCTTAAATTTTGTTTTGCCAATTGTGCAAGGAATCGTGAAGTTGCTCGAATCCTTTATATTTTGTGGAATAATGGGAAGAAACATTGCTACATCCCTCAAGCAACTTAACAATTCCCTCTTTAGTCCAGTTCCACTTCTCTGATATTGTGTCCTTCATAAATTTCTCATAGTTTGCATTTGTTCAAGGCCCTCAAGTAAGGGAATGTTTACATGGATCTTTTATAATATTTCAAGAAATTTGGAGTACTTTTCAATCCAATTTTTGCTTATAAAAGCACTAAGGATATAGTGGAGGAGGACGTATGAAAGTTATAACATTACAACTAGGTTCTTCTATTGCTATTTCTTTTTCTTTTTCTTTTTCCTTTTCAAATTTAATTGGCTTTTCATTGTCTAGGATTTTTCAAATTCTTTTGAAGCTCTCTCTTTTGGCTAAATCATCCATCCACGTCTCTGAGTTACGGAATGACAATAATTTCTTAAATTAGGTTCAGTCTCAGTTAGTGGAAAAGATGTAGATGGTTTTTCTTTAAGAGCATTAGCTTGCTGCCCAACTTGAATTTTTAGATTTTTCATGGAAAAGCCTAGATTTCCCATGTGGGTCTTTAAATTTTCAAACCTGGATTCAAAATTTTCATGCCTCTTCTTGATTCCATGACAAAGGGCATCACCTAAATTCTATAAAGATAGCTTCTTTTCAAAAAGGACTGATTGTATCCAGATGTAGGATTGCAAATGTTCCTCATATTTGCATATCAGAAATTCTCAAAAGCACAGTTATTTATGTAATATGCTTGCTCTACATCGCCCAAACCATCTCCAACAGAGGTACTTGCCATATTTTTAATAGTGTTCTTAGAAGAGTCTTCGGCAGTGAACTAAGTTATTTGGCTGGTTAAGGCAAAAACTTAAGTACACAAGGATGTTAACAGATCAATCTCAAACAAGCATGCAGCAACCTTTCTAGATCGATTCCTCTCATTTGGCCAATGTTTGTTGTTGGCCAACGTCTCCTCAAGTAGGTGATAAGCTTCATCTACGATCATCTTAAGCATACTACCTCCAGAGATAGTATCCACTATTGACCTAGTTTGACAAAACCATTATAGAACAATTATATTTGGAACTAATCTCGATAGCCATGTTAAGGGCATCTACGAACTAAATCCTTGAAACGCTCCCATGCCTCATAAAAAGGCTCATAATCCAACTACCTAAACTAAGCAATCTCACTATGGAGTTGAGAGGTTTTGGAAGGATGAAAAAATTTATTTGAGAATTTTTTGGCAAGTTGCTCCTAATAACTTATGCTGCCAAGTTGCAAAGAATGCAACCATTTCCTGACTTTATCCTAAAGTGAGAAAGGGAAAAGTCTTAAGCCAATGGCATCTTTAGTTATCGTAATTCTAAAGTCTTTTCTAGCCGATATCTCTCTTCCTTTTGTCTTCCAAATCAATTCTAATCAATTGTGACTTTCCCAGATCGATTGCTTAGCACTCCAAGATCAATCTTACATATGTTTTTTTCATTTTCTTTTTCATCTTTTTATGCTCCATTCCCTTTTGTAATTACAATTAGTATCTTTGAACTAATGTAAGCCATAATTTCACATAATTCAAGCATGGAAAGTACAATTATCACTTCAAATTCTTATGATTGCCTACAAATTATCACTCCTCCAAATAATATTCTCATATTTGCATTTCATTTTGCAGTGAAAATGATTCATATTAGAGCTTGATGGCACAAGAAGAACATGCCAATTTGTCAAAACTTAACACTTGAATTTAAAATTGGTGTTAATGAGTTCATCAAATGGACAACTATACAATTATACTTTAATGATGGTAGAAAGGCCATATTCACTTGGTCTAGGTTTAAAAACAAACCACTTTTAGATTCTGGTGAGGTGGAGGTGCATTTGTTTGAAAAGGAATTAGTTATTTATTACTTCAATTGAACAAGACATAGTAGTGATAGTGAGTATTTTAACAAAGTTGGATTCAACTTGCATGAGGATATTTCAAGTGGGATAGCCAAGGTTAACAATGTAACCCTAGGAATGAGTTGGGAGCATCAAATGATGTACGATGCTATTAGGTATAATGAAGGTGTTGGGAATTTTGGGACCCAAAAATACTTTTAAAATATAAAAGAAAATAAATTTCTTAAAAGCCCTTTAATGGATCCTTACAGTTCAACAAAAATCTAGTTCTAATTGTGTCGGCAGGCTCTACTCCATGACCAAATGCCATCTATGGTATCCATATAATTGAGCTTCTAAACAAACAAAGGTGTCTTAGCACCTGAAAGTTTTCATCAAAATATTTTCTCAAGAATTTTTTTTTTTTAGTTTTCGAATTTTTATTCTCATGCTGGTTTTTCTTTCTTTTGTGTGTTCTTAAAGAGATGTCAAATCCTTAACCATTAAGGAGTTAATTCAAATAGAGATTGTCACACCGTGAATCTGGATCATAACATGGCAGCACCAACAAACAATCTCAACAGCCACCAAAGCTAACATGCATCATAGCAAACTAATTCCATAATATTATTCATAATAAACCACAGAAAAAACAATGTAACATCTACTATAAAATCTGAAATCCCGTTTGAAGCAAAAGGAAAAACAACCTAAGTAATACATCAAAAATTGTCTTGATGAATACTAATGACAATGGGACTAAAGGTATGTAAACTAGGTCCTTGTCCTTGAATCTACCCACCCTAGATTTGATCCCCTTCGTTGGTTGCCCTTGCAAAGACATTAGCTGAAAGTGTTGGGTAACCAGTCACCTAGTAAATGGTACTTCCTTTTGTTTTGCTTTCTCAATGGATGTAAACCACATAAAAAAAACAATTGAATAAAGCACATTTTATAGCAGAAATTGTAGATTAAGATTTGCATAAAGCAAATTTTCTTGAACAAGTAACAGATATAATCTTTAAAATGGTTCATAGAAACTCATGACGTTCCAAAGGTATTCCACAACATCTTGCTATTCATATAATTCACATGTTCACTTTCCCGTGCATGCTCATGGACCTATGTGCCACATATACTTTGACGTGATTAGATTCACAACGGAAGCAACAAGATAGCGAACGATGTAATCGAACTCGAATTCGAGAATCCCAGGGACACGAACCGAATGATGAACGCTGACCCAACGTGGTAGGATTGGATTGAACTTGATGTAGACGACCACAATCAGCACACCGAACACTGATTGATACGTCACGAATCACATGGACCACTCTGGAATGACTCGATTTGGGATAGGAATTCACGAGAAATTGAATGCACAATTTTAGGGAATTTGAAAGGAATTCTGAACTGATTAAAACTCTATATGTCTCGAATGATGATGAAAAAGAATTTATAAGTACTTTAAAAACCCTAGCCCACCTACAGTTGGGCTTACTTCCCCTATTGGGCTTATTTGACTTGGCCTAAAATTAAAATAATTTGGAAAAAAATAAATAACACAAAATTAAACTAATCCACTCGCTCCTTTACCTTCGGCTCTTCTACCCAGTTCAAAATGTTCACCCTACACTCCTCTTTGGGTTCTTCGAATTTATGTCCACGTGTGACATCCTCTCGAATTTTATGCACCAAGGCGTTGATTGCTTCCTTAAGTCTTTTTGCCCATGCCCTGGTTATTGGTCCAATTGATATGCCAAGGGGTCCCCTTTATCATGCTGGACATCCACGTCATTCCCCTCCGCTTGAAAAAGAATTGACCTCAATTCGATAGTCGGCTCATCCCCTGCATCAAACAAGCTTAAGTTAGAGACATTAAAAGTTGCACTAACTCCAAACTCACTTAGTAGCTCTAATCTATAAGCGTTATCGTTAATTTTCTCCAAAACTCTGAATGGTCTATTCCCTCAAGCAATCAGTTTAGACTTTCGCTACTTGGGAACCCTCTCCTTCCGCATATGAACCCACACCTAATCCCCAGGTTCAAACACTACCTACTTTCTACCCTTGTTTGCCTACTAAGCGTATTGTTAGTTCTTTTTCTCAATGTTTTGCCTGACATGTTCATGCATCCACTTGACATACTCAGCTCGCTTCCTACCTTCTAAACTCAAATGCTCATTGCCAAGCAATGGCAACAGATCCAAAGGTGTTAGTGGATTAAAACCATATACAACTTCAAATGGGGACATGCTGGTAGTAGAATGAACAGCTCAATTATAAGCAAATTCTATATACGGTAAACTTTCATCCCAACTTTTAATATTTTTCTTAATAACAGCACACAATAATGTAGCGAGTGTTCTGTTAACAGTTTTAGTTTGTTCATCGGTTTGAGGGTGACAGGTTGTAGAAAATAATAGTTTAGTTCTCAATTTAGCTCATAGTATTTTCCAAAAATAGCTTAAAAATTAAACATCACGATCTGATACTATAGTTTTGAGCACACCATGCAAACGAACCACCTTTTTGAAGAACAAATTCGCTTTATGCGAAGCGTCATTAGTTTTATGGCATGCAATAAAGTGAATCATCTTAGAAAATCTATCTACGACAACAAAGATGGCATCTCTACCATTTTTAAACCTAGGCCCTAAAACAAAGTCCATAGATATATCAATCCAAGGGATACTCGGGATAGATAAAGGATGATACATACCATGTGGTTGGTTACGGACTTGGCTTCTTTACACCGTTTGCACCTTTCTACAACCCGGTCCACGTCCTCTTTTAGCCCCGGCCAATAGAAGTGTTCCTACAGAATTAGCACTGTCTTGGTGACACCAAAGTGTCCCATTAACCCTCCACAGTGAGCTTCTCGAATAAGCAATTCTCATAAAGAACACCATGGGATGCATAATCTATTAATATGGAATAGATAGCCTTCATGTCTAAAATATTTGTCATAAGCGCATTTTTCAGTAAGCACATAAGCTTGACCGAAGTCAGGGTTGTCTTTATAAAGTTCTTTAATATGCACAAACCCTAGTAATCTGATGCCTAGCGCACTCAACAAAGTGTACCTACGGGATAACACATTAGCAACTATATTTTCTATACCTTTCTTGTATTTGATAACGTAGGGAAATGTGTCAATGAAAGACACCAACTTGGCATGCCGTTTGCTGAGCTTGTTCTACCCTTTAGATGCTTCAAATATTCATGGTCAGTGTGAATCACAAAATCCTTCGGTCCCAAGTAGTGCTGCCACATCTCCAAGGCCCGCACCAAGAAATACAACTCCTTGTCATATGTAGGATAATTCAATGCAGCTCCATTGAGTTTTTCACTGAAGTATGTGATGGGCTTCTTTTCTTACATTAGGACTGCTCCAATACCTACACCAAAAGCATCATGCTCAATTTCAAAGGCCTTATTAAAACCGGTAAAGAAAGTAAAGGAGCATGTGTAAGTTTATGTTTCAGGGTGTCAAACGCCCGTTGTTGGGCTTCTTCCCACTTGAACTTCTCATTCTTCTTAATTATAGCGGTAAGTGGAGCAGAAATAGTGCTGAAATCCTACACGAATCGCCTATAAAAGCCAGCCAACCCATGAAAGCTTCTTACTTCAGATATTGATGCTGGGGTTGGCCATTCTTATATGACCTTCACCTTATTTTCATCCACCTGTATTCCTTGTGCACCATTAATAAATCTTAGGAAGACACAGTGGTCAATACGAAAAATGCATTTCTTAATATTAGCATATAGTTTTTCTCGTCATAAAACATCAAGCACGTTGCGTATGTGCTCAACATGCTCAGCTATTGTACGGCTATACACCAGTATGTCATCAAAGTATACTATAACAAATTTACCAATGAATGCACACATTACATGGTTCATCAGACGCATGAATGTACTAGGAGCATTAGTGATTCCAAATGGCATTACAAGCCATTCATATAATCCAAATTTTGTTTTAAAGGCTATTTTCCATTCGTCACCCTCATGCATTTTAATTTGATGATACCCACTTTTGAGATCTATTTTAGAAAATATAGTAGCACCATGTAATTCATCAAGTAAATCATCTAAACAAGGTATTGGATGATGATACTTTACCATAATAGCATTAACTACTCTACAATCTACACACATGCACCACTGTCCGTCTTTCTTCGGCACGAGAAACATGGGAACGGCACACGGACTCATACTCTCTCGAACCCAACCCTTACTTATCAATTCCTCCACTTGTCTCTAGATCTATCGGGTTTCCTTAGCGTTGGTTCGGTAAGCTGGCTTGTTGGGTATGGATGCCCCCGGGATAAAATCTATCTGGTGTTCTATCTCTCGAACTGATGGCAATCCCTGAGAACCTTCTCTGGGAACACGTCAACATATTTCTGCAAAACAGACACTATAACAGAGGGGAGGGAGGATGTGATATCATCAGATATATAGTATAATTCCTTATACATCAACAACACAAGGGAGCTCTCATCACTCAATGCCAACCTCACATCCCTCTTAGTTGCCATCATACACTCTTTTCTTTCCTTTCCTCTCTCATCTTTCTTTTGTTCTTGCCCTCTTAATCCCTCCTTTCTTTTTTTCCTCTTTTCTAACTCTAGCTCAAACTGCCTTTGCATATACAACTAATCCTCGTATACTTACCTTGGAGTCAAGGGGGCTAATGTGACCTTCTTTCCATAGAATAAGGAAGGAGTACCAGTTAGTCAACCCGCTATGTATTACCTGTTGATCAAATTGCCATGGTCTACCAAGCAGGATGTGACAGGTTTGCACAGGTACTACATCACACGTCACCTAATCCTCGTACGAACTTATTTTAAAGCTCACCAAGACCTGCTTCACCACCTTAACCTCGCCACTGTTATTAAGTCACTGTAACTTGTATGGCCTAGGATGATCCTTCATAGGCAAGGCCAACCTCTCAACCAACGTCGTACTCACCAAATTCATATAGCTTTCTCTATCTACTATCAGACTACAGGTCTTTCTATTAATCAGGCAACGAGTATGGAATATATTCTCTCTTTGAGCCTCGTCTATTTTCTCTTTCACTTGAGCACTCAATGCCCTCATTACCACTAAATTAATTCCTCCTTCTTCGTACAACCCTTCTTCGTCGAATGGCACTTCCTCCAATGGCGTCATTTCTTCACTGTATCATGCTCCTCATCAATCACAATATCTCTATTTTCTAACAACAGCATAGTTTTTTTATTAGAACACTGTGAAGGGATGTGTCCCCTTCCATATCATTTAAAACACAAGATATCCCTGTTTCGTGTGCTAGATAAACCAGAAGGAACAGGAACCGTTACCTTAGGTGCTTCCACTTTAGGCGCAGTCCTGGCCTTCCTGGTACTCATTATAGGTGTCTTATCCTCCCTTCTAGGGAAGGGTCTGCTAGCTATATTAGGTTGAGACGTGAATCTACCCCTCCTCTTTAGTTACCTCTCTACCTTAACTGCCTTTAGCACCATTTCTTCTAACTTCACGTAATGCTGTAATTCCAATACGTCAACTATGTCCCGGTGTAACCTACTCAAAAAACGTGCCATAGTAGCCTCCTTATCTTCCACAATATCTGCTCGGATCATAGCTATCTCGAGCTCCTTATAATAGTCCTCCACACTCCGATTACCCTATGTCAATGTCTGCAGTCGTTGATACAGGTCTCTATGATAATGACTCGACACAAACCTCTTCCTCAGGGCTTCTTTCAACTCTATCTAAGTACGTACCGGCCCCTCTCCAGCTCTCGTCCCACTAGTGCACAACTGATCCCACCATATAATACATAGTCTATAAACTCCACTATAGCCAACTTAACTTTTTAGCTCTTTGAATAGCGATGACAGTCAAAATCAACTCTACATTCCTTTCCCACTCAAAACAGACATCGGGATCAAATTACCCCTAGAAGAACGACAGTTATAACTTCACCCCCTTAGGTACCTCATCTTCCATACTGTCCCTCCGTCGATGTCTCCTGGGCTCGTTGTCATATACGTATCAATTCTCTTCTTCGTTTGACCCATATTCCTCCTCATAGTCATATCAATCTTGCCTCACAGGCCTGACATGATGCCCAAGTTTGTCCCTAGTCTGAGCCCAGCCTGGCACGAGACTGTCTCTGCGTTTAGGTGGTCTGGGCAGTGAACCGTCTCTTTCTAAGGTCGTAGCTTGGGACGCTTCTACACGCCTTAACCGGTCTTGTGCATCTGTCATCCTGTACTGCATACCCTTCACGCTCTTGGTAAGCTTCCTTAATTCACTGGTGAGGGATTCAAATAAAAACTTAGTCTCGTCAAGGTTATTACCCTAGCCTGAATACTAACTGGCCATCCAATGTAACTGAAGCAACAAGGAAGCAACAATAAGAGATAATAATTAGTAATAAAAGTCCTCATCAATAATCTCACCAAATTCACTATTCTCACTCCTCTCAGGTGAAGGGCTCTCTGACACTCGTTTCTTATCTCCGCTCGTGTATCACACAAGCTCAATTTAATTCTCACAAACTCTAATTTCTCATGCCCGTCTTGTATAATTCCAAAGTGGCCTTAATAATTCAAGTAACGTAAAAAATACAAGCGCTCGGTATGAATGATATGAAGCTACAACGAAATATGAGATAAACAAGTATCTCAATCTACAATATGCCCAAACACAACCCCCAAGAAAAAGAAGGAATAATTTCTCCCCCCCTTTTTTTTGCTACTTGTTTTTTTTTTTTTTTGCCCCTTTTTTTGGGCCTTCTCTCTCCTTTTTTTTAAAAAAGGAAATAAATAAATAAAATAAAATAAAATAAAAATTCAGCAACCAAACAGGCCCTTAAGTTGGAACAGAAATTCTGCAACCAAACACGGCCTTACCACGTCAGCACGAAAGGTCCAGCCCAATAGCAGCTTATGGCCCAACCCAATTATTTCGGCCCAAACACGTCCTAAGAATTCCTCCTCCTTTTTTTTTGTTCGGCCCAAAGCAACCTCCAGACCAATCAACCTCGACCCAACTAGATTTTTCTCTTTTTTTTTTTTTTGGTGCTGCTCGATTCTAGCCTAATCACAACTCTGGCCCAAAACCTACTTCCAGCCCAATTCAACCCCTCGGCCCAACTGAATTTTTTTTTTTGTTTGCGAGTAACAGCGGCGACGCAGCTAAGGTTGTCTTTTTTTTTTTTTTTTTGCTACGGCAGCAGCAGCTTAGGGCACAACGGCAAGGGGGAAACATTCTCCGGAGTCACATGGCCTTTATCTGGCGAGGGCTCAACAAATCATGCGGCGTCCGGTGAGAACAAAGGTGCGACGGCGGCGGCGGTTCTGGTTGAAATTTCTCCCAATTCTGTCGGTGTCGGCTTCCATTGACGGTGGCAGTGGACTGGGCTTCGGACGGCAATCCTTGGGCGGCTGGATTCCAACCTGAGATCGGCTGAGGGCGGCGGATTGCTATTGCAATTTTCGGCTGTCGCTGACGGCGCTCCTTTTTTTTTCTGACCTTTTTTTTAAAAAAAATACGAACCACGTATCAAATTAGAATTCGACACAGCCTCGCTCTGATACCAAACTGACGTGATCAGATTCACAATGGAAGCAACAAGATAGCAAACGATGTAATCAAACCTAAATCCGAGAATCTCAGGGTCGCGAACCAAACAACGAATGCCGACCCAATGTGGTAGGATTGGATTGAACTCGATGTAGATGGCCACAATCAGCACACCGAACACTGATTGATACGTCACGAATCACACAGACCACTCTAAAATTACTCGATTTGGGAGAGAAATTCACGAGAAATTGAATGCACAATTTCAGGGAATTTGAAAGGAATTTTGAACTGATTAAAACTCTATATGTCTCAAATGACTGTGAAAATGAATTTATAAATGCTTCAAAAACCCTAGCCCACCTGTAGTTGGGTTTACTTCCCCTATTGGACTTATTTGACGGAGCCCAGAATTAAAATAATTTGGAATAAAATAAATAACACAAAATTAAACTAATCCTCTCACTCCTTTGCCTCCGGGTCTTCCACCCAACTCAAAATGTTCACCTTGCACTCCTATTTGGGTTTCTCGAATTTATGTCCACGTGTGACATCCTCTCAAATTTCATGCACCAAGGCATTAATTACTTCCTTAAGTCTTTTTGCCCGTGCCCTGGTTATAAGTCCGATTGGGATTGCCAAAGGTTCCCCCTTATCATGCTGGACATTCACGTCATACTTATTTCCGCTTATTAAGCATCAATTTATAATCTGACTAGAGAGGGTTAGAATCCTAACCTACAACTCTAGTTGAATGAGTCAGAACCTCACCTATAACCCTGGCTGAGTGGGTTAGAATCTCAACCTAAAACCTCATCTTAGTAGGCTAGAAACTAGAATCTCAACCTACAACCCCAATTGAGCGGGGCAAAATTAGGTCCTATAAGGTTGTGGTCATCACATAAAAGGCTTTCTATACTTATTATATGTCTTCTGATTTCAGAATATTCAATTTAAGATAATTCCTATGCAAATAGCTTACATCTAGATTTTTAGAAAATAAATAAATAAATGAGTTCATTTTTCACAACAATTAACATTCCAAAACCACAGTTCCATTAAACAGGAATAATATTTGAAAGTAATTTTTCAAAAAACATGTAGTAAAAATTTAGTTGTCACATAAACAATTTCGAATGCATTTCATAAAAGTTAGCTGGGAGAAACTACTTAACTGTTACTTAGCTTGTTGGATATCAAATTCCTCAGCTATTGCCCCTTAATTTCCTAATTATACATGTAATTTCTCATGTAATGCTTAATTCATGTGAACCTCATGCTTTCAGATGTTTTGTGTGTATCCAACATGTCTTGTTTCATAACCTATTAAGTGTCCAATGACTATCTGAGTAATCATTCCAGTTCAAATTCTCTCAGTTACTATTTCTCATTTAATATTTGATTCACTTAATAACTCTTGTTTTTTAGTAATTCATATGCATCTTATGTGTTTATGCTCACTTATGTTTTCTTAAGTATTTTCCTCTTACCCCATTATGTCTTGTACAGTAGATTTATGCCTAATGTGGTCCCAAAATTGAAAAGGTTAGGCTCAATTTACATAAATATGTAATCTATTCAGAGCCCACAGTTAAGCCTTATAACCACAAAGTTCAGGTTCACAACCATAGGGTCTTAGTCTGCACTTGCGACTGCCAATTGCAGAGTACAATGTTTCTACCGCACCTGGGTCTGCAATCGTGGGTCATCTCCTCATGCCCGCAAGTCCTCCAGCCATGAATACATCTGACAACTATGAGACTTTTCAAAATTCTCATGCCTAAGTTCGCAACCAAAGGACTGCCCTTTGCGAGCATGCCAACGTGATGCAGAATTCCACTCTAAAGCTATTTGATGGAGTACTCTACATCAATCTAATCTCCAAAACCTAATTATTATCCTAAGGTCCTTATGCAAGGTTTTATGGATTGAAACTTGTAGAAAACATATTCTACATGTATTTTCAATTTTTGGAACATTTAGAACATGTTTTGGTTATCCATGCGTTACCTTAGTACACGCTTACTACACATCCCCACACGACTTCTAATTAATTCCCATGTGTAGAACACATCTAAGTGCTTAAGAATTCATGTTTTGAATGTGACTATGTGTTTAAAATCAATAGCCTTACATGTATGTATGATAATTGAGCAACTAGGCATAAAAATTACATTGTAATTAAGCGTTTGAACACCAAAAAAAATTCACCACTATTCTGCATGCCGTTGCCCACTTTTCAAACCTCAAAATAGGGTCTCCAACCCCTTTAAACCCATATTTATACCACGGTTTAATTAGAGTTTGAATGAGATTAAAATTCCTAATACTCTAGGCCTTTAAAATTATCTAGTCTCCAAAGTCTGAACAGTTTTCCCTCCTTAATTATTTAATCTTGTGGCAAAATCCCATTACCTAAAAATACCAAAATTCCTTCCTATACTTCCTTATTCAGTGCCCAATATTTCCACCTGAAATAAATAGAAAATGGAAAAAAATAATAATAAATCAATCATAATTCCACAAAATTTTGTCCAAAATATTGCACCACTAATACTTAAAATTTTGGTAAGGTTTGACTAGCCTACCAACATGTACTTTGCCTTCCATAGGCATTGACTATTATCCCAATAAATTCAAATAAAAATAATTTAATAAATAGGTTGGAAATTAAATAAATCGTCTACCAAAATTATTTCTATAACTATTTTTGTGCCAAAAATCCAAGGCATTACAAAGATTTTTTCATAAGTCTAAATTAGGGTAGAAATTCTATCTATAATCCCTTAAGATTCTTCAACAATTAAGGATTCCTATATTCTTTCCTACAAATTTGAATTTCCTTTGAAGTTTGGATTTTGGTTATTATTTTGAATTTCATAAAATTTAAATTTAAGTCTCTTCCTTTTCTTCTCTCTCTCTTTTTACTTTAATATTTGAGATTTAAATCAAAGGTAGATCTAAAAATTAAATAAATTTCCAGAAACATAATAAGGTTAATTTTAATTCAATAAATTTGAATTTATACAAAATTAACCTTAAGTTTGTCTTAGCTCGATCCAAATGTGCGTCCTATAGGTTCACTTAACATTAGCAGAGGCCTCAATCTCATTTCGAGCCCACTAGTTATAAGTGACTACTAGGCATTATGACTATCCAACTTAAATGAATATCAATAATTTGATACAACCTAATGTATAGCTTATGTTATTATCCTTTTATCTCATAATTCCTATATTGAACATAAGGCATGGAAATGTCACTCTTATATTGTTCTATCACATTACTTAATGATAAAGTGGTTATGAGTGTCACTTATGACATTAATCTATTTAGTAGCCTCATAGCTAGCCGTCTAGTATATTGTTCTCTACCATGAAACTTCGAGTTTGATTTATATCTCCATACATGTGGTCATCTCATAATCATCCATCAAACATTGTATTAGAATTAGTTCATTATTGTTTCCACAATAATGAGTAACTAGGAACATTCAGTATAATATTTGTAATTATTCATTGGCAATATTATAAAGTCAACATGCAAACATTATAATAATATATTCCTCCAAAAAAATAAAATGAAAATGTTCACATGATTTGCCTAAGACACAATCACTAATAGAAAGGGAAACTTTGTTCCATATTGGGACTACTACTACAAACTTTCAAGGTGATAATGGTGTTGGGACCAGAACTTCCCCCTTTAGATGGAGGGTCAATGTTGGTTTATGGGGATGTCGATGGGCCAGAGGACAAATTTTTAATGTGCTATATACAATTGACTAACTATTGAACAATAAATGTACTAATTTCTCCAACTGTCGATAATGGCACAACTAGTTAATGTAAAGGTGGAGCACAATATGCCAAAGTTACTACAATAATGTTTCAAATTTAATAGGTGACACTCTACCACTTGGTCACCAAATGCTAACAAATTATTACATTATGAAAAGGTTGATCTAAGATTTAAGATTGTCAATAGTTAAGATTGTTTGTCACAGAGAGGGGAGTATGGTTTTCTTAGATAGGTGGCTATCCATCAGACACCAGCAAGTTCAATGGGAACCTAAGGTACTAACCTAGGTAGTCACCAAATCCCACATGTATCATTGCGATACTTATTGTTTTTTCAGATAGACGACAATCCATTAGACACCAACAAGTTCAATGGGATGTTGAGGCACAAACCTAGGCTGTTACATAATCCCACATGTATGGTTGCAATACTTGCCCTAGATCCATAGATTATAAAGGTTATATGCAAAAGAAGACTACTTCAAGATTTAGGATTACTACTAATTGAGCTTGATTGTTGTAGGGCAAGGTATATGTTATTTTGGAAAGACAACGATCTGTTGGATACTTGCAAGTTCAGTAGAGAGCTAAGTTACAAACCCAAGAAATCATGAAATATACATTAGAAGATGATATTGCATGCACAATTGAAATACTTGCCCTTGATTTCTAGACCACAATAGTTGTAGGCATTAGAAGTTACAACAAAAAAAAATGATGTGACATGCGAGTCACAATATAGAGAAAGAATCCATGCGACTCCTGTTTAATGTGAGGCATGGAGACACTTAGATTAAACACATTCAAATATTGCTTTAGACCCACAAAATATTAACTTAGCCATTGTGCTAATGGATTCGCACCTCATGGATTATACAACAGGAATTACTCATGTTGGTCTATTGATGTCATGTTGTACAATTTTCCCTTAGTGTGTGCATGAAGCACTCATATCTGTGCTTAAGTTTAGTGATACCCAAACCATCACATCCTAAGCCACTTGTCGATGTATACTTCTAGCCTCTTATAAAAGAGTTACCATGGTTGAAGGAGATTGGAGTGATGACACATGATGTAGCTTGGCAAAAAAATTTCCAAATGAGAACAACTCTGTTGTGGATGATTAATGACTTGCTAGCTTATATAATGCTGTTTAGTTGGAGTGTAGTAGGGTTGTTTGGATGCTTAGTATGCATGGATTGTACAAGGATACTTTTTTCTCAACAAGTGCAGAAGGCATCCTACTTTAATTATCATCAACAATTCCTTCTTGCAAACTACCCATATAGAAGGGATAGAAAAAAATTGTAAAAGGGCACATGGTGTAACAAATGACACCTCCTAGAGAGTGAGAATAAAACAATCTAAAAGATGGGCTCATTTTACAGCTCATAGCTAACTTTACAGCTCTAGATAGTGACATGATTGGTCTAACAATCTAGAAGACTAGCATAGAACTCTCTCATAGTAGACAAAACAACTCATTTTTTAGGTTGAAACACAAAATCACCCCATCCCTCCTTTATAGTTGTCCTCCATAGTAGTCAGTCCATTACATCTCACTCACAACCCCTTATTCAGGGACTATGGTCCATCGATAGATGGGCTCATCATATTGTTCTTGTGTGTGTTGAAAACAAACTTCCTTGAATCTTACGATAAACAAGGCCATTCAATCCGAGGCCACATCCTACATGAAATAAACAACCCCTATGTGAAAAATATCAACAAAAAATTAATTTGACATTTCATTGAACACATGAAGTGCAATGACTCATATGAGTACATTATACAGATCATGACACATAAGAATATCTAAAAATTTACTATCATGACAAACAAGTTGCCAACCAACCTATTGCAATTTCATGATAACAATGTTACATAGCTCGAGAAGATAGCTCCATGAGCCACAAATGTAATAATGAGAATATGCATTTAATGATACAATGCCTTAAACGCATGAAATTTGATGTTATTTCAGGAGAGAAGAGCACACTTGTTTTTAAGTTGTGATGTCAACTAACATGTTTTGTTTAAGTGATTTTAAAAGGGCAAGTTAGTGAGGTGGAGAAGTAAAGTGTAAGAAGGGTGGCAAATGCTATTGAGGGCAACGACTTATATAGGGATAGAACCTCGTTAAGCTATTTAACTAGACGAACCACTAGATGCGAGGAAAAATACACTCTATAAAACTTATGTCAATCATTGTGATGAATGCTATAACATGTGAGCTTAGCTGTTTACCTGCATTTCTTATTTGTATAGATGAACAAGAAGATATGCCAAGCTATTATGTTATAGGTTCTGGGAAATTTGTCATTTAGCTTGTTTAGAAAAGCCATCTAACAGTTAGTTTGGCATATAGAGCTAAATGTTTCTGGAATTTTTATCATCTTTGTCATTAAGAAGTGTGTGACACTAAGGTAGCCTATAAATGTAAATAAAAATATTTTGAAATTTTCATTGAGTCTCCCTTCGAGATGAATGAGGTGAAGAAGGGGGCAACATTGACCAAGGGAGCTAGACTTCTCATTACCAAACTCATCTCGACGAGTAGGATGGCCAAAATTTTAGGACTTTGAGAGATATGCCAAACTGTCTCATTGTATCTTTTGTTAGATAAATAGGATGACAAGAGCATGTGAAAATGAAATTTTTTTCATTTGGATGGCTTTTGATATTAAAATTCCATCCCAAAGTTGTACTAACAAAGTATATAGATATGACACCTAGGATTTCAATACTACTTCCCAGTGTTCTTCTCCTCTTTTAAACCCTAACATCCCACACCCTAAAGCCACCATTTTTACACCAATTAAATTGTAGAATGTTGCTATACAAAGTTATTTCACATTAGAGAGTTTGTTTTACATTCTCTAGGTTGGCAAAGGTACATCATTTGTTGCCCCTAATTTTGTGAATGAATTCCTCATTATCCTCAATTAAATAGTTATTTATACATGTAAATGTTGTGAAGTAAAGTTCTATCCTTCCAACTGGTAATTTGGGAAATTGTGTGGGTGTTGGATGTTAAGAAAATTTTGTTTCTAAGCGGTCTCTTGTTTTAATTAGAAGTTATGTCAATATTGTAATTGTATGGCTATTTGCACTTTATAATCAGGTAATCTTATTGTGAAATAAACTTCTACCCATTTTAATGGTAATTTAGAAATATTCCCTTCATTTTGGTTGTTGGATGGGTTACTTGCAATTTAAATGTTAAACTGCTTCTCCATGGGCATATGTTGTGATTGGAAGTAGTATTGGTCAATGATAACCATATGGCTACTTAAAATTTAAAAGCATCTAGATATTGGTTAAAGTTGATTTAGTTGGGTTGGCTTCCTCACATGTTAGTTTGGTATTAATTTGTATTGATCCATTATTCTCATGAATGTTTTTAGCAAGTTTGTACAAGCATACCATATTGAGGAATTGGTGTAATTCCTAAATCCTTGTTCACGAATTATTTTAGTTGTATCATCGTCGCACTACACACATTTGCATCATATGTCCACATTTATTTAAACCTCTTAATATGGAGGGTCACTTCATGAATAAATGTCATTGGTGCCCTCAAGGTAATTAAGGATGGCTCACGGGGTATTTTTAGGAGTAAGGGGGCAAAAAGCAAAAGGTGGAGAGTGAGGGATGGGTTTTGTCCATGAAAATGAAAATCTCACACCCACCATACCACCCTAAGGTAATTCTCAGACACAACTTCCTTCACCATCACCAACACATCTCCCATCTACCTTTAAGCACCTATATATTGACCCCTCAGCCTTGTCCAGGGACAAGGACATTACACTTGTCCTAGCACTAAAAGAAACACAAACAAGCCACAAGTCCCACTAGTGTATAAGGGGACCCATCCACCTGACACCATTTTCATTCCAATAAGCATTGTGCATTTGTCACAATCAATAAGGTTTCATTAATGTCATAGGCATTTTGATATGAATTTCATTCATGTTGCAATGACTTTCACTATTCATTATGTTTTGTCTTTGTGTACAATGTTCATAAAGAGGTTACAAACACCAATAAGGCCATTATGATAACTTCAACGTCTCTTGGATTTAGTACTTCGAAATACCCCTAGAGACAACATGGTTTTGGTATTAGCAATTTAAGGTTTGTAATAAGTTTGTTTACCTTAAGGATTATCATGTGATTCTAAATTCAAATTATATAAATCATCCAAAATCGTTTTAGTGTGGTAAATATTTACATCCCACTTGGTATAGTAAATGTTTGCTTCATTCACTAGTTAGGTTTATCATATTAATTTTTGTGGGAAATGGTTAATATTCGAATGTGTGTATAAGAGTTGCAGCTAAATCTACTAATAAACATTTGGCTTTAAAAAAAAAAAAAACTACCAATGCTGTGGTGGAAGGGACTTTTTGAGGACGAAACATTTGGCTTGTAATTGTAGTGGAAATTTATTGCAACAAAGTGAATTCACTTGGGATCTGGCAAACAAAGCAGATATAGAGAAGAATTTCAAAGAAAAAGGTGAGCATACTGTAGAGGAAGCACTTGCACCCAGCAAGTGCTTTCGGAATGAGGCCAAGTGTATTTCTCTTGGACAAAAAAGATGAGAAATTAGTGTAATGGGGTTGTGAAACTTATGTAGTTGTGGGGAAAAAGAAATGAGCCAACCGACTAGATAACGCCAACTCAGCTACTACCATATACCAAGGTAGTTCTATTTTAGTGATTGCTCATGACGATCGACTAATAAGTAAATGGTATTATTCATGTACTGTTTATTTATACTCTTATATACACGCTTATATGCAAGCTAACACATTAATGCTTCTCTCTATACTCCATGGAAGGTGTCACTGGGCAAGCCGCCAATTCATCTTAAGTTGTAATCAAGAGTTTGGAAGAATGTTGTAACGAATTAGGCACCCTCATGCACAACCACAAGCAACAAGTTAGCAAGTGCTCGTAATTCTTGACTTGGTTTAACTTTTCCACTCCATTTTGAACTTACCAAGTGACTATGGAAGATGCTGACAAAGTTTCAAGAAGACAACAATCCCAAGTACCCAAATGCATCACCTAATTCATAAGGTAGTAATGCATCTAGCTCTAGAAGCAGTAACATAGTTCTATGAGCTCTAAGTGAATTCAAGAAGAAAAGGCTGCTAAGCATGGTATCAAAAGTAAAGCCTTGCCTATAGCTAGCTTAGGCATCCAGTTCATAAACCTCCCCATCTCAAAAGCTACAAAATATGCAACAAAAGTTAAAGGTGGTTAAGGAGTAATTGCAAAAAACTAAGCAGAAATTGCATCACGTAGAGGAGAAGATGCATGACTATACTGTGAAACCATAACGAACATGAAACTAAACCAAATCATGAACAAGATTGCAATGAAGTTTAGCCTCAACTCAATGGATCCTGTTGGCTCATCAAAGCTAGTAGATGGCGTTGCTGATGGTAGTGATGGATAGTTTGGACATGGAGGATTGGGTTATATTAGGGCCAATTTGTATATAACATTTTGAAAATGCAAAGTTTGCTTGATTTGAATGTATTGCTTTAGTTTTATGCCCTTAGATGTGATTTCATGTTGATTTTGAACATTAATAATTATTAGTAATCATACAACCGACAAAAAATGAAAAATTCCCAGAATTGCTTAGAAATTATTCCAAATTCACGTCGAAACTATTCCAAAATCATTCTAAAACTACTCTAAAAGCAAGTAAATTAGTAGATATAATTCATCCCAATTCGTCTCAAAACAATTCATCCTAAAGCCATCCCATAAATTATCCTCCCAAAATCATCCCAGCACATAACTGTCTTCGTTCTGGTCAATGCCTCCCTTAAATCATCCCAACATTTGTCATCCCAATAAAAATCTATTTCAATTCATTTCAAATAAAGCTACCCCAAAACCATTACAAAATTTGTCTTTCCTTTTCCAAAACTAGGTAAATATAAAATAGTCGTGTCAAAATACATGTGCCAAAATCATTACAAATCCATTTCTAAGCTTTGCGACCCAGTTAAAAATTGAACAGGTTTTAGAAACGTCCAAATGTTAAGGACGGTTTTTAAAAGTCAGCCCAAATATTAGAAATGGCTCTTTCTCAGCAGCCCTGTTCCAATTTGAGAGTTTTGTTATAGTGTTTACTCAAGGGCCATGTTTTAATATAGAGCGATGACTACTTAAAACAACATTTGGAAACAAAATCTCTTGTTATACAAATCTTGATATCATGTCAAAATGTCATTGAAATATTATTTTTTTGCATATTATTAAAAATTAATCAAAATTATTGTTATTCGACAAAAAGTCAATCTTACTAGACTGTCGAGACCTCATTTAACATCACTGCCTGATTTATGCCAGTTCTTCGATGATTTGTTTAATATTTTTGGATTATATATGGAATTCATAACTTGTCACGCTTGTAAGTATCAAATTTATAAGGACAAAATGCTAACTATAATTCTCTCTTCGGGTGTTACAGAAAAGGCTCAATCTCCAATTACGTCAAAACGTTTCAGGGTCTAAATTACGGGCCTAGTTAATTTAGTTAAAAAGCTAAGAATCAATCATGCTTTAATTAAAAAAATTAATTTTGAACTAGTGATTGAAAATTTTAAAGTTTATTATAATTGTTCCCTCGGTTTTTTGTATTTGTTTCTAAAATAATGTCAATGCAACTAACCATTTCCAAACACAATAACATTTTTTATCTTCACAAAAAGGCAAGTATTTTTATTTTTAAAGTTCATATTATCATTTTTTTTTCCTCGCAGCTTGTATGCCATAGTGGCATTCCATAATCAAATTCAAGTTTATGATTAAATGAGAAAATTAAAAGAAAAAATGTCAAGGCATCAATAATGCATCTTACAGTTAGGTAATTAAGTATTTATGTAAGTTTTAATTTTTTAAATAAATTCAGGAAAGATACAATATGTAAAATTTGGAGCGCAGGGGGACAATTTTTTTCCCTCCATATCTATGGTTTCTCACAAGCATTTAAAAATGGAATTGGATCAGCCAATTCCATATGGATTTTTCGATTTGATATATGTAGCTGATTCATTAATGAAATAAGTGCAAATTAGTCAAAAATCAATTTTAAGTATTTTTCGTAAAAATAAAAAAAAAATTTAACTTTCAGAATATTTTTCTTAAGACTTTCTCATGATTTCTATCATTTTTACCTCATACAAATTTTATTTGTGCATATAGTTCTTACTACTCATATTTTTATTTTGACTTCAATTTATTAAATTATTTATTTACATATTATTCAAATCGAGTTACTAAAAATATTTTAACATTAAAAAAGTTGATATCAATTGAGCTGTGTTTATTTTCCCAATTGTTTTGAATTTAATTAAGTTTCATTTATATTTGTATAATAATTTTCTCTATTTTAGTTGAATTTTTAAATTTTTAATATTACATTTATAAATTAACATTGGTATATTAATAAATTGACTTGAATTATTTTGTGAATTTGATTTAATATTATTATACATATGCATATATAATATTCATTACATATGCTTCTAAATTTATTTATTTTTTAAAAATGATTTAACTGCTATTAGTATTTCGATTCAATGATTTGTCGATTTTAAAAGCAATTGGTTTCGTGCGTGGATCACGTCATCCACAGCAAGAGTCACGTGTTCAAACAAGGTATCCAGTGAAAAGACCAAAATACCCCTTCCTGTCAATTATCAGAATCAATTAATGCCACCAACTCTTGGAAGCTTTTTTGAAAACAAATTTGTGGGTTGATCGCCGATAGATTTGGTGCGGGCTTTTGCAGGGGCATTTTCATATTCCTTGTTTGGTCAACACGTGGTGTCCCATGAAAAAACAGATCAATTCTTTGAATTCCCAGGTTGCCCCCCAACCCCCTCTAGATCCCCAACATTTGTACGTGAAACACACGTCAACAAGGATGAGGAATAGGTAAATGCATATATTGCGCAACATTCGTAAATTGGTGAATTGGAGGGAGGGGGAAAATGAAAAGAAAACAGAGAGAAGAATTCAGTGCTGGAAAAAGGGCAAGAAAAACAAACAATAAAAGGGGTCATGTGTCCCACAACAGAGCAGAAAGGGAGAAGACGTATAAAAAACATGGTATGGTAGGGCGTCAAATAAAAACGCCACCCAGTGTCGCGTGGGTATCCCTTGCCATATGACTTTCGTCTACGTCATTTTTATTTATTCATTTATGAATCTTTTTTAATCAATAAAAAGATGAGAATAGTTCTTCAAATTCCAAGTATCATGCTACATGAATTTCTTTCAAGAGTGGGTTTTTTTTTTTTGGTTCTTCCGACGAGGGAAAGAGCCAATCGACTAACCTATGGGTCATGGTACGATTTCGAGATGTTTTTTTTTCACGAACGAGTTAAGGTCAGTTCGAATTTTAATTATTATACATTAGGGTTCAGAAGACTGATATCCCAAACTGAATCATAATACGGGCATCAATTTGAAGTGAATACGACTTTAATGAAGTAAGCATCGTTAGTATATTATAATTGAAAATATTTATATTATTTTTAATATATATAATAAAATAATTTATAAGATATTTTAACATAAATTAAAAAAATCTATTAATTTTTAATGAACGTATAAATTTTAATTATCTTATTGTAGGAATTTATAATTCTTTTTTATTAAAATATTTACAAATTTTTTATGAGTTTATAAACTCTTAAACTCCCCAACGTCTTATAAGATATTTTGAATATCTTATAAGTTCACCCAAATCCTCAATTAATTTACTAGCACTATCAGATTTGTATTGCATGCCATTTTGAAGTTTAGGCTATGTTTGTTTTTATTTTTCTCATTAAAATTATATTGTAATTATTATATTTTTTAAATTTTATCTTTTTTTTATCTTACTTTTACATATTTCTCAAAAAAATATACTTAAAAACAAGTACCAAAAACTAAAAACAAATGTAGCCTTAATTTCAATTAATACAATATTTGCACCAAATCACACCATTAGAATACCTCTCATTGGCATTAATGGCATGTGTTACTGTTATCTTTTTTGTGGCAATCTCTAGAAATTGTTTTAAAATTTGAAGTATACGTGAGAAGTGATGTCATCTGTGTCAATGAATGAATTGAGTAGTGCAAGATTAAGTAAACTTTCATCTAACAAGTGAAAATTTTGAGGTTTTTTCATAGTTTGTATTGAAATTTTTTATCATTTTCAAAATATTTCCATTAAAATCATTCAATAAATTGCCCTAATTTTGTGGTAGGGAATTCTAAACCACAAAATTGTTTAAAAAATACAAAACAAAACAATTTTATGACTTCGATTTACTGAATTGACAATTCATTTATGAGGTTTGCCCTCACATGTTCATGTCTTTTTTAAAAAACTTTTTTACCAATGAGTTAGAAGGATTGTAATCCAATTTAATATATAAGTTACCACTCAATTATTTTACCCTACATCATCAATATTTAATGCCTCCTCATATCAGTCAACAAGCCATATAACCATATCAATACATTTGTTCCACTGAACTAAAGGTCAAATGCGCTCTCAAATGTTCATGTCTCTTTCTTACAATTTTTTTACCAATGGATCATTGTGGCCCATTTCAATGCACAAGTCTTACCATTTAATTACTTCACTTCATCAGTTAATGTGTTATCAATGTTTGTTACTTTATCATATCAGTTAGCAAGCTATGTGACCCTATTAATGCTAATTGCAATGAGACATTTTACCTTGCCTTGGCACAAGGGCTTCATATGCTTTAAACATGATTGCAACGCCATATAAATTTCACCCTACCTTAAGCATCTTCATTACACTGTTCCATATTGTCACATCTGTGCTTTACCCTCTACAAATTAGGGTTGATTTACTTCCATTATATCCGTTATCTTACATACAATTATAAATATCAATCTCATTTCAAGTCTAACTCTCACAAAATCTTTATTTAGACTTCATTTAATTTTGTCCGTAAGTATGAAAGATTATCCAAATTCTAGATACCTAGAGATGTAGCTTATTAAAGAGAGATTATGATTATAAATTTCTTATTAATAATAATCTAATTAAATACTATTGTAATATAAGGAGAGAATGGGCACACTAAGTAGCAGAGATTGAGGCATCGGTCTGTGATCTTTAAGTTATGCCGTTAATTCAGTAGAAACATATGATTTTGCACTCTAACAAATAAAACAAAAAAACAATCGGATGCTAACGTGTCGCTTTAAATATTAAATGCTCCAATTAGCTGCAGAACTTGCATTCGCTCAAAGTAGTAAATTATCATGTTATAAAATTTTAAATATTATTAATCATCTAGAGTGCATATCAGATTAATACATGTTTGACGAAGATGAATAGATGACTGTCATCTTGTAGTAGCTATGTGTAACTCTTATATATTATGTTTACTTTTACTTTCCTTCTTATTAAAATACATTTGTTTCCATGGTTATCATGATCAAATTGTCTTTGAGTTCCAATCCCAATTTTTAATGTAATTAATATTGGAATACATCACAAATCTTACTAATTATATTAAACTTATAAGATTATCATTTTTCAAAAAATAACAACTAAAATATCAAATATTGTAAACTTTCCAAATAATTTCAAATAAAAAAAAGGAAATATCAATATAATTTGAAAGAAATAAAGAAAGGAGGATGTTTCAGAAAATACACAAACAAACATTAATCAAATGATATAGTTTGTGAATTACAAACATAATTATTAGGTTTTTTACAAATAGATAACAGTGTTAAATCATAATTGCATAAATGTATTAAACAAAAAATACACAAACAAATATGATAAAAGACAAAATGTATTTATATCAAACATTGCATAAACATGTTAAATAAAAAATAATTAAATGTCAAAAGAATTTATCAAGTGATATAGTTTGTGAATTACCAACATAATTGTTAGGTTGCTTAAAAACAAAGAACAATGTTAAACTATTATTATAATTAATATAAAATTAATCCTTTTAGTTTACTTTCTCCAACGAAGATTTATTATTAAATTTTTGTTGAAGTATATTATTTTAGTAAAAATATTTTCTTTGTAATACAAAATTTTGCATTCACATATTCCATGTTACACTATTTGCCCTTAAGTTACTTGCTTATGAAACTTTTTTTGATAATTTAATGATTAATTTTATTTTTTTCAACAATTTTAATTTTTAGAACAAATATCCAAATCATAAAAATTAAAATTTATCAATTTATCATTGACAGTTATCATATTTTAATAAAATAATTGATAAAAAAATTATATAACAATTTTAATTACAATTATCCAACCAATTGAAACATTCACATAGAAAGGTAAGAACCAAATATGGAATTATTGAATTCCGTGGCTTTTATCAATTTTGTGAACAGAACCCAAAAACTTAATTTTTAAATATAATTTCGTGTATCAAAGCTACAAAATTGTTATTATATACATATATATATATATATTTACCAATTTTTGTGGGACAAAATCACATAATTCCAAATTCGGAATTCCCTACCATAGAATTAGATCAGTTTGAAGAATGATTTTGAAAAATGAGAAAAAACAGGTATAAAGTGTGAAAAAATGTAAAATTTTGATCTAGAATTCAAAACTTACAGGCAATAAATCTACCAAGGCAACAACGAGCACAAAGATGGGATGAAACCATAAGAGTTGAGAAATGCATGGGTGCTGCTTTAACGAAATTTTCATATATCATATTGTCTAATATATGTCAATAAATTTCAGTATAGTTCAATTATTAATTAAAACTCTAATATAATACTATTTAATTCCTTATATAGGTCTCATTCTCAAGGAAGAACATTCTATTCATGAACTGTTGGCAGGCGCGTGTGAGTAACAACAGTGTTGTTAGAACAACGCAAAAACTCAATTACACCATATTCTTCTCTCTCTCTCTCCCTCTCTCTACACTTACTCCATTTCTGTCACACCCCTCAGCATCCTCCTCCCTCACGGCTGCTATGCCTGCCAAACCCCCCAAACCTTTGTTCCGTTTCCTCCACGGCCGCTTTTCAGCACCTTTCTGAGCAACTCAGCAGTCACCCGGCGGCGCCACCTCTCTCAAGGATTTGCCGCCGGCGTCTTCCATGGATCCCAGGCTCTTTCCGCCACCCTCCGCTGAAAATGCATCCATAACCCTCGCTAGACCCTCCTCAACTGCACCTGAGAAGCCATCAAATTCTCTACGCACATCGCGCATAAGATCACACTAACCGAGAAAGGCAAGCACCACATTTGTTTGTTGCACAGTGGTTCGACGGGTAGTGTGTGTGTGTGTGTGTGTTTTAATCGGAATGGCCGCACCGAATGCCGGCAGCGCGGCGGCTGCAGAATCCACCTCCGTGTCGTCGGACGAGCTGGCTGCGAAGGTTGTGCACAAGAGGTACGAAGGGTTGGTCATGGTACGGACGAAGGCGATCAAAGGAAAAGGGGCGTGGTACTGGGCTCATCTCGAGCCTATTCTCGTTAACAATTCCGACACGGGCTTACCCAAGGCGGTCAAGCTGAGGTGCTCCTTGTGCGATGCCATTTTCTCCGCCTCTAATCCGTCGAGAACCGCCTCCGAGCATCTCAAGCGAGGCACCTGCCCGAACTTCGCGTCCGGGCCTAGGCCCATTTCTTCGGTGCCTTCGTCCTCTTCCTTTACGGTTGCCACCGCGCCTTACGCTGCCAGTGTCTCTCCTTCTTCTTCTTCCCAGCCTCCCCAAAACCACCGTAAGCGCAGTTCGTCTTCCGGCGGTGGTCGCGGCGGCGGTGGGAGTGGGCACCATGTTGTTCCACCATTGGCTGTTGTTGACCCTTCAAGATTCACGGTGGATTTAGCTTACCCACCAGCCGTTTCGATCGCTAGTACGAGTGTTGTAGTTGCCTCTGCTAGTGCGAGCTCCGGCGCCGGCGCCGGCGCAGGTAGTGCTAGTTTGTATGGTCACCAGCAGCAACAGCAGTTGGTTTTGTCAGGTGGGAAAGAGGATTTGGGAGCTTTAGCTATACTGGAAGATAGCGTTAAGAGGCTGAAGAGCCCCAAAGCATCGCCCGGGCCGACATTGAGCAAGGCTCAGGTCGATTCTGCACTTGATTTTCTTGCTGATTGGGTTTACGAGTGCTGTGGGTCGGTTTCATTTTCAAGCCTTGAGCATCCAAAGTTCAAAGCATTCCTCAATCAAGTCGGATTACCTGCGATTTCGAGGAGGGAGTTTGTGGGGTCTAGGTTAGATGCTAAATACGAGGAAGCCAAGGCCGAGTCGGAGGCTAAGATTGGCGACGCTATGTTCTTTCAGATTGCGTCCGATGGGTGGAAATCGAAGGATTATGGCCACGTTGGGGAGGGTAATTTTGTGCACTTGGCGGTGAATCTTCCCAATGGGACTAGTGTGTTCAGAAGGGCAGTTTTTACGAGTGGTTACGTCTCCTCGAAATATGCAGAGGATATTTTATGGGATACCATTGCTGAGATTTGCGGGAGCAACGTGCGGCAATGCGTGGGTATAGTTTCAGACAAGTTTAAGACCAAGGCACTGAAGAATTTAGAGCGTGAGCATCATTGGATGGTTAATCTATGTTGTCAGTATCAAGGTTTCACCAGTCTGATCAAGGACTTCGGAAAGGAGCTTCCATTGTTCAAGAATGTGACAGAGAATTGCTTCAAGCTGGCAACTTTTGTTAATAACAAGCCTCAAGTTCGGCATAGTTTCCATAAGTATCAAATGCAGGAATACGGGCATGCTGCTTTGCTGAGAGTACCGTTACGAGATTATGAAAGTTGGGATTTTGGGCCTGTGTACACAATGGTTGAGGACATTCTCAGCTCTGCCCGAGCTCTGCAGTTGGTATTGTTAGACGAATCTTACAAGACGGTATCATTGGATGAACCAGTTGCAAGAGAAATTGAAGAGATGATGAGGAACCCACACTTTTGGAACGATTTAGAAGCCGTGCATTCCCTGGTTAAATTAATTAAGGCAATGGCTCAAGAGATTGAGACGGAGAAGCCACGAATTGGGCAGTGCTTGCCACTCTGGGAAGAGCTTAAAGTTAAAGTAAGAGACTGGTGTTCTAAGTTTCACATTGTTGAAGGACCTGTGGAGAAGGTGATTGACAATAGGTTCAAGAAAAATTACCATCCCGCATGGGCCACTGCCTTTATACTCGATCCCCTATATCTAATCAGGGACACTAGCGGGAAGTACTTGCCACCCTTCAAATGCTTGTCACCTGAGCAAGAGAAGGATGTGGACAAGCTCATAACTCGGCTCGTCTCTAGGGAAGAGGCTCATATTGCACTTATGGAGCTTATGAAGTGGAGAACAGAAGGGCTGGATCCAGTTTATGCCCAAGCTGTGCAATTGAAGCAAAGGGATCCTAATACGGGGAAGATGAAGATTGCCAATCCCCAGAGCAGCAGGCTGGTGTGGGAAACTTATCTTACGGAGTTCAAGTCGTTAGGAAAGGTGGCAGTCAGGCTGATTTTCCTTCATGCAACTTCTTGTGGATTCAAATGCAATTGGTCTTTAGTGAGATGGATTGGTGCTCATTCCCACTCAAGGGTGGGAATGGACAGAGCTCAAAAGCTGGTGTTCATTGCTGCTCATTCGAAGCTGGAAAAACGGGAGCTTTCCAGCAACGAAGACAAGGAGACTGAGCTTTTTGCCTTTGCAAATGGTGAGGACAATGTGCTCAATGAGGTTTTTGTTGATGTATCCTCTGAGTAAAATTTCCCCTTAACCCCCATTTTGTATCTAATTTCTAGGTTCATTTCTATTCCACCCATTTTATCATTTTCAAATTATTCCACTTGATTTGGCATAAAATGAACTGTGCTAATGCAGTTGCTTCTTATGGAGAAAGTAAAATTTATCGAGGAGAATGTTTTGTTTCTTCATTTACTGTAAATCAAGCTAGATTTTCTTGAGTTTCATATCAGTCTATACTAGGAGTTTTTTCTTGTTTTCGAAGTATTTGGGACTCACCCAACCATGCTACGTACTCTAGGGTTCAACCCTTTAGCAAATCTATAAGCATTCTTAATATCTGTGAAAAAATTTTGATTTTCAGATGAAAAGAAAATCTGTGAACTAATTCTCTCACAATTTCGGAAGGATAACATAAGGGCTGTCCTTGGATTCATTACTTTTGCGGTTGGAATTGCTAAGCTGGACGATCCTTGTGTGCTTTGCCATCATGATAGGTTGATCTACTTCTTGTGGCTCATAATTCAATAGTGATGTCTGCTCTGCTATGAGTGTTGTTATGATTAATTTTGTGCTTGTAACTGTTTGAAATCAAGTGCTATCGCGATGAGGTTTCACTTGTTGCTGCTCAGAGGCTTCTGTCATGATTGAGCTTAATAGTCAAAAGTATCAAATTTCTTTATGACCAGTGAGATAACTAAATTAGGATGGTATTCTTACCCTTTGAAAGTTCAGTTTTATTTGTTCAAGCTTATCGTACTGGCATCGTGTCCAGAAACGAGCGGATCATCCTTGATATTTTCTTGATTCTTTCTAACGATCTGGCTTTTATTCTGGGTCTTGGAAGAGCGTTAGTGGTTAAGTTTGTGATATGGTCTTGTTCGTTATGCCTTCTTCACTTTCAAGCTGTGCCTTAGCTATGCCCTGAGATGTAATGACTTTAATTTATTGGCGACAGAAGCATCTAACCCAAATGTCGGTAGACCGGTGAGACCTCCATGAGAAGGTTGGAATTTGATCAAAGTGTGAGAATGATGGTTGAATCGCAGAAGGGCAGAGGTTGTTTGAATCAAATGAACAAAGCACCGAATTTTGTTCCCCTAATCAACGAACTTGGAAGGACAATAGAGTCAAATCTGTTGAGCTGGAGCAGCACTTCCAAATGTTGCTAATTCTTCCCTCTCTCCTGGATTATGTTTTCCAAAAGCGTGGATCTCCACCACCAAAAAAGTGGAAGTCTATTCCTAATTTTTGGTAGTCACAAGAAAATGAAGGAAGAAAAAAAAAGAAGAAGAAGAAGGCCCTTAATTTAAATCATGTTTATGGGACCTTCGCCTTTGAATCATTTCTACGGCTGTGATGTTGATGCAGTCATTTGATGATGCTTCCCATTACTGTAGGAAAAGGGCTGTGAGAAGGCCGAAGTTGAATAAGACTGTCGGCATGAAGCATTGCAAAATTTGTCTGACAGTGATTCGATACCAAAGTAGAACTAATTTCACGGGTTCCTGATAGTTTTGAGAGATGGAAATATATTGTCCCTGTTTTATGGCTCCGAAACCTTGCCAGCGGTACTCTTATGCTTGATTTGTTTATAAAGGTCCAGATTGTAGCAAAAGTTTTGGTTTCAAATTCTTTCTTTCTATTTTCACTGCCGCCCTTTCTCCTATACATTCCTAGATATTCCATTTTTCATATAAATGAGAATTGATTTATGGTACGACTGCATGGATGATTGATTTACGTTTTCCATTTATCAACTACAAGACGTAATTCTAGGGTTTAGCAAAAAGAAAATGGAGTAGAGTAGTAACACAGAGAGCGCGGGCGCAGAAAAGTGGAAGAAAATGGAGTAGGGTACCAGGCTAACTTTGGCGTTTATGTCGTCTAATTACTGAGTTTGTGGTGGGACAAAGTCTTGTCGGTAGTGATTAGTTACATTATTTGTCAACTGAAAAGGCTTTCGTAATACTGACCGCCCACCTACTCCAATTCAATGAAGACACTCACTCACCAAAAAGAAAGAATAATAATAATAATAATAATAATAATAATAAAGCGTGGATCTCTCTGCAGAGATTTGTGACGTGATATGTAAACTCTTATTATGCTACATTAAATCCCACCTATAATTTGTTTTTGACAAAAAGATAATGGAGGGTGCGGTAATGATTTTTACAGGAATCCCTCTTTGTTCTTTCCCCTTCCTATGCAGCTGAAGATCCTTACCCGGGTAATTTCTCTGAGTTGTGGGGTGAATTAGAGAAATTGAATTTATAAACTTCTTTGAGTAATTGCAGATGAATGGAACAAAATGAAGGTTGTCCAAGAGACTTTAAAGTGTGTCTATCTGTGATTGGTTGGAAAAAGCATCTTCAATTTTTTGGGATGTGGTGATTAGGCTTTAATGGGTGGTTGTAATGTACAATCTTGATCATTAAAGTTCAGCATAATTAATGGTGCTTAAAAAAACGTTTTCTCCCACCTTGTCTTTTTTCCCTAGCTCAACTCCTAATGTCCTGGGGAGAACTAATCTGTTTCAAAATCATCTCAAATTAATAATAAAACTTGTCTTGGACAGAGTTTAGGGTTCGGAACAATTTCTTTTGGGTTCACAACAAATTACTGTCTTGCTTTAATTTGGTTTTCCTTGGTTTTTTTAAGAATTTAATCCTTTTTTTCATACTTTCTCATATAAAATGGCCTTTGTAATTTCTTGCATATTTTCTAAATTCAAACTGGATTTTTTAATTGTCATTGAAAACTGAAAAGAGGGTGTTTGTAGCCATGAGCTAACACTACTGCTTTCAGAATGCCAAGTATCAATGTTGAGCCCTATGTCATTTTTTTGTTCGTAGTAGTTGTGGTCCAAATGTATTGTGGGCTACTACTGAGACTGCCACAAAGGAGACATAAAGCCAATGAGAGAATATGGCAAACACTTTTAGGAAAGAGAAACTTATGTTTATAATTATTCATTAATTAATTGTTTAACTACGTAGTTTATTTATTTTGGGGTAAGGGTGATGTTCCCCTACTGTTGTTTCACATTATTCATTACTCCAATATTTATCCGTTTGGTGGGCTGTGAAACAATGACACGAGTCTCCGTCGACTATTCTTTTCAACTTGTGGGAAAAGTAGTTTTGTCTTTTTGTGCTCTTTAATGTTTCAATTAATATTCGCTTCCTTAATGAGTTTAAATTGTGATATATGTATTAGCTATTTTTGTTGTTTGTTCTCACTACCATTAAACAAAGTGAGGGCATTTTAGGCTAGCTCTCCGAATGTAAATTCCCTGCCTTGTTACATGCGCATAAACTTTAAAAAGAAAAACAATGAATTATATTTGCCCTTTTTCTTGCAAAAAAATACAGTAGTATGCAATTTATTAGCATTATAATATATGGGTACTTGTGTATTACACACATGACAATTTAAATTAGTAAAATATTTATCAAAATCAAAAGATATTATTAAATAATTCTTTCCTAACCAGCTTGTGATCTTGAAGATAGAGAAAAATAGTGCACATATTTTGAAGTGATGGCCATCGTCCAAATAAAAGAAAGTTTGACCATATCTAAATCAAAATATAATCTTGATCAAATCAAGTTATATCAAATGAAGATTTGCAAATATTATATTTTTCTTAATTATTGTGCTTGTAAAGATAAGTTGAGCAAATATTTGGAAGATACGATGGTTTCACTGAAGGAAGAAAAATTGACTTTATCGAATTTTGTTTGAGAGGATTGGAAACAACAAATCTTGGTACCAATGAAAAGTCAACACCATGTTGCAACATAGAATTAACATATATAGAAATTATTAAGTTGACCAAATCAAGAGGATTTTGACAAATTAAGAAGATTTCAATTTCATGGAAAATTGTTCGAGAAGAATCTACTTATATAGAGAAATCGAGAAATGGATTATCCAAGTTGATACATCGAGTGTATTGAAATTATCAAAGTCCAGAAATGTGTTGGTTGACCAACTTGGCGAGCCTGAGTGCAAAATCTGTGTGTTATTGGAAGTGTTGATTATCTAATGTAAAGTTACTATTATTGAGCCCTAAAGTCTTGTTCTTCTTGTGTATTATTTACTTTGAGAGAAGGGTGGGGATCTTGAGAGTTTGATCTTTATTCTACTAATGAAGACTTGTACAATACCATTTAGTCATGGATTCGAGTTTTGGGGAAGTTGAACAGTTTTAGCAATGTTCAAATTAAGTTGTGAAAGCATTGCAAAACTCGTTTGATTTCTAGTGAACTTATTTTTGCTAGGTGAGACCCCGCTTTATATCAAGCTATGTAAAAAAATTCTGGTGTTCATCTCTTGCCAATTGCTTTATTTATCAAGTGATTACATTTCTAGAGAGGTTGAGTGAATCTTAAATCATTTTGCACCCAAATGTTCCTTGATTATTCCAGTGCACACTTGTTTGTTGATTCTTGTTCCAACAAAAATAGAACATTGTGTGCTTAGTGTACTCGTCCATACGAACAAGTGGTATTAAAGCCACATCACCATTTCTGACTTAGTTAATCAAGAAGGTGATGCCCTGCATTATGTGGTTGGACACTAAATAGACGAGAATGTACTTTGGTGACATACCCTCACTATTAGATGGCACGAATTATTCATACTAGAAGGCTCAAATATGAGACTTCGTCAAATCACTTGATGAGGAGGCATGACTCTCCATAAATACCTGATGGCAATTATTGGTTATTGAACATGATCATGGGAGAATGGTGCCCAAAGATTCAAATAAGTGGACTATGGATAAAGAGCAAATGGCTCTTGAAAATTTAAAGGCAATAAAAGCTATATTCACAATGCTGAATGAGGAATAGTTCAAATCAATCTCCACCTGTGAATCAGCTAAGGAGGTTTAGGACCTTTTATAGAATATCCATAAAGGAGCAAGTACAATTAGAATTTAAAAACTGCATATGTTAGTTTCACAGTTTGACAACCTTTGAATAATTGGAATAAGTGAGGATGAAACAATGTTAGCCTTTAATAGAAAACTATGGAATATTGCCAACCAAGCCTATCAGCTTAAACAAAAGGTACTCAAAGTTAAAACTTGAGAGAAAGACTTTGAGGTCACCCTCTAAAAGACTTGTAGCCAAAGTTGCAGCAATCGAAGAGGCTCGTGATGTTAAAAACAAGAGATTGGACAAGCTCATGAAATCTCTTCAAACATACAAGATGAACATGGTGCACATAAAGAAGGAAAAGTTGATTGCTTTGAGAATAGAAAAACAAACACAGGAGGATGAGTGTTACAACATGGATGAGGATGAAATTGCCTTTGTCACTAAAGAACTAAGAAATATGCTCAAAAAGGAGCAAAAGATAACTTCTATAGAAAAGGGAACAATTCTAAGAAGAATAATGAGGTAGCTAGTAATTAAAATGTCAAGAAGCATAAAAAATTTGACTTTCAAAAGAAAGGAGTCCAATGCTATGAATGTGAAAGCTTTGGACATTTGATGGCTGAATGTTCTAATACTTATAAAAAACAAGGTAAGTTTAGCACCAAAAATTAGAGTGAAAAAGATTTTGATTAATAAGAAAATGATGAGCTAATCTATAGTTACATCACCTTCAATATTACAAGTCAGAAGAAGAAGGACTGTGGATTGTTTTGCGACATCGAAAGGACATGAAGATATTTTTGATAGTAGCAGTTGTAGTGATGAGAATATTTCACATGACATTTAGTGGAGACCTACCAGTTGATATACAATCGTTAGGGGACTACTCGTGGTGAGATTAAATCCTAGAGAATGAAGGTAGAAACCATAAACTTGAAATTTCAGAATCAAAAAAAGACTTGCAATGAACTGAAGTAAGAAAATCAAAGTTGTAAGAAGCTATTGATGAACTCAAGTATTCTCTGTCAAAATTGAAGAACGAGAACAATAAGTTGAATAAATCATACCACGCTACATTGATGAAACTAGATGATGTTGAAGCCACTTTTAACAAATTAAATAAGAGAAAAGCAAAGCCAGATGACTTGGTGCAAATAGGAAAACAAGCCAAGGACCATTTTCATATAGGATACACTAAAAATGAGCTACTAGTGTTGTCTATTAGGAATGAAACAAAGTTCATGAAGGGTACAACAAGTTGCACTAATGGTAATGTTGCAACATCAAAGTTACAACTGCAATGTCCTTCATAGGTTGCAACACCATAGGCTGTTGGTATTGAAAAGAGACATAGGAAAAAAGTTAGATGCTATTTTTGATCTAAATTTGGACACTCTATTTCTATATGCTACACTTTGTTACAGTATGTTGCCAGACGTAGATTAAGAAAAACTTATATAAGAGGTAGATAGGCGAAGACCACGTAAATTTAGGCAAAAAATGAAGAACTAAAGTGTAATTTATCATGGTCTCTTAGCATGCATGTGATAAAGCTTTAGGTTATTGTGGTAAATGCTTGTTAAGAAATATGATTGGAAAAAAGACCAATCTAATTACCAAAACAGGTAGAATTTGTGGACCATGTCAACAAAAAGGAAATGTTTATTGAGTGTTGTAGCACCAAAGCAACACTAGATTATCTGAGGTGATTTACATAGATATGAAGGGCCATACAAATGAAATGAATAATGCCACAAGGATTTTTCAGGAGTCTTTAGACGTGTTTGTATTCCCTTTCCCTTTTTGATTTCTTTGCATAAGGTGAAATAAAGGACAAGTAGCTTAAGTAGGAGTAGGAGAACTTGTAGGAGCTCATAGAATTGTTTGTTTTTGGTTGTTAATTGGTTATTGTCCTTGGTTGTTGTTTTGAAATTTACATTATAGTTAATTACACTCTTGGTTTAAATTTACTATGGGGTTACATACAACTTTACAATCCATTTTTTATTTGGTATTTTGGTTTTGTTGTTGTCACCATTATTTGAAAATCCAATTAGAGAAGAAAGCAATATATAAAAAGAAACAAGCTCATTAAGGAGTGAGTTGAAAATAGGATTGGTGATTGACTGTGTTGCAACATAGAAGCGACATATAGTTATTCTTTACTCAACCTTTTAAGTCTAATAGATTTAAGGCTTTGATGATGCAACCTTTGGATGTTAAAGTTGATGATGATGAGGCAAAAAATTAGAATGCTGCATAAAAAAGCCAAAAAATCGAAGAGGATGTATTCTCAAAGGAAGAGGTAGCAAGAAAACCTAAATACTGCAACACAGAATAGATGGGTGACATCAATGTTGAAATATTCAAGTTACATAGTGATATTAATGGTGAATAGAATATTCGGGGAGGAAAACTATCTTCTAGGGTGAAGAAGAGTCACCCATAGAATGCTGTGATTGGATATTGTAACTAGATGAGGACTTGAGAAACCAAACGCAAAAATTACAACGAACTTACAGGTTACTCTTGTTTCATTTCACCTATAGTACCACAATATGTGAAGAAGGCTCTGATGGATAAATGCTAAGTAGGAGAAACATGCACAATTTCATAGGAATGAAGTTTGGACCTTATGACATGATTGGTATGCATGAATGAAATAAAGTGGAAATGAAATAAATTTAATAGTGAAATGAAACTAGTAAAGCAATGTGATCATTTACTATATCCCTTACTTGGTATATACGAAAATGGTTTTAGGAATGAGAATGGAATAAAATCATCATTTTGTTATTTTATTTTATATTTAAGAATGATAATTAACAATAAATATTATGAATTAAAGATAATTTTTTTTTAATAAAAGGAACATTATTTCAAAATATTGAATTAATTATTATATTTTTTTTGTTATATGACTATATATATAGAGTAGATATTTAATGTTTATACAACATAATATACAACATTTATACTACATACAAAAAATTATATATTTATACACTAAGTAGATACTTCAACAAACATGTAGAATTGATATTTAATTTTTTATTGTAAAATAATTTTTATGTAGTTTTTATGTTTGAGTTTATATTGATATTCATTATATGAAAAAATAAATATTCAATTGGTATTACTATATTAGCTAACTTTTCAAGTAATATACTAAATGTTTACGAAACACACACACACACACACATATCTATTATATTATGTTTATTTATTAAGTATACCAACATATGGTATATTTGAAAATATTTATATTTTTGCTAAAAATTAATTTAGTACTTTTGTAGGATATATTAGATTGTTTTAAATTATATATTGTTATTCAAGGGGTGTTCGCATGTGTGGATGCATAAATTTGAATAAATATTTTACATATTTTAGCACATATTTTAGTTAAATAACAAAGAAAAATAAGATAATATATTGGTAATACATATGTATATATTTAATTTTAGGTATACTTGTGTAATATATATATATATATATTCATATTTTCACATATGATATTTTAAATATTTTATTTATTTATTAACGATTTATAATATTTGTTGATATATATATTTTGTAAATCTAAAAATTAATAAAATTATTTTAATTGTATAAAATATAAGTCATTCCCAACAATGTGAGAATGAGTAAAACCATGGGAGTGGAAAGTAATGGATATTCCTTAATTTTGATAATACTAATTTCTAATGAAATGATGATTCTCTAACAATTATTTATACCAATTGTAGAAATATGAATGATTGTGAGAATCACTATTCCATCCATACCTCACTCATGCATATCAATCACCACCTTAGTGTCTACACTTGAAAGTACAAATGTAAATGGCACTAAATGGATATTCAAAAACAAGATTAGTGAAGAGGTTAAAGTCATTAAAAATGAGGTAAAGACTTGTTTCCCGATCCTGAACCCAAATTTGTACCAGCCCAATAAAGAAATAAAAGAAATAGAATTGAGAGGGAATCTTGGAATATCATTGTGGTTTGGTTTCTTTTAAAGGTGGGCCTTTTAAATTGTAACTTTAGCAATCTCTTTCCTTATCTTGGAAGTCTCCCAATTTTTTGATATTTTTTTTATATGTTTAAAAGTCTACCTTCATTGCAACTATTTTTGTTTATGAGTTTTGTAAAGTTATAGGACTTTGTTCAAGTCTTTGTTATTTATGTGTTTTAACCTACATGAGCAACTCTTTGTTCAAATCTTTGTTATTTATGTGTTTTAACCTACATGAGCAACTCTTTCACAACAACATCCTGAAGGAGAGCTGAATTAGAACCTAAGCAAACCCTGCATTGGTTGAGGAAATACCTACACCCTCTCAGCCCAAAATTCCTAAAGGACTGATCCTTGCACCAACACCCATAGCCATGATCCCTCTTGATGTTGCTATTTCAAACTAGTGCTGCTTGGCGAGAGTTCCTTTAGAAACAAAAAAAGGAAAGTCAAAATGGAGTATTCTCTTAATTCTGATAAAATACAATCGGACCAAGCTAAACCCTTTGACATGCTTTATTGTCTTGCACCACCCATAAAAGAGGAGATTCTAAAATTTGTGGTACGTGGTGGTAAATCTAGAGAAAGGTGTGGGCATGAACCCTTAAGCACAGATTTTTTAAACCATATGTTGGAATTGAAAAATAACATAAGGAGCAATAATCTCCTGAAGTGATGCTAGTTGGCACCCCTAACATGGTTGCTAGAGGTGGTCCATTGAAACCGAGGAAACAACATATGTTGAAACACATATTCAACATGAAGATACAAAAGTTGCAAGTGAAGGTGATGTTGCAAGAAAGATGTAATGTGGTAACCAGGAACTTGATGATGATACACTATTATCCTCTATTTTCTATAATATAAGAAGATCTAAATGATGTGCATCCAGATAGTCCCCAGGGGAAGAAATACTACCAAAGAAATGCAAGGTTATCCCCAGATAAAGTAGCCAAAAGTCATCTAGAATTAGGCCAAACATTGATGTTAAAGAACCTACAACCCAGTAGTACAATAAAGAAAGACAGCTGCAATAAACAGAAGGGGATAATTGATCTTATTGAGTTGACTACAAAGACCAATGATACTACTTCAAATTTGAGGATTATGAGGTTGGTAAGAATGATGATCTCTTCCTTGTTGCAACATTAAAGCAGCATGCTCCAGAATTTGCTTGAAGCAAACTTGAGAAAAACATTCACTACTTGGAAGGACATGTTTTAGGTATTTTTGTTCATATTTTCCAAGTGTAAAAACATAGGATTGCTTTGGAATTGAAGGTGGCCTAAAAATAGTGAATGAGAACATGAGGTAGTTGGATTTGTGTTGAAACACCAGCATAATATGAACCTTCATGAAAGCCTACAGAGGTTAAAAATGAAGTCCATTCTATGGAAAATTTTTTAAGATGAATTAGTGTAGAAAAATCCAAGAAATCCAATGGGGAGAGCAATAAAAAATTCCATAGAAGTGGATGATAAATCAACCTCGAAATTTTTTCAGTTGTGTCTAAAGTAAGAAGGCAAAAAAGATGTCTAAATTTGGTTGCTCTATTGCATTGCTCGGAGTTTAGGTGAAAAGTTAGTTTGGAAAAACTTATATTCAATAGAAATTCAAACTATGTTAAATCTAGTTCCACCTCAACAAATGAGCTACATCCAATTTTGAATTCAAAAATATTGATAAATCAACATATTTTTGTTGGTCCAAAGGGGTTGACGAGTAAAATTAAATGTCATTCCATTTAATTAAAGGCTCTCGAGAGCTCAAAGGTGGATGATCATTCTCTTGTATCAAAAAAAGGAACATGCGCTTGCCTCTGCTAGCAGCTAATTTGCTAGAATGGTTACCTATCTTAAAGGATTGGTCAAAGACATTAATGCATGTGGATTGCAATCACAAGAATATAGAATTATGGAGTTGGCAGTTGTCAATCTATGAACTTTGGTGGATATTTTACCCTATAATGATAAGCAATAAATTGAGTGAGGACCCATGATGTAGATAAGTTGTATTTGATGAACTTGACGTCAAGATGATATTGCAACATACCTAGAACCAGTTAATGAAGTTGGCCTATCACACCCCTAATTTTGGTCACTATTTCTCCTCTTTACTTTTGCTTTATCATTTTGTGTCACAAAAGGTGAGAGCGTATGGATTGAAGAGACATATGCCTATGGTTGCGTGTTCGAGCTGAAGTCTTTGCTAGTATGCTTCTAGAAAGCTTCTAATTTTTTTTTGATTGTCTTGTCCTATTCTTGTCATACGGGGAGAGTACGTAGTTAATGGTTTAAGGTTATAAGGAAGCCTCTAGATGTGTTATTAAGGGGGAAGTTTGTCTAGTCTGGTTCTTTGAAAGTTTTTCTTGGTTCTGTTCTATTGATATTACTACATCAATGGTCCTCACTCTTAGTCTTGCTTGGCTTTGCATGGTTAAGTGTCTCTTAAATTGTTGGGATGTATGTTTATGAACTAAGGCATTAAAATTGGGATTGAGTGTGCTGATTTGTCATTTCAAAATTTAAAGGGGATTGTTCCACGTAATACCAAAGCGAGAGATAGTTGGCATTATAATATGTTGCCACTTATATAGCACACACTTGGCAACCTGATTCAACAAAATATTTGACAAAATCAAAAGATATTATTGTGATAATTCTTTCCTAACCATATCTTGATCTTGAAGATATGGAATAATTGTGCAAAAATTTTAAAGAGATTGCTATCATCTAAGCAAGGAAAGGTCTAGTCATATCCAATTAGAATATCATCGCGACTGTATCAAATCATATCAAATGAAGATATGGGAAGACTGTATTTTCCTAATTATTGTGTTTGTAAAGATAAGGCCCAGTTTGATCAAATGTTTGGAAGATATGGTGATCTCATCAAAGGAGGAAAGATTAACTTTATCAGCTGGAGAATTTTGTGCAAGAGGATCCAATCATATCAAGGGAGATTTGGGGAGATTATCCTACCTTAATCCAAGTGATTTGAACAAGAAATAAGTCTTGGTACATATGGAAAGTTAATAGCATGTTGCAACATGGAATCAACATATATGAAATCTACTGAGATGACTAAATTAAGAGGATTTTGACAAATAAAAAATATCCCAATATAATGAAAAGTTGTTGGAAGAGAATCTACTTATCTTGAGGTATATGCTGAAATTGTTGAAGTCCAGAGTGTGCTGGTTAACCAGTTTGGTGAGCCTGAGTGCCAAATCCATGTGACATTGAAAGTATTGATTATTTTGCATAAAGTTACTACTATTGAGTCCTAAAGTCTCATACCTCTTGTGCACTATTTAGTTTATGCACTATTTAGTTTAATAGAAGGGTGGAGATCTTGGAAGTTTGATCTTTATTTTAGTTATGTGGACTTGTAAAATATCACCTAGTCGTAAACTTAAATTGTGGGGAAATTGAACAGCCTGAGTGAGATTCAAATTGAATTATAAGAGCATTGTAAAACTCACTTGCTTTCTATTAGATTCATTTTTATCGGGTGAGGGCTTGCTAACTTAGATGTGGTTACATCAAGCTGTGTAAACAATTTCTAGTGTACATCTCGTATAAATTGCTTCATGTATTTAGTGATTACATTTTTTGGGAGGTTGAGTGAATTCTAAATCATTATGCACCTAAAAGTTTCTTGATTATTTTAGTGCGTGTTTAGTTATTGGTTCTATATTCCAACAAAGGTATAACATAATGCTTAATGCACTTGTTTATACCAACACAATTTAATTACTAAAATGGATTTTCAATTTGATATCATTTTCTAGCAAACAAATGAAGCCTAAGTAGTTAATATATACAAGCATAAAATAATATAAAATATGTTAATCTCTAGCAGTTAATTCATACCTTATTTTATTTCTCATCAATTTATCTATAGTATAAGACCTAATAACACTAAATATTATCACTAACTCAGTGAACGGTACAATCATTCCAGAGCATGATGAAATTCCATGTATTATAATCATATCGTAATATGATGAAAGAGAATCGAGTATCAAACTTATACAACTTGGAGAAATATGGCATTAAATAAATTATTTCCATTCAATTTAAATCACAAAAATTGGAGAGAGAGAAAAAAGTAACACACACTCGAAAATTGGGACACATGTACCAAAAGTTGGGGGATCCATCAAAGCTATATCCTTTAAATAAAAGTATTTAATCTTTAGGACAATTATTGCATACCCCTTCGTAGTGCGTTTATATATTATTTGATGAAAATGGATAAAGTAATAATTATTTATGATGTTACGTACAATTTCTCAAATAGTTGATATTGATTTGTATTGCTGATTATATGTCCATCTAATCCTAAATATCTTACACAGTATATCATCGTTGGACATAAATTTATATTTTAAGGATATTTAAACATATGATTTGCAAGTGGGCGCATATATGCGAGTAATTTGATATATTGAGATCATTAAAGAACCATAGAGTAGACATTTTCGTAAAGATATTACCTGAATTTTATATAAACAAGTTAACATATAATTATAAGAGTATCATGAATATATGTTACCTCGGCTTTGTTTTGCTGGAGGGAGGTTGGGGGGGGGGGGGGGGGGTTGAAGATGGGTATGTGTATACTATATTTATTATGTCAATAAAAAATTTTGGGTCGCATAAAGTAAATTTAAATAATTAGTCTTGTATTATTATTTTTCTTCTTTTCTTTCTCCTGTTTTTTTAACTCTTTATTATTTCATGTGCTCTCCTAAATTTTTTCTCATTTTAAATTCTTTTGACCTTTCTTCGTTTCATTATTCTAAATATTTTCTACACAATGTAAAATAATATAATTACCCTAACGTGAATTCATTTATTTTTCTATAGCATTATTTCTCTCCCTTCTTTTAATTTATTATTTTTATTTATATTTGTCATTCAAAATCTCTCTTTTTTCAATTTGATGATCTTTCATGATTTTCTTATTTTACACATATTTTATATTTTTATCCTAAATAATTTTATTTTTAAATTTAAATACAAAAACATTTATAATTTAGGAATAATATGCATATGTATAATGTTTGCAACCTTTATCAGTACATATATGATATTATAATAATTCGACATTGTGATAGAATAATTAGAACATGTTTTGTTTATATTTTATAAATATGTGTGTGTGTCTCACAGAGAGAGAGAGAGAGAGAGAGTATGTATATGTACATAGACGTAGAATTGATTAAAAATAAATTTAAAAATTAAACAACTTTGGAGGAATATGAAACCCTTCTAAATTGCAAACCAGACACAGTGTAAGATACTGATGTGGCATGGGGAAAAAAATAGTAATGAACTCTGTGGAAATAAAAAATATTAAAAATGCAGTATAATGTAACGCGAGCGATACTTTAGTTCCATTAAATTTTATCATGGCATCCTTTATTTATATCAAATGAATGACATCTTTAGTTTCTTTTTTATATTTTTATACCCCATTATTTTATTGTACTGGCTTTAGACAGATTCAATGTATATGGCAAAAGTGATGATGATTATGTTAAATAATTTTTATTTAACACTTTTGGCCACTTGATTGAAATTTAAAAAAATACCTTATTATATTCATAATATATATCTTATAGATATATTTTTTTATATGAATTATTATGTGAGGCATTGAATTCATTATACATGACATGGTGTATAAGATGAAATATTAATTAAAAACATATAAAAATTTTTTTGTGGTAGAGCAATGTGGCCACCTGCTGAGCTGATGACTTCTACACATGACGTAGTAATTGGGGTATATCCTTAATTACGTCATTAAAGAAATATTTTTACTTTAATTTCTCAAAATTATCCCACAAAACTTTTGCTTGTCAAAAGGATTATTTTTACAATTACACAAAAAGCAAATGCCAGTTAGAGCAAACACGCAACAAACATTATTATCATATATTATTTTGTGACTTTCTTATATTTCCTTTGTTAATTTGTGGTGTATTTAAATTCATGGTAACCATTGAAAAATAATTAAACAGTGGCTCTTGAACATTTCGGTATTATTCTATAATGTGATATCGGGAGAGGGTCATGGAAATTGTGCCTAAAGATCATTTTAGAATTAAAAAAATAACGGATTTTAGTAGAATATTAGCGTAACAATCCTAAACTAATTAATAGCCTTAACTAACTTCAATATTGGAACAGATAGAACAAGTAATGGCAAAATCTTTACACAAAAATTCAAATCTAACTAAGAACATTGATTCATAGCTAAAACCAAAGTTAAAAACTTGAATTGAAGAATCAAAATATGAAGATGACCACAATCAAGTTGTCATTCCTTAATTGATACACTATGAACACTCAAAGTATCCCTACTTTGAATTGCTCAATTTTGATGGACAAACAAGTGCATCATCATTTAAGTGTGTGAATCGAATACTAATTAATGTATGATCAATCAATCTCTTGAAGAAAAAGAGGATGAGGGTTCAAATCTACTATATTTTTGGATTGTTGAGTGAAAAAAAAGGAAAGCAAAAAGCATAATCAATTTATTACGTGTGGCATATTTTTCGTGTATAATCAGGGCCTTTATTTACGAGGCTAAGTTTTTCCTCAATTTAGTAACAATTTATTTCCAAGACCTTTGTAAACTAAAATACGTACTTAACATTAAGTTTCGTAACTATAACAGATGCTTAAAATACAGTGAGAAAATGTGCTGAAAGTAATATAAAAATTAAACTCCAAAGTGATCTAGAAGAAAAGGAAACAAGAATTAACTTCAATATGGAAATTACTATTTCCGCGTACGAAAACGATGCAGTGACTTCATACTTCATTCTCTCTATGACACAGCAGAATCTCTTAAAACTCAAAACATCAAAGTTGTAGGATTTTATCTTTTCTTTTCAACGCGCCTTAAATCATCTCAAGTCAAGCTCATCTGAGAATGTTACGGACAAATTTCTGAAATTGTCGGTTGTTTTCTTCCACCAACTTGTTTTGCAACCTCAAGTCTCCTTTTAGGCTCCCAACTTTACAATTACTCATGGTTAGCCATGCTGAAGCTTGAATTTCCCTGTAGAACGAGTACAAGACCCTAAATGGCCAGGAGACTTGTTTTTGGAACTTTAATGTCATGATTGTACCCCTTCTCATGAAGAAGATTTGTCTTCAATTTTTATCAATTTTTTATTTCCTGAAATTTAAAAAGTGTTTCTGAGATGTTAAAGAAAGCAGTTTTTTTTTCAATATTTATAATTTTTTGGAAGACATGCACTAAGAACAAGGAGGAGAAGAGCAACATGGAATTGATAGGAAACATGGAAGTGAGATGATGAAAAGAACACATGAGGAAGAAGAAAATTGATACAAATATAAAAATGATAGCATCTTGAATCCTTTGAATCTAATACCAAAATAAAAAGTCTAGTAAAGATGACACTACTACCAACTGATGTGATTTTGCAAGGGAGTCACAAAAATTATGCCAAAGGATCTTTCGATGAATTTAAGAAATTAAGGATTTTGCTAGAATCTAAGAACCATAATCCATAGCTAAAACCTAAAGTTCAAGATTGGAATTGACAAAAAAGAACCTACGGCAAAATTTTAACCTGACGACTTAAATCTAACTAAGAATTTTGATTCACAACCAACCATGGCAGATTGGTTGAAGGAGTTGGATCAATATGGCAAGGTTTTGCAACTTTCTGTAGTTATGATTGCATAGCATAGCATAGCAGTTGATTGTGCCATCATGGATCAACATTAATGTCAATTAGAAGAAAGAAGGATGGATTGCGCAAGGGATGATTGATAGAGCTGATGGAGCACTATTTATATAACGATCGCCCTAGTGTTGGATAGATTGGAAACAAGCTGGATTAATATTTTTGGGATTGAGCAAATGGCATAGATTGATCCCTAAGACACTAGGATTGATCCGATACAAGGTAGATTGATTGAAATCTCCTTAGGTCAATCATGATGCAGATGAGGACAATTATATTTCCTATTTTAGCTAGGATTCTTTAGCATAATTAAAGTATGATTTTCTAGGTTATTTCCTACATAAACTAGGATTATTTTGGACGGGCACTATAAATAAGGCCTTTGGCATATTTTAAACAACTTTTACTTATTGAATAATAGAGTTATACACTCTCCCTTGTTTTCCTTGCAATTAAGTGCTTCTCAATTCTTGTAAATTCAAATTTAAAATAGCATTCTTCCAAGGTCTCCTTGAACAATTTGTGGCATATCAACTAATGAGATATGTCAGTTGTGGTTGTCTTTCACTTGAGCTCTTTAGATTCATCGTGTTTGGGTTGTTTCCAATTGTTTGCACAAGTAGGATTCGTTTAGGTTCAAGTCACATCACTATCTTTTCTACTTTACACTTCCATGATCACACCAAATTTGGTTGCATTAGATTTAGATTGGATAGTGATCTAGGTACCAATTTGTATTTTTTTATTCTTAATTCTTGCTGTGCTCTTCACCTTCTCCATCTTACTTCTTAGTTTTTTTTTTCAAAATCCAATCTATGTTCTAGTGATTTCAATGTTCATAGTTGAGTATCCAAAATCGTGAGGACATTTGAAAAGTAAAAAAAGGTGTTCAAAGCTTGAAAAAAGAAAGAAAGAGACATCAAAAGTTGTGAGAAGAGCTTTTGGCAAGAGATAATAAAAAAAAATTGCTTCAGAATTTGTGGAGTTTGGAATTGAAAGAAATTGAACTTAGGTTGGACTTTGTGAAAAAGGTTTGAATTTTGGTAGAAATCGCCACTGTGATCGATTGCCTGTTCACCCGGCTGATCATGGGGTGTGATTATATTTAGATCAATTATTACATGACCCAGTCTAAACAATTACCTTTAAACCTAATTGATCACACCTTGTTTCTTTAGCTCGAGATTGATCCCTCTTGTTCAAAGATAGACTACCCCATTCCTATGTAGCTTCAGATTGATCCCTTCACTTCGAGATTAGTTGTGAAGCGTATTTTTGACCTCCAGATTGATCTTTATTGTTTGAGATCAATCTTATAGCTTATATTTTCATGTTTCACACTTTCACATCCTTTGGTGGTACTCATTTGAATTATAAGGGGCTTCCCAGAATTTTATGAGGCAAACATAAGGTATTGAGAGGAGAAATTATTTTCTTAAAAGTATTTTGTGAGTAGATACGAGTGCAAGAAAGAGATGACTGAATTTTGATCTTGAAAAAAGAGAGGTTCACTTGCGCAAGCAGACATATTTTCTTTCTATACCACTATATTTTTGAGAATGTTAGGAGAATCCATTATAGGCAACATCTTCAATATAAAGCAATTGATTGAGACATTTGCCAACAATAACCAGTGGTTGGATCAATTGGAGATATCCCATACTACTAGACAAGGTAGTTCAGTATCTCGTGGAGATTGGAGTAGGAAGGAATCAATGTCGAGGTGAGATAGATGCATACACAAGGCCAGATGGGGTAAGTATGTTAATGATGAATATTTTGATTTTGCTAACAAATTTGATGATGATGATACCTTAAGACGTGTTCATTGGGGTGATAATGTAAGATAGATTATTTTATCTAACTTAATCAAATATTTACTTTGATTGATTAAAGCCCTTAAATAAGGGTTCGCTTTTAAATCACAAAATTGTAGGATAAATAATCTTACATGAAAACTATGATTAAATAATCAAGGGTATTTTAGCCTCAATATTATTAATTGAATAATATTCATATTAAGGTTATAATGGGTAAATAAATGTAATCATCTTAAATAGTCAACCTTAGTAAATATAATTGTTAAGGATTAATTAATCTATACAATTTTTTTTATCATTCAAAATAATCCTATGGCTTATAATCCTATCCAAGGAAGTAAAGATGACCTTAGGGTACAATCAAGGAGGTAACGTGATGATGATGAGACATTAAAGAGGGTTAAATTCACCATATTATTGTTACAAGTTGTTCTGATCCTGACACCTATTTGGAATGGGAGAGAAGGGTAGAACTAATGTTTGATTGCCACTAGTATTTGGAGATATGCAAGATAAAATTAGTTGTAGTTGAATTTACTAATTATGTTATTGTTTGGTGGGATTAGTGGTGTATTAGTAGAAAAAGTGCTAGTGAGAGGCCATTTTGCACTTGACAAGAATTAAAGGTAGCAATGCGAAAAAGGCTTATATCGAGTCATTATCGTAGGGATTTACATGAACAGATACAAACTTTGATGTAAGGAAATAGGCGTATGCAAGATTATTACAAGAAGATAGAAATGACATTGATAAGAGTAGATGTTGTAGAGGACTGTGAAGCCACAATGGTGAGGTTCTTAAGTGGGTTCAATATGAAGATTACTGACATTCTTGAGTTGAAACACTGTGGAGTTAGAGGATTTAGTGGAGGAAGTTGTAAAAGTAGAAAAGCAACACAGGAGAAGGTGTAGAAGCCACTTTCAGTTAGGATCTACATCTAGAAATTTTTCGAGTACGGAAGATAAAGAACCTTCCAATAGAAGTTCTAGACTGAAGGTGATGCTAAGGTGGAGACATCTACGGCAAAAAAAACTAAGAACTCTAATCCTTCTACTATCCACAATTGAGATGTAAAGTGTTTTAAATATCAAGAAGGAGGCCATATTGCTACTCAATGCTTAAATAGACAAGCTATGGTCTAGAAAAACAAAGGAAAAATTGTGATGAATGAAAAGAATAGTAATGAGGAGAAGATGCCATTGTTGGAAGAGGTATCATAGGGACATGGAGTTTTTGTGGGCACCAAAGGAATGAATTTGGTAGTGATAAAAACTTTGAGTGCTAAGTCTAGTAGAACTGGCACGAAAAGCACCAAGAGAATATCTTTCACACAGAATGCCAAATTAAAGGTAAAACTTGTAGTCCAATAATAGATGGTGGTAGTTGTGCTAATGTTTCTAGCAACTTGTGGAAAGATTATCTTTGCTTTTAAGGAACCATGCTAGGTTTTATAAATTGTAATAGCTAAATAATAGTGGTGAAGTTAAGGTGACCAAGCTGCTGTTGTAGCATTCGAGATAGAGAAATACAAGGATGAGGTATTTTGTGATGTGGTTCTTTTGTAGGTGAGTCATATTTTATTAGGGCATCCTTAGCAATATGAGAGGAAGGTTGTTTTTGTTGAAGTAACAAATAGTTGTACCTTCTATTTTTGCAAGAAGATCACCTTAGTTTCTTTCATGCCAAAGTAGGTTCAAGCAGATCAAGTATACTTGTAGTAACAATATGAGCTGGAGCTACAGAAAAAGAAAGTGAACAAAGAGAGAGAAAAATAATTGAGAGCAGAAAAGAGATTAAAAGAAAAAGGGAAAAGAAAAGGTTAGGAAAGAGTGAATATTTGGATTTGTGTGTGAAGAGAATAAGTTAGCGAAGGCAAAAGATGAAGGGAGAGTTTTAGAACTTAAGAGGATTTTGAAAGATTATAGTGAGAGGAATATACTTACAAGCCCATTGGATTACTATATGCCCTTTGTTATGTCTTTCTAGCAGCATTACACGAGTTCTGGAAAGGACTTTTCTATGGAGGCCCATGCCCATGCTAAAGAAGTTCTACAAATAGGAGAGTTGGTAGTCCATGTGAGTTCAGGACATGGAAAGAGGTAAGTTATCCAAAGTATGGTGTTACTAATGGTTTACTACTTTTGAAACAATTTCATTGGTGGTTGCACATCAAACAGATGATAGGGCTTCAATGAGATTGTCTTAGGCCTAATCTTTGATTAAAGATTATGCACACTAAAATCTCTATGCATGACTTGTTTGAGCATAAGAATTATGTTGAATTTAAATCCTACATTATTAGCCATGCTTGAAGATAAGGTGAAGAAAGTCCTACACATGATTCACACGAGTGTAAGAGTCATGGGGTGGGCAAGTTCGTAAGGTATGTTTGAGAGATTTGTTATTATTAGCATGAATCCTATGTAGTTGCATACGGAAGTAGATAAATTGGGGGATTTCTTATGAATGATTTGTTTGAATATGAGCATGGTAATGACGATGGGAAAATGCCATTAGTATAACTTATTACCTAATTTATGAAGTTCTTTCTTATGGATATGTTGGTAAGATCAACCCTTAGGGAGCTGATGCATGTGAGGAAGTGTAAACGATACGAATTTGGTATATGTTGGAATGTAATGATAACTCGCATGTGTGAACCACAGAGAACAACTTAAGAATGCAACGATTATGTTGAATTCTAGCGATGGACAGCCACAGCTAACATGCTTAGTTAGTTGACATGTTATGATTAATCTAAAAAATGCTTGAAATAGCTCAATTTGGGATTTAGGTATACCAAGAGAATTTAAGAGAAAACTAAGGGAATAAATTATTCAACAAAATACCAAATGAGTTCTTATTGATAAAAATAACCAAGCCCTTTTATTTATAGTCTTAACTAGGGATAAACATTCCTAAACTCGTGTATAAGTGTTTGGAAACAAATAAAACAGGTTTAGGAAAAATTCATACACAAACTACAAAAGAAATCTATTGAACACACCTTTCTGATCGACTTGGTGGCCTTCATGATGGATCTGACATCTTTGAGATCGATCTGATTGTGATTAGGTCCTTCTAGATTGTAAAAGCAGAACACTGTGAGAACTTTGGAATAATAATCGTGCTGGTTGTGATTGATTGGCTAGCTTGCCATCACAAAGACAGTAGCTATGCAATTTACCTCTCGGACAATTTCTTGGGTGCTAGCTTGATTTTCTTGGCTTGCAATCAATCAAGAATAAGTTGAGATTGATCCCAATGTCAATCCTAATGCTGTCTATTCACCATTTTGAACCAAATTAATTTGTGAGCTCATCTTTGACCTTCAAACCTCTCAAAACATCCAAAACCCCTTTGAAACTCATGCTCGAGAGTCTTTTTGGCTTCTTAAAGCTCATAAACTTCAATTTGCATTTATGTTTTGACAAACATCCCTAGTTTTAACCTAGTGCTCATGTTATTCCGCTTCTCTTGAAGGTGATTTGACCTCAATTCGTTAGGGTTTTTATTACTTACAAAAAAAAAAAAAAACTCTAAATAATAAATGATATAATATAACACCAATATTATGCTTACCTTATACTCTTGCTTTGCAACTTAATTTTGTTGTGAACATATAGACACACATGGGCCTCTAAAAGTTGCAAGCTCAGACAAATTTCCTCCTAATTTTGGCTCAATTCCTAGGTCAAATATAGTTATATGGAAGGTTCTTGTAATAGTTTTAAAGACAATCAACTACCTCACCAAAATTATACAACTCCTTGATGCATGTTTGCACCATGCTCAAACATAATTCACAAAATCCCCTTAGGTTTCTTCCTTTTAGCAACAATTCCAACTTTCGTAAGGATGGAAACTTCCTTGCAAAATCAATATTCCTTTGGTAACACTTACATGTTTCAACAAGTTATCACTAGTGTATTCCTACAATTTAATTTATCGAATGTAATGATCACAAGGAATCAACTCATGATAATATGTCGTAAATAATGGACAAGCACCCAAAACAATGTGCATCATCATGCCGTCTCTAGTCAAATACTTATGCAAATGATAATATAACTCTGTCACATTTCCTATCACACCATACACATCACAATTCATAAACTTATGCATAATATGCGTAAGACCTATACTTACTCCTTTATGTGTATGTGTAATAACATAGAATTCGACCTTGTGATAAGCCTTATGTGCATACATGTCATGTATAGGAAACTCAACACATTCACGTCTTAAGCTAAGATTAAAGGTAATCCTCGTATATTCCTTTGGCCTATACTTATGTAAGAATGCATGGAACAAGCCATATCATACAAGTGTTGCAAACATCTGACATCTCAAACAACACCATGCTTATGCAATGCATGTGTGGAATAAGGCATATAAAACTTACTGAAGAAATAATCACCTAAAGAATGAAGTTTATTATGCTTGGATTGAACAAGTGACATTACTGCAATATTGTTATTACATGCATTCCTAGATTCTACTTGTGGAAACTCAAAATATGATTTTAGAGTACTTATTATGTATGTATCATGCCCTACATGTAACCTAGATATCTTAACACAATCTACCAAATTTAATCAAAACTTCTAGAATTTTGATAGTTCTCTAAGGTCAAACACACGCATGATGAAATGCAATTTTCAAATGTCAAACCAATATCATGCAAAACTCCAAGAATCACACATGTAAAACTCTCAACTCCATTTACTCCAATAATCCTCGTAGGCTCACATTTGAATGCTAAACTCATTAAGTAGTAATTATCCTTAAGACCAAGATTAACAAACAATGCAACATTAAGCACCTCATGTAAATAGTAATTCAAAAGATTATTGAACTTAAGGTTGCTAACCTCTTTCTACGCCACTAACTCCTTGGCTTGTGAATCTTCATATTTTGCTAAGAACTCTATAGTTAACTCCTCTCCAATACTTTTGTACTTCTGCAAGAAAATATCAACCTAAGACACAAGACAATAAAAGGGTTTAGTATAATTCTCTTGTCACAAACCCTCTAATCTTTCTTAAGTTCTATAGCACTCTCTTTTCTTTTGTCTTTCTCAACTCACTCTCATTTCTCTTACATTCTTTTTCTTCTACATCATTTTTTTTGTTTTTCCTTTCTTCAATCTCTTGTGCTAGCTCACATTAATGATCACATACAATGGATTATCAAAAATCAACTCTAGAAGATGTGAAAGAATTTCTTCAACACGACTGCAATCATTTTCTCCCATGAATGCTGTAGATGTATCTTCATTCAATGCTTCATCTCACTATTCCACTAACATTACTCCTTCAACTTCTTCATTTGGTGCATCTTTCCATTCCCATTTTCCATCAACACCATATCTACAACATCTTCACCACTGGCCTTATCTTTTAAATTAAACTTATCCTCAACTTTATGAAGAACTTCTTCTATGGTGACTTCATCATTGATGAATCCAACTTCGGCTCATTATTCTCATGGGCTGCAATATCACCAACATTACAATTATTTGAATAGGAGTATGTACGATCCACCTTTTTTTTGGTATAGACGTAGTGCCAACGTTAGACTCCTTGAAGATTCCCTTATCTTCAGCTTTATGGGTGTCATGTTGCATAGACCTCCTATCAACATCCCCATGAAGGTTGTACCATTTAGACCTTTTAGCATCCCTTCTCTTAAGCCTACGCGTAATTCAAATTGCCCTCTCGAATGCCCTCATAACTACGATGCCCCAGAATCCCCATAATGTCAGCATCCAATCCATCGAGAAATCTATTGATGTGGGTTGTTATTACACCAAAATTAAATTTATAATTAAACTAGTATTGAAGTAAGTACAGGTATTGTCCCTTGAGAAGGGATTTTGTGTTTATTGATTTAACTAAGTTTCTATTAGTTAGGCTTTTGAAAGGTGGCAGAAAGTAGCAAAATATGAAATAAAAGCAAGCACCTAGAAAAAGCACACAAGATGAAAGAAATGGAGTAACAACAGTTGAAATGTCTAGCCATTTGTATTTTGTTGTTTTCCTATATATGCAAGCTACGTGAATTATCAGTTTAATTGCATTGGTTTTGAATTGTTAATTTGAATGTCTATAAGATACTCTCCCAAACTCTTTTATAGCTTTGACTCAAGATTCTCTCTGGTTTTTCTAGGCTAAATTAAGTCAAGTATTTAAGTGTGTAATTAATAATATTAACCCACACTAATCCTTCGTTTCACTTGTGCTTCGCAAATTATATATCTAGTGCTCAAGTTTTACTTTTGTTATTCCTTGCACTGTCATAAATTAATTAGTGAATCCCCTAATTACTATTCAAAGCAACATTTGTGAATAAACGATGCAAAGATAATTAATCACAATCTATGCATCCATGATTTACCAAACACGAACACAAATGACTAGACATAAATTTAGAAACTCATATTAAATGCAATCAAACCTAATTTAAATGCTTCATCATCCAAACAATCATAAAAATAATAGAAAAAGTCTAGAAAAACTTAGTCTATATGTTTTGCATTGCATGGGGGAATGAATGCTCTTTAACTCTTGACGTGGATTCCTTCTTATCCAACCTTTCAATCTTGAGTTCCTAAGTTTCTAAGTGTTTAGAAAAGTAAAACTAAGTTTAAGATCTTCCCTAGACCGTGGAGAACATGTGTACACACACGCACGCACACACATGAGGCCTAGGGTTCTAGTATAAGTGAGAAAAGATGAAAGAGCCATAAAAAATCCATGTAGGATTATAGTTCGAAGTTCTGTCACACAAACACTTGTAGTAATGCCTGCACCCTTGAACTCGGGCCTGGGTTTGCATAAACTCTGCCTTTTAACTACTGCACTTGGGCCTCCACTCCTCGCGGTCGCCAATTGCCACTCTGTAATCGCAAGATCGACAATAGTGCATTCTGCTTCATCCTTTAGAATGGTCCATGGTTCATCTTGCCCTCATGACTTCAACTCCTGCGACTGATAAAGGCAATATTTTCTAGAATACACTATGGTTTCTCTACATGGTTGTGTCTCCTCCATCTGCGGCCATGACTCTTTCTCTTGCGGTGGAGATCTTGACTTGTAGAGAAAACTTGTATTGTAAGTGCAATGCATAATCTAAAACTACTACTTGCTTCAAAACACCCTTTTGCTCACCCGATTTCATTATATTAAGTATTTTTCATGCATGATAACATATTTTCTGTATTTTTATGCAGATGCATGCATAATTTTCAAACAATATGGCGTGTACATGAGTTATGAATTATCATGTTATCACACCCCCACACTTATCCATTTGCTTGTCTTCAAGCAAACACTTTATCTTTTAATTAATTTAATTGATGCACAAAATCATGAAATTGGTTATTCTTCTTAATTTCAGACATCAAATATACACAAGTAAATTGGTTCAACATCATTCAAGATTATAGCACTTTTAACTTAAATGTTTTCAACATGAATTCTCATGTATGTGTGGCACTCTTCAACTCCTAATCACTTCAACCATTTGATAATTCTATAGCAATTTTTAGACAATCAAATCTAGGACCACTCACCCTAGGTGTTCATTCACTCACTTTTGATGCAATCAACATTAATTCTAACCAGAGGACTTGTGTGGGCTAATGATTTTTTTTTTCTTTCCATTCTTTTCCCCCACACTTACTCCACATTCTTTCATGAGCTTTGAATTCTTTCTTAAGCGGTTGGGAGTCTTTTTTTGCGAAGGTGAATAAGGGTCACTATGCACCCTCAATTACTTAACTTACAACTAATTTAAAATGCTTTGCATCCTTATAATCAAACAATTTTTTATGCGAAATTGAACAGGGGTCTCTTGTCAATCTCGGTTACTCAATTGCTCCAATCAGCAGAGTAAACTAATTTTTCTCATGCTTACACATTCTTTTTGACACTTTTCATTCATTTTTCTTTTTATGTTCTCACTCTCTATTTGCTTTAGTTAATTTTTCTCATTTACTAGAGAATTCATCAACACCTAAGGTAAGGCTTATGTCTCTAATTCAATTATCTCATCCTCACCATAGTACTTCTCAACAAGTCTAATTATTAAGAGCGACAAGTGTGTGGTCAATAAAGTAGGAACCATGTCTTCAATACTAAGTAGCATGCTAATCTCAGGAACAATGAAAGAATAAAGCAACACAAATTTGCAAGAGATTTATCATTAATTAAGTATAGTGGCCACTTAGCGCTTGCCATGCTGATCTAATCAATTTAACCATATGAACCATCTGTGTGCATGCATAACTTTTCACCACCAACTCTCACATGTAACCACACTGTTTCCACTTAAGATTTCCTACAGTTTTACCCACCCCTACATTTGGTCTTGCTACCTATATTAATTATATTATCATAAGCAAACAAGAAAACAAAGAATGAGACAGCTTGATAGGGTGAGGCACATGCTTCTTCTTGTTGTGCTTCAACATGCATACTTGCCTATTTCCATTCTTAAAAAATCCTTCACTAAAGATGAAAATATAGATGATATCCATGCAACGCAAACAAAGCAAACAAACTAAAAGCAATACAAGTAGCTTGGGTTGCTTCCTAAGAAGCATTGAATTTATTGTCTGCGGCCCACATGATACTCATAATCTAGGGTAGTTTAATTGAAGCTTTGGGAATGCACAATCCCTATGAGATGTGATTTTCTCATTCCTCTTCCGTATTCTCTACCTTCTATTTCTTGCTTTCCTCCTTATGTTCAAGTCCTTTTCTTGCCCTAGTGGTTTTTCTCGTACACTTAGCTTTGTTCTCCTTTTAATACCTGCACTTCATCTTCCTTTGCAATTGCTTCATCACTAGATTAGTTAATAATGTTATTAACCTCAAGCAACATTATAAAATCTTCTTCCATTTTTTGTGTGTGAGTGATTGTGGGTGTTGAGTACATAAACAATGTCACCTTTTCTATCCCAATATGTAATGTCGAACTAACTTTTTCCATATCTATTATAGTCTTGGTGATGGCCAAGAATGGGTGCCCAAGGATAATATTTTGGCCCTTTCACCTTCCATCTTTAAAATTGTAAGATCCATAAGAATAATAAAATCACTCACCTTCACAAGACATCCTCAACAAGCGCAAGTGGTGTTGTCACCAATTAAACTGTTTGAGATTAATCTTATAGGGGTGTGTATGTAGAGCAATGGTTGAAACCCAACCTCTTATTCGGCTGGTCAAGAGTTTAAACCACGTTACTTCACTGGGGGTGGGTGTGGGGTTAAAAAAATTCTTAAAGAAGAATATTTTTATTATTTGTATGATAACTGCTTGGATTTGTAAAATTAATTTGACAGCGAAAATTTATGAAATTGGGATAGCCCAAAATCTTCACCACTTCGTAGCACTTTATCAATATTTTGGGCACACCTAATTGTTTGTAATTTTTTTCTAGTTTATTGCTTTTGAATATAAGTTTCGAGTTAGAATGTTATTTGATATGTCTCAATGTATGGAATAACAAATGTGATCTAGTCTATAAAGAAATGCAAACTTAATCTATATGCTCCGCATTATGCGGGGGAGTGAATGCTCTTCAACTCTTGATGTGGATTCCTTCTTCTCCAACCTTTCAATCTTGAGTTCCTATATTTCAAAGTGTTTAGAAAAATAAAATTAAGTCTAAGATCTCCCTTAGACCATGAAGAACATGTGTGTGTGTGTGTATCTATGCAAGAGGTCTAGCGTTTGTGTACAAGTGAGAAAAGATGAAAAAGCCCTAAAAAATCCTTGCAAAATCATAGTTTGAATTTCTATCGCACATATTCTCATTGTTGCAACTTTATGTCTCATGGTCACACCTCCTCTATCGAAATATTGCTTCTTAAGTTATAATGGCATGAATGTGGTTAAATGTAGACTTTAGTTCTATTGCGTGAGTTGGACATTGTGTTCAAATTTGGGCTATGATTGAGGCATGATTGTTTGCACTTTTTGGACTTTGACTGTTTGTATTGGGCTAACCACGAGGGGTGTAGGATTAGCTTAATTTTGTTTAGAATCTTTTACTATAAATTTTAATGAATGCAAAATGTTTGATGAAATGCTCAAGTGACATCTAGGCATGATTGTGTAAATGGCTTTGAGACGCTATGTATTTGGATATGTTGATGCTTGGTTGGAAGAAGTATTTGAAAGTGTTGATGCTGAGTGTTAACATGATACATTCTCTTCAATTTCATTTGTGCAAGTGGACCTTATATAAAGTCTTTCTTTCCCTTAACGATTTGTTCACCATGTTTTCAAGGCTAAGCATAAGGAACTTGTTTCTATTATACATTTGAAGATGGTTGAATTAATTAAGGGATAAATCTTATACATTGGAAGATGTCAAGTTTAATGGCCTACATACAACTATATTTGTCTTTACATTTATGCTCATTAAATTGCTCATATTGGGTGCTGAATTAATTAAAGGAACAAACATTTCCCTTGGTTGCATGAATTTTCATAATGATTAGAATGGCCTACTAACAAGAGGTTGCTTCAACTTGGGCATTTTTTAAATCAAATTCCTACATTGCTATTACCTATGATTTACCATTGAAATTTCATATGTTGTATGGATAGCTATTCATTATGCTAGAAATGCTATGCTGTTTGTGTTACAGAAGGCTGCACATTTGTACAAAATATGGCTCCAAAACAAAAAATGCTGTGCTTATTGTATGACCGTAAAAAATATGTGTCTACAGAGGCAGCCTCTTGTGTCGAGGATGTCACAAAACATTAGGCACTCATTCTTGAGAGGGGGATGGCAAATCATGTGAGGAATGGTCTAACATTGGTGCCCATTTTAGCCCAAAGGCAATTGGATCACTTTACCCGTTAGCTAGAGATGGATGCAAATATGGAAATTATAAGGGAGTTTTACTCGAATCTGGCTAAGAGGAGACATAATCGGGTTATTGTTTAAGGCATAGATGTTGTCATAAGAGCTTGAGCAATCAACAAGCATTTTGGCATGCCCAATGATGATCATGTGGAGTGGTTTCTAGAGCTTTTATCCTCCTGGTGGGCACTAGATAGAGTGGTGAAAGTTCTGTGCCCGTACGAATGCGAGTGGAATGTGTCTATAGCTACTTGTTACATCAACTCAGTTAACATCGTAGGGTTGGATGTTTTATGCAAAACTTAGTAGTATTTCATTGTCACTTGGATTTGGCGGATCAATCACCACATTACCATTACACTGGATTGTGCTGTTTTGTTGTACTGCCTGTTGGAGGGAGAATATTTTAATATGGCTCAGTTGATAAATGTGGGCATGAAAATGTGTGCTTAGAGTCATGAGAAATCATTGTGGCATCTCCACTTAATCACAGAGTTGTGCATCAATGAGGCGTGTGTACTAAAAGCACCAAGGAGTGCATGCAAGCCTAATTGCTATATCATTTGCACTCCTTCCTCCTGTTCTCGATGCACTAATGCTTGAGGAGGACGTAGCAAAAGAGGGCCCTATTGAGCCAAAGGCTCTTGATCAGCATCCTTAATTAACCTTGGAGGCCCAGCTTAATTAGTTGTGAGATGATGTAATGGCTAAATTTCAAGACATTTGGAGTCAGTTGGATTGCATTAAGTAGTTGTAATGTATGGTGTTCCCCATGGCCATACACCATTTTGAGTTCATGGTTGACTCCACCCCACAATGCAATTGCACCATCCCACTAGACCCCACAAATGTACTAGGATGACGCCTTGGGGTCCCATGCTGGAGATGTTGCTTATAACTATGCCATGTAGGCAAGTGATCTTGGTTTAGACCTGCAAACATGAATAGATTGAGATTGTTCTATTTTATTTTTTGTTGGTGATGTGACAATTGACTTTCTGAATATTTGCATACGTTTTGATGGCATGTGCTCTACCAATAAACAAAATAGGCATTTTGAAGATTGTGACATTATGTGCTTTGGCAGGCAAATTTTGGCCCTTCTTATAATCTATTCATTGTTTTTGGAGTATGTAACATCAAATTGATGGCATTTTGGACTTGAGGTTCTTTGGAAAATGTCTGATGGAATGACATTATAGCATTTGACCATTTAAAATTGTGATGTAATTGAACATGTGAATATTTTGGAATTAGGTTGAGAGTGTGACATTTGTATTGGATGGTAATGAAAGTTGTTGTCATTTATTTAATAGCTGCAGTTAAATGTATACCATACGACCTGTAATGTTCATCACACAGATCAGAGGACGAATTTTTATATAAAACTAATGTCATCACTTTCACTATCATTGTCTTCATCCTCAACCAAGACTTACTCCTATAAGAGGGCTCGTCAGGTAGGTTATTTTGGGAAGCAAGTTGCCTAGAGGCCATCGCTTATATGATTTTAATGTTTATCTACATGTGTATAGGGTCATGTAGTACAAGGACGTCGGAAAAGCTTCCTAACCGAGGGCAAGTGGCTTCCTCATTTGGTCAGTATGGCACGTCATCCCTCCTCTTCTCAATTGTCGCCATCACTTTCAGTTTTAGCATTGGCTTCCACTTAACTCTGTCATTTCTTGGGCTATGCTAGTCAGCATAACACATCTACTTAGCTTGTTGAGATTAATGGCTCATTTTTCTTGTACACTTTGGAATGGTCGACCTCCATTAACATATACTATGTGTGCACTTTTTGACCTTTGAGTGGATCAACCCATTGACATTTGATTAGGATGACATGCTTATTTGGTATGAGCATGTAATTAAGCCTAATTTTTTCCTTCATGATGCCATAGAAATTGTACTTTGAGCTGTTATAATACGAGGTATGGGCACATACCCTATAGTTTTGTGTCAATTTGCCATAACCACGGCATATAGTGTGAAACTTGAATCTTTTAACAAAGTATCCTAGGTAAGCTGTAACACGATTTGAGGGGTTTGGTGACCATGTACACTTGGTAAATGACATATCCTCATATCAGAACTCGATTTCTAGATCTGGCTTCATTTCTTTTATTAGTAATAGAATTGGATAAATGTCATTTTTGCTAACCTTCAATATGTTATAGAAACGTCTCTTCAATATTCTCATTTTTCCACAATGTCTAACATCATTAACCCCCACAAAACTGTCATTTTGGATACTACCTCCCACTAAATTAATATCTGCATCAAATACAATAGAAGCAAATTTTGCATCTCTCTTTTGCTTATCTTGATCATCCTTTGAGTTAGGCTTGATAAGCTCTAAGTGATTGCTTATTTGTTAAAAAAAGATAGTAAAAAAATGCATAATGCTAGCAGCATTCTTTACTTCATTAAAAAAAAAAAAGAACTAAAGATAAATCTTAACATTGATCCTTACTAATGAAACCATACATGAGCTGAAGATTTGAGAAGTGACCTAATATCTGCCAACTTCCAACAAGACTTATTATTACAAAAGGAACAAAGCCAAGCTCAGCACCATGGGTTATGAGATGTTATTCTTTAGGTCTTCAACCTAAGGATGTCTTCAAGATGTTATATAGAATGAATCATAAGAGCAGTGTGGTGGGAGACAACGATAAAATCAAACAAATTGGACTTACAAAGGATTTAAGCCATTTGACAAATTAAGCAGTGACAATATTGTTAACATCATCTTAGAAACCGGTGATGTTTCCCACAAACAACCTATAAAATATGTGAATATATTTAGTGAATGCATTGTCATAACTTTGGTATGGCGTCTAGCATAATAGAAATTGCAAAAAATACGATGCAATTAATAGACTGCTAGTATGGCTCGACTTCTGGACAATTAAGGTGCACATAAGTTTATATAGCAACGTGTTCCTTGAGCAACATGTATCTCTAAGAGTGTCCATGGGATGGACAACCTAGATGGTTAAATATAGAGAATGAAGGAAATGATGTAAATAGGGCACCCGTATCATTTCTCGGCGGCCTTGTTCGTCTTAAGGCTACTTCACACTCGAAATAGTATGACATGAAGGTGCCTATTTCCTCCATGATATATGCCTCGAAAATTAATTACTCCAAATGGGCTTTATTCTTCATCCCTTTTTTTTTTTTTAAAAAAAATGTGTGTAGAAACCTAAATGCAAAAGGTAATATCTCATATTAATGTGGTAGCTGACATTCAAAATGTAAAGCAAATATATATAATGTCTGCACCATTCAAAAGGATACATCAATCTGTATTGGACAGGGCCCTCCATCCTAGCCTAAAAAGGGAAATTCATGATCAAATACTCCATAAAGTTAAAGAACGATGGTGGAAATATCTTCTCCAAATTGTACATAATGTGTGAGACTTTATCTTCCATTTCCAATAGCACATCGGTGTGCAAAATAGGCACAAAAAGTTGGTGAAAGAGTGAGCTCACCTCTACCACAACACTCCACATAAATTTGGGTACCAAGTCTATTAATGTTATGGGTATTAGCCTCTCTATGAAAACATGATAGTTGTGAGACTTTAAACAGTGTAGTTTCAACTTGTCTATGTTGACACACTATCTAATAGTGGAAGTATAACCATTTGCGAACTTTAGTCTTTTAAGCCATTGGCAAAGCATGTTTTTTTGTTCCCTAAAGAGGGTGTATGAAGCTTTAAGCTTCGAGCCCACATTGTCTAATGGGACGGCTAACTTGAGCTGGTTACATATGATCCCCAAATCCTTTTAGGTATTAAGATTGTCTTTTGACTTACCTTTGACATCTAAAATCGTATTGATAATGTTATTGAAAACATTTTTCTTGATATGCTTAACATCTAAATTATCCCATAAGATGTTTTTCTTCCAATACAGAAAATCTCAAGATATACTTCTTTTCATCCACTTGTGATCAACTCCAAACCTTGGTAGTGTCCCATGTGGATCATCCACAACCCATGGGATATGCCTGCATGGTTGAAAATCTGATCACCTATCTCCCTCAATGGTGTAACATGTTTGTTAACCTGACCCTTTTTGAATCTAAAAACTCAAAACTAAGAAGGAATGCCGCCTGCTACTAAAATCATAGTTTTTGCAACAGTTGTGTTCTACTATGCAAGAAACTATGCAAGAAGAAGACATAAAGGAGTTTGGATCCAAAAATGTATGCTTAGGTAGTTATTTTGATGAGCACAATAGTTTTTCTATTCCTTTGATTTAGATGATTGGTTAGCCAGAAATTGTGATGGTGATCGAAGTAGCAAACCTTTCTTCCATTTGCAAATAAAAAGCTTTGCTTAAATCAGGGCAAATGGAATATCCCATAACTTCAACTGCACTCTATCTGGATAACATAGAATATGCAGGAAAGTCATTGATTGTTTAGAGGGGGTAGTGCACATATTGAAATATGCTTGTTGGTGAGCATCATATGTAATTACGCCTACCATTCACAGTCTTAGTAACTCATCAATAAGTGGTTGGAGGTGTACAACTATTAGCCTTTTTGGATTTGATGGTCCTAAAATTACCATTGTCAAAAACATGTATGGATACTTCATACACATTCTTATAGGTAAGTTATATGGAGTAACCACAATAGGCCAATATGAATATATCTTTCCATATGACCTATGTAGTGTAAACCAATCGCCACAAAAACTAAGTCATACGTTACGAGGATCTTTGGCAAAATCTGGATGTGATCTATCAAAGTGCATCCATACCTCAACATCTAAGATGCAACTACCATTTGTCTTATAGCCAGCATTCCAAGTCATATGTTTAGCTGCCATTGTCAATGCGTTTAACCTTTGTAGTCTTGGAATAAGAGGAAGGTAACATAAATAACTCTTCGATATACATTTTTTATGTGCCATTGGATTCCTTATCGCTTTGTACCTTCAACCTTTGCAAAATTTGCAATGTTGTAGGCCCTTATCTTTTTTCCAATATAACATGCAATTATAATTGCAAGAATCAATCCTTACAATAGGAAGGTTTAAATCTCTTATTAGCTACTTCGCACTATAGAAATTAGGAGGCAACCAATTTTCTTGTGGGAACATCTCACTAATTAGCTTTGAAAAATCATTGTAGTAACTTTAAGACATATTGTGGTTCAACTTAATATTCATCAACCTAGCAACTATGAACAATTGCAAGAAATTAGGACAACCGATGTATAGTGGTTGGTTAGCGACATGTAATACATTATTAGCCAACTCGTCTACAGCCTCCATACCATTATTAGCCAACTCGTCTACAGCCTCCATACTGAAAATTTTGCTCTCCCCTCCCCCAGTTGCTTTCACCCATGTCCTATACACTAGGGTCCTCATCCAACCCATGGGA